>JACCIC010000131.1:650000-760000 GCA_018907035.1 Sycobia sp. Sy_11
CTCCAGCGATGTATCCGAGCTCGACGGTCCAAGTCCTCGCTCGCGCTCGCTCCAGAATCGGCGACGCAAAAGACGCTCGGGGGGGGGGGGGGGCTCTTTGGGGTTTGCGGCCAACAACTGCCGAGCCTTCGGCAGAGGCGCGAGCGATAATCTCCCCGTACGATGTCCCTCCCGCGCGTACCCCTTTATCGCGGGCACACGACACTTTAGCGCGCACTTTAGACCGCTATCTGTACCCAATGTGTACAGTGTATATATATATATATATATATATATATATATATATATATATATATGAATATGTATATATGGATAAATAAGCGCGCTCGCCTAGAAGATCAAAGGACGGGAGCGCGGCGCCGGCCGCCGAGCTGCACCGATGCAGCGCGCGGTTCCGTACGTCGGATCAGCGGGCCGCGCGCGCCTCGATCCCGAGCGTAAAGAGCGCGGGCGCGCACGTGACTCGCCGCGCGGCGTTAAGCGACGACGCGCGCGCCTCGCGACACCCGGCACCGGCCTGTACGGACGCGCGTGTGCGCGCTCGCGTATGCGTACGAATACACAAACGGAGAAGAAAAACTTTCTCCAGGCCGGCCGGTTCAAGTTTCGGGTGTGTGTGTCTGTGTGTGTGTGGAGCGGGTGTTATCGTTAGCGCGAGGGGTGCCGCACTTTCTCCACCCCAGTTCGCCTCTCTTTTTTTCTCCTTTACCAATCTATACGCTCGGTGTACATATGAGCATCTATATATATTTATATACAGATCCCAGTGAGAAAATCACATGAGGATAGACACGTGCGCGGATTATCGGGCACCGCTGTAGCCGCGGCTCCCTGTATTAAAATACACAACAACAAACGACGAGCGAGCGAAGTAACGAGCGAACGAAGTCGCGTGGAATGAGCGTGAGTGGAAGCGAGATAGCGAGAGTGCGCGGCGCTGCTCGCCTCCCTCTCTCTCTCTCTCTCTCTCTCTCTATTTCGCTCGGGTGACAGAATGGACCACCACCGGCGCATACGGCGCGTCGCGCACTACTGACGACGACGACGACGGCGAAGCCGGGCGGAGAGTCGGGGAGAGAGAGAGAGGGAGAGAGAGAGAGAGAAAGAGAGAGAGAGGAGCCAGCCGGCGGCGAAGGCGAGACTCTCTATATACTCCTCGGCGCTCCGCGCGCTGGTGTCCGCGCGCATCCTCCCGCTGCGCGCGCTCCCCTCCACCGGGTATATACCAATATATATGTATATAGGTAGATAGATAGATAGATAGATATACATATAGACGCACTCCGACGGCCGTACGGCGATCTCGCGCGTATGCGCGCCGGATCGACGCTGAGAGCCCGGACGATGCTACTCCGCGTCGGAGTACCCTACCCCGCGGGCGGGACAGGGCTGGTATGCATGCCGTGCATGTATATGTATGTGTGCGTCTGTGTGTTCGCGTGTCTATATCTACCTAAGTGTAAGAGCCCCCCCCCTGTCTTCTTTCTTAGGTGCTTGTGATATAGCGCTGTCTTCTTCCGCGCGCGCGCGCCTCTTGGCGTCTATATATATATATATATATATATATATATATATATATATATATATATATATATATATATATAAATGCATACATATAGGTACATATACGCGCGCCCAGTCGCCTCCTCGTGTAACGCAGCTTCTTTCCCCCCGTATATATGTAATATATATATATATATATATATATATATATATATATATATATATATACTGGCTAAACTTGTATTTGCTTTTCTTTCCCTAAGAGTGGTTTACGTCTCGGCTGCTTCTTCGCCCCCCCCCTCCCAGCCCGCGCCTTCGCCCACCTACATATATCTTTCGCTTTTGCTCCCGGGGATTTTTGTTTTATGCACTGATGCGCTCTGTGCGCGAGGCGGGCTCCAGCGCGGTTTATGTTTGCGCTTCGCGTCGCGGGGAGAGCGCGCGCGTTTTTCTCTGTATATATATATATATATATATATATATATATAGATTTATACGGATATTATATAGCGAAGGAGGGCATTTCGTTTCCATTCCTTTTATTTCTTGACGAAAAATAGGGAGAGGGACGGGGTGATCTCAGTGGTGCCGAAACTTGTTTCCTAAAATCGAATATTATTTGTTTTCAAAGATCCGATCGAATTATTTGAGAAATTCCGTGGATTGCTTCGCATATTATACGTGCTTATTTCTAATTCTCTTTGATGTAACAATGATCAGGTGAAAATACACTTGCATTAAGTTAAAAATAAATTGGATAGCTTATATGGAAGTTTGTCTATTCAAAGAGTATGCACGAGTTAAAAGAATGAAATGTCCGAAAATAATACCTTACAGACTGGAAATAAATGCCGTTATTACTCATGCCGTCGGGACAATGACATGTACCGGCTAAAAGCGCAACATCAAGAATATTAACCTGAAGGTTGGGTGTGTCAATTCAAATGAGCTGTCTGGCATTAATAATTGAGTACGGGTTACTTCAAGATAACGCAGACAATCGTCACCTAATGATTGTAAAAAGTTCTTTATGTTCTTTTTTCGTCGTTACTCGGAAGAGGTTGAGGGCAAAAGTCGTCGGAATTCACAAAGATAATGACAGGATAAGGAAAGGACAGGCAAACGTATTTAGTATTAAATCGGTCGTTGAAAAACATTAAAGTGGGAGCATTGTTCTCTGTTTTTGTTTTTTTTTTTTTTTTTTTTTTTTTGACAATTTTTAATGGTCAGAGCTATTTAGGCGTCGGAAAGTCGTTAAAAGCAAGTTTTTTTCCCTCAGATTTCGATGTATTAAATGCAGTTTTTTTTCTTCATTTTGGTATGGGATTTTTCTAATTTTTAATTTTTTAAATTTGTATGTACATTTTTGGAGATCCATGTACCACTTGAAAACCGTCAATGGTTGGTTGACTACTTTTCTCAACTTTTCTTAGTAATGATAATTTATTATTATATTTTGTCAAAAATAATTTGTTAGAAAGTAAAAATGAAAATAATTTTTAAATCCGGTTTTTTTTTTAAATTTCTTACTTACAAAATATACAAAATATGGTAGGGGAGATTTTTTAAAATTTGGAACTAATAATAAAAATTCTGATCAAAATTTGATGAAGAACTTTTCAATAAGTAATCTGATAAAAAATACATTGTGTGTATGTGTGTGTGTGTGTGTGTGTACTTCTTTATAAATTATAAATAAAAAGGTGGAAAGCGAGATATTTTTTCAATCGCTCTTTATTATTTGAGACCATACTTTTGCGCTACTTTTGTAATTACCGAATGCGTTCGCGAAAAATATTTTCATCTTAGAAAAGAGTACTTACTCAATTCTGATTTGATGAAGTTATTGCAGATATTGGTTCGTACTTGAAAGATTTCTTTTCCGAAGATACGCGCTTCTTGGATAACTGCACCGCCAGTGATTTAATACAGAAAATTGAAGTAGAATTTATATTGACGTACAGAGGAAGAAAAGTGAAATATTCACTCGGAGTTTGAAAGCGATTTTTTCCATTTACTCCTGCAGCAGTTCAACAATTACTCGCAAACCTTCATGCGAATTATTTATTTTCTAAATTAAATCAGGCTGAATTTCACACGTTATCCCGTGGGCAAAAGTTTTAATTGGGAAAATTACGCGACGCGCTGATAAATAAAATATAAAAAAAAGTCCTCGCAGGTCTGCGTAATTATTTTCATCATTGCGATATAAAAAGTTATCATTTCCATGAGATTGCCACTCTCCGCGACTCGGGAGTAAAGAGGCTACGTACTTACCTGCTTCTTTTTTTCCTTCTAGTTGTACTACAAATACATATATACATATATATATATATATATATATATATATATATATATATATATATATATATATAAACTGTCGACTATGCCCCGCGATACCGCTGGCTTTACTTATGTTTGTCTTTTCTCGTCTCGTGTTTTACTTTCCCTTTGAAGTTGTTTTATTTTTTCATTCCTTCTTACTCTCATTCTCATTCTCGCTTTGTTTACTTAGTTCGCAATCTTTTATAATTCCCTGTCCTCGCTCGGATCTGTTAACCGCATTAAACTTTAATGGACGTTTAATTGAGGCAGTGATTTTTTTTTCTTTTTTTATAAAGTTCCACGTACAGCTTGCTAATGGTGAAAACGAGCCCAACGAATCGAATCGTTCGCGTTTAGCCCTCGAACTTGACCGGAACTTTTTAATGGCATTCCAAAGTATATATATATATATATATATATATATATATATATATATATGTGTGTGTAAAAATGAATATTTATTCAATTTTCGGTAGGTATATATTATCTTTAAAGGTGGAAATTCTTTGATTGAAAAAAAATAAATTTTCTTTCTCTTTAAAGGGTGCTTCGTTTTTTTCTTCTAAATTCTCGATAATTTCGAAATGTACCATATAGTTACCATAATAAACTAGACCAAGTTACAAGAAAGTATGGGACATTTTCCAATAACTTTTTTCGAAGGGCGTCCATATGTTCACCTCAAGTTTACCAGAACATACTGCTCGTTTTTCCTCGGCAACTTTTTCCCCTAAATCTCGAAAAAATTCTGCTCTTAATTTACCCCCCATATATCATATTTAATGTATAAATCATCTCCGTCAGAGTTAAATATAATTGTAAAGAAAAATTTCGGGCTTCCCTTTGGGCGTTCATCGGTAAAATTACTATTATGTCGTAAGCAGTGACGCCGATAAACACAGGTCTGATTACAATGGCGACTCTTGCAACGTTTCAATTGTTCATTTAGCCTAGATTCTTCGGGCTTCATTAGAAACAATTGTTATAAATTTCGAACAGTGTACGTACGAAAAAAGAAATAGAAAATTTAATCTACGGAATCGTAACAGACACGTTATGAAATTAAACTGGAAATACACTTCCAATCTGGCATTTGTTTTTTTTTTAAGTGTGTATCAAAAGCGAATAGACCGATGATCAAACAATATAATATAAGGACTTCCCTGTGATCTGTCGATAGTTTTATAAAAATTATTTCGGACGTTAGAAATTTGCAATGGTTAGTCTTAATATTAGAAATTCTGATATTTTCCCAATTTATGCTGTACGCCAGTGAATTTCACAATATATATCAGCATGTTAGTGGAAAATTATAGAATTATTGTTCATCATTTTCTTGTGCTCCCTAAGTCTTTATATCATTATTCTTATTGCTGTATTATTATTATGATAGGTTTCGCAAGCAACTTTTGACAAATAGTCAAAAAGATGAAAGAGCAAGAATGAATAAGAGAGAACAGTTTATAATCATACTTTTAACGATTCTTTAATAATTTAGATAATAAATTTTATCACACATCCTTTATAATAGTATGTTCACATGGAAAAAAAATCATCTAAAAAATTCACTTCAGGAATTTTAACGAAACGATTTGATTGAAACAAAAAAAAAGAACATTTTCTCAATTGAATGGTACCATATAGTTAGTTCCAGTAAAGACTTAGTTGAATTGAATAATATTTTATTTTTCTCTCTTTTTTTTAATCAATCGTCCCATTGTCTCACTTTGACTATAAACATTTCCTTTCAGCGATTATACACTTTTACATATCTTACCAATCGCATTCGCTCCGATTTCCAGATGAGCGGATTGCGAACACAAAAAAAAGAACGTTAAAGCCCCGTTCCTTACAGCGCGATCAAACGGGCGTTTCTCATTCCGCGAGGCTGACGTTTAAAAATAAAAAAAAAAAAAAAACAAAAAAAAAAAAACCCCAACGGGCATGTCACTTTCCAAAAATTCTCCCGACAAAAGCCCGCGTACAACGCGCGCACCTCCTCTTCGCCAGAGACTATATAAAGCTTTAATCATAGAGGATTTTAATAAAGTCCCATCCGGCGGGACCGTCGTCCGGGTTTTCATGCGCTCGAGCGCTGTCCCCACGTCTTTTGTAAATATCCCTGTACCTATATATATACATACCTATATACCTACCTACCTTTCTCATCTCCTCCGTGTCGCGTCGGCTGGCTTCGGGGAGCATATTTTTCGCCGCTCTGTCGCACCCGCCAGGTGCTCTTTTTCTCTCTCTCTCTCTCTCTATCTCAACTCAACTCCGCTCTATCTCTCGCCCCCTCTCCTAGTTCTCTCCTTCAACCTCCCCTTGGACAGGTAATTGCGCGTCGCCCGATGACATTGTAGATCTAGCGTTCCCCCCACCCGTGGCCCATTCAGAGAAAAGTAAAGGTCGAGAGGAAGAGAATGAGAGAGCGAGAGAGAGAGAGAGAGAGAGAGAGAGAGAGGGAGAGAGCGGGATTAGAAGGGGTGAGGAGGGCCGACAAGAACGTATGTGTGTTATTTGGGAATGTTCATCGGTGACACGGCTACTCTGCACTTCCTATTATATATATATATATATATATATATATATATATATATATATATATATATAATGAAAGGGTCGCGCGTCTTTTCACGTTACCAGTAGGAAGGTCCTGTGGGATGAGGGGAGCATCAGCGACGTTACTTATACGCGCTGCGAGAGTGCCATACCGTAAGGCTCATTGTGCCTTATTGACTGCCTCGCCCGTCCCATCCACCCACATTCAATATCGAGAGAGTCCGTTTGCACGTAATTTTACGTGAACCCGGGTATTCCCGCTCCGTTCCGGCGGATTTTCGCTCGATTTACACGCGCGCGCGCGTGCACGAGGATTGGTATATATATATATATATATATATATATATATATATCGAGAGAGAGAGAGAGAGAGAGAGAGAGAGAGAGAGAAAGAGTTCGGAAGAGCAGGTCCGAAGCTCCTCTCTACTCGGGCAGTCGAGGAGCGTGAAATCTTTCGTGGGCTTATATCAGCGGCAGAACGGAGCGACAAAGAGTTCTTGGGACGTTCGATTTGGCACGAGAACGACGGCGACTATATATATATATACGAAACTTTCCGGATTCCCTCTTTCTTCGACTGAGAGCGCGCGCGCCCATAGGTGTGTCTGTTTTGCTACGCGCGCGTACGAGTACATAAGTGTATTTGACGCTCGTCCCGACGTGGGGCCGCGCGCTTCTCTCTATACGGGGACTTTTGAAGTCGGTCCTATGTAAACCGAGGGCGCGTAACTTTGATGTTTAAACTTTCGTCTACGCCGGTATCGAATCAATGCGCCCCGCACGGGGAGGCCGCGGCCGTTTTGTTGACCCGCGTTTCAAAGAGTGATTAGTTCCGTGCATTAGTGTTAATTGATTTGATTGTGGCTTCCGAGAGGGCCGCATATACGTACCTACGTATGTATGTATGTATAAACACTGTCATTCGCCGCTGAATAATATATAAACACGGTCGTATATAGAGTCGAATGAAGAGGACGTCGTAAGGATAAATCAATCTGGATCTCTTGGTCGAGAGTATATATATATATAGAACAGCTATGACATAAATTCCTAAGGAAAATGCCTGAGTGAGCGCCGAAGATCCTATATATTTTTAAGTAGTAACAGACGTTAAATAACAACTGCAGTGTCTGAGCCATAATCTACTGAACCAGCGTAATCTTGTTAATTTATTAAATTACATTGCTCAAATTTCTCGGCAACTAGTGCTCCATAAATTTATCTTAAATTTTATAAATTCTCAATCTATTTTCGAGACCGGAAACTTTTATTTGTATATACTGTATTTTTTTAATACTTAACTTTTATACTTAACTGTTATTTAATACTTAACTTTTATTTGTATATATAACTTTTATTTCTATATTTGCCGTGACTACTGCAAAGTACTGTGTGCAATAGATCAGAGATTTAATTAAAATTTTGAGAATCAATCAAATACCATAGTGTTATAAATGATCCTTAACAGTAAACTGATTTGAATAATAATATCAAAGTATATGGCAGAGACGAGACGAAATGTGTATACGTACATAGATATAAGAATTTACTGAATAATGTACAACTCGAAGACGTCCAGATTCGAAATAATAATAAAACGAGCAAAGAGAGGATTTTTCTTACTTTCCTTCTTTTATTTTCCAGTTGATTTCTCGAAAAGCGCGCGAACGAAATAATGTATACTCGTCTTGAAAAAAATATCAACTTTTGCACTGGGGCACACCGGCGAGTTGAAATATTCAAGGAGCTAAGAGCGCGCATAAGTAGAGGAAGAAAAAAAACAAGCAATACGGGGGATAAAATGGGACTGCGAGGAATAAATCCGTTATCAGGAGGATCGCGGAATATTGTAAATTTTCACGTAAAATTCGAATCGAGATAAGTCTCGTTAATATTTATTCAGAATGTGGATCATGTTCGTATTCGATGATTATTCTTCATTTGCCATTGTATGGATCAGCTAGAATTTCAGAAAAAGGGCGACTTCCCGCGTAATTAGATTAATATCAATGGTTGCAATAATAAAGGTAGTATAACAATTCCTTAAAAGATGTAAACAATTTTTTTTGCATTGATTGCTTTACAAAATACAATATTTCCATTGGTTCCTACTTCTTACCTTCTTCCCCTGATTTTTTATAATTATTGATTTTTCTTGAGTATATTGAATTGAATTAAAATTATTTCTTATATCGCGGACTACGTTATGGAAATAAAGGGAGCATTAAGTATTAAACAGCTTGCATTGTTCTGAAAATTCATTATTACCATTTTTTAGTTCTTAAAGTATACTTTCACTAGGCTCACAACTTGGTTCATTTCGTCTGGACATTCTTTTGTTCTAAAATAAGGTTTTTCCAAAATTCCTAATTGAAAAGTTTTTGACATTTATCTAGTATTCGTAAATTCTAATAAATATAAAATTTTTCCTGTTTTAAGCCAGCTATAGCATCAGATTTTTTCCTATAAATTAGATATTAGCTCGACCCAGTTACTACATATTCGTTCGAAGATATATCGTAGTAAAACAAAGTAATACAAGATCTGCAGAAAAATAGAATCTGACGAGTATAAATTACAAAAAAAAAAGAAAAGAAAAAAAAGAAATTACATTCAAACGTTAAGGTTGGGTTTGTTTTATTCATTCTCCCGAAGTCTGACATGTTTTTCAAACGTTGACAATTTTAAAATTATAATTTATAAAACTTTACATGAACGATCGTTTGGCAGAAAAACGTGATAAAACTGATATTTTAAGTTTTCCTGGAATACGTGTAAGGATTCACGCGATATTTTCGGTCGCTATGGAGTACGACAGCTGTATTCTTTTTCTTTTTTACAATTTTGTAATAAAATAATTGCTATTTTCGTCGCCTGACAATGTTGCTAATTAAAAAATATTACAAAAGCAACAGTAATGATATATCCAAGTGCACTTTTTAAATCGAATACAATATACGGGATATTACTGTACGTGAAATAATATGAAAATGTTTGGGTTGAAATTAACCCATCGAGCACAATTAACGTCATTGTACGCATACAAGTTATGTCCTTTGTTAGTCGTTCTCTATACATTTTCGAAAATAAATGACTATCTCGGATTCATCATTGTATTCGGTCAATTCGGAACACGTTCTTGAATGTATGCATTGTGTATGTCGAAGTTACAATAAAAAACATATTAATAGAGCTTGATAAACATTTCTGTACATTTTTTTTCTTTCCAATTGAATTTTTTTCTAAAATTTCACGTTACATAGCTCTTTGCATCGTATTTCCGATCGGCAATGTATGATTTTTTTTTTCAAACAAACCAGAAATCATCGCAAAAATCATACTCCTCCAGAATTTCATTACAACTACTTCTGGAAGAAGTGCAAAAAGACCAATGTACGATACATTTAAAATTGAACAAGCCTTTTATATATTCGCATTTACAACGATAAAAATTCAAAAAGATCAAAGATAAAAAAGCATATCGTCTCTTCAAGAAAAAAGTCAAGATCAATTTAAACCGCACGTTGCAAATGTCGCGCGCGAATGGCTCGGGAAGGGCTCGCCGCACATATATAATGCAGAAGAAACGAGTCAGAGAGTGAGAGAGAGAGACAGAGAGGGAGAGAAAGAGAGAGAGAGAGAGAGAGAGAGAGAGAGAGAGAAGAGAGAGAGAGAGAGCAAATAAACTCTGCTGGGGCCATTTATCCGCCTCGCCAAATTCGCCTCTCGTGGCTTTTGTCATCCACGCGTTCGCTCGCGTATATATATATATATATATATATATATATATATATATGCATATGTAGGAGAGAGGAGACACAGGGGAACGTCACCCGCTGCCACTGCACTAATGCGCTCCAGTTAATACACACCAGTTTCCCTGTCGCGGCCTTCACTTGCCATATATATATATATAAGTACAGTTAGCGGAGTTTCCGCGTCCAAGTTCGCGCGTCTGTCCTTTGTTTCCAAGGCGCACGATAGCGGGCGATATATATATAATAAGTCTCTCGTGCGCGGGAGTCGACAGGGACGAGGAGATCGCGCGAGGATAGAAGCTCCGCGGGGATATAGGTGATGCGGTACGCGGTTTATATATATATATATATATATATATATATATATATATATACACACGTATATATACACATACACATATATATATATCTATGCCTCGGTTGGCTCCTTGAGAAGTTGGCGCAACACCGGCGATTAGCCGTTGCAGCGCGACGGCGAGTGAAGCTCCTCTCCCTATCCGGCCGAGCGAGAGCCGCGCATAAATCAGTTGGGGCGCGTAGGTATATATATATATATATATATATATATATATATATATATATATATATAGATACAGATAGAGAGAGGGAGAGAGAGGAAATCTCGGGTCGGCACATTTCTATGCATACGGCTGGATTTATCTCCCACCCCGGGTGGTTTCGGGCGCGTATAGACGAGCGGCCGGAGGAGCTTTTTGCCTCGACGACGGGGGATATTTGGAATACGGCGGAGCTTTAGCGCGAACGGCCGATTAAGAGAGCGATCGTTTATCCATTATGCAACTCGCTGTATTTAGCGCCGTATACGTTTCGATCGAAGCGGACTCTCGGGCGTTTCGGAATTCGGCGAGGCGCGCTCGTTGCGCTGTCGTTGGGCCGCGCGCGGATAGGGCTGTTACCAAAGGTGAAGGTCAAGGATGCTTGGGGCATGTCGAGATCGATGACTGTGTGCGGAAATCGCGCGATGCCCCGTGGTATATTGGCATAGATTTTAAATGTTTATGTTTATTTCATTGCTCGATATGATACTAGTATTCTGTATATTTATGTATGTATATATATAGATGGAGGGATGGATGAATGGATAGGTGGATGGAGAGAAAGATAGATAAATAGATAGAAATAAAGATAATTGGATTGACAACTTCGTATAAGCGTAAAATGATAAAAAATTAATTAAAGTAAGTGATTAATAATTCCTCAGTAAACTCATTAATGGCTATATTTTAACTATAGCTCATAAATGTAAAATTGTTGTATAAAAGTAAATAATTTATACGGGGCTTACGCAGACTTTTTATAATAATAAGTCCCTAAACAGGACGACAGCTGCGGAAACTAAAAGTCGAACTTGAAGACTTTCTGTTATAGTGAGGTAGCCTGACAAGTATAATGATTCAATCTGCTATGCTCGCCTACTCTACAGTCATACACTATACCAGAGCGTAATTTCAGCACAAATTCAATAATTGACTACTTACTGAAAAAGTATAGTACATTTCTTGACATGGGTGCATTTCGCGACATTGTATTAGTCATAATTTTTCTTTTGTTCGATTGCAAAGCCAGGATTCAAGGACAGTGGATTGCGATTAGAAAAGTATCGATTTGCACTGGACACGTCATTGAAATTCCGTTTCCCATTCCCGTGTACCAATATTTTGGAGCGCTTGTACGTTCGTGCGGGAAGATGCCCCCTTCATAGGATCTTCTTACATTTTATCTGGATAAGCGTAGGATCTCGGGAATTGATAAATAAAGCATGATTTTTCAGTCTAATAAGTAACGCATTTATTGGCTCGAACGCGCGATGGGACAAAGAAGTCCTTAGGCACGAGAACGAAAAACCCCCAATAATGAAATTCCGTCGCTGAAACTAAAGGACTAATGACCGTTACGCAAAGAATACTAAAGATTGCGACCGACGAGGCGACGATACGTCCATACGTAGATTCATATCTAATTCGCTGGCCAGCTTACGCACGCGTCGAAAGTTACATCGTTCTATAATATATACAGCTAGCGCTGCTTCGGTAGGGCTTATCGCGACACCGAGCAATGCTCGTTCATATATCATTGGTTTTTATCTATTGTAGACTTTCGACTATGAATATCATTTTTTTTTCAGGAAGATCAATTAATATCAATGCGGATATTCGTTGCAAAAAATTATAATAAATACATAAATCTATAGTTATTTAATCATTTCTTTAACAGTTTCGATCAGGGATTTGATGCGATTCAATAAATTTTCAATAAACTCACTAAATTTACTAAATTTTCTAAGAGATAACATATGCAGATTCAGAATTTCGAACAAAATTTATATACTCAATTATGAGATTGAGAAGAATTTTATTATTGTTTGTTTATAAAGAGTCACGAACTTTTTCAGAATTTTTCTCATGCTATTTGAAATTTGTCATTTATCTTTTCAAAAATCTAGTTTTTATTCAACTGTCTCTCCTTACATACATACATACATACATACATACATACATACATACATATATACTACATATATATATATATATATATATATATATATATATATATATATATATATATATCATGGAAGGAAAATTCAAGCACCTATATTTTGAAAATAATATTTCTCTGATTCGATGACAGTAAAATAGCGTCGAAAATAGAGATTCGTTGAACAACGTCCGTGAAACTCGCGACCACTGCTTCTACAATTGAATCGGATTTTGTCAGTAGTAATCAAAACTATACGACCAAATAAATCCTATAACTGCGCGCAATTAATTTAAATCGAGTCATTCAATGAGATTTATATATTTACACATGTATATTATATATATATATATATATATATATATATATATATATATATATATATATATAGAAAAGGGCTAAAGTACTGGCTTCTATAATCGGAAAAAAATAATGGACTGCTTTCAATTAACTGAGCGTTGTAGAATTTGTTAAAATAAAAGGAATCGAGACCATAAGCTCGTAAGCTTTAATAATCAGTGCGAGTCGAGCGTGCCACAGCCACTTTCTGGTTTTCGTTCCATTTGCGCAACAACCATCAATTCGGGGTGAAAAATCGCTTCATCTCTCTCTCTCTCTCTCTCTCTCTCTCTCTCTCTCTCGATGGAGGAGAGAAGGCGGAAAATAATTAAAACGTCCAACCATATATATATTTATATATAAGAGAGAAGTCGATGGGAGGAAGAGGCGTAGAAGTAGGAAGGGGGAGAGAGGAGAATATAATCTGCAATTAGTAGTTCGATAACGATTGGAGGGGGGAAAAATCGCGGTCCGCCCACCTCGCACCGCCCGTCGCGCGATTGTCGCTCTGTTTAATATGTATTGAGTTTGAATCTCGCGCCCGTGCAACACTTCTATATTTAAAGCTTTTAAGCTGATGCTCATGAATCCGCCGACACTTGGAAGTCTGTCAAATCCATATCGATAGATGCATGTATGGTATATACATATATACATAGACGTATATACATACGCGCATCCAAATGGAGAAGATAGAGAGGGAGAGAGGGAGAGAGCGAAAGAGAGAAATAGAGGCACCAAAAGAAAAAGTGAATACAACACTTCGCATACCAATCTTTCGTCAGGGTGATTGTTTTTTTTTTCTTCAGATTCCTTCCTTGCCCCATATCCTCGGCATTGGTCGAACGCGCGGGGCGTTAATTCTGTGCTTCGTTCCACCCCCTTCTCCCTCCCTTCTCTCTCCGACATTAATTACAGTCGGCGCAAAATTTACGAGCCGCGATGTCCCACTTTTTGGATACGGTTCGCGTGCGTCGCGCCAACGAGACCATCGAGCGAAGAAGGGGGGGGGGAGTGGTGGTGGTGGTGGTGGTGGAAGAGCTCGCGAGAGACGAGCAGCGACGTTTTTTTTTTTTATTATTATTACGTGTTTCGATTTGTTTTGATTTGTCTTTTCTTTCTATAAAGCTCGCATTAGCGCGGCCGCGATCGCGCGCGACCTCCCACCCCCCGTGCGTCCACGCACGTCGTTTAAACGCGCGGGTAACGACGTCCAGCCGAAATAGACGCGGGTCCACGGCTCGCGCGCGTACTCGCCCCGGCTGTACGCTCTCAGCTCCGCAAAATAACGCGCACCAGCTTACGCCCGCGGTGGGGTGGGAGGGGGGGCGTGTGGTTGGCGCGATTATTTACGCGCGGAACGCGGAGAGCCGCTCGCGGCGCCGCCCGGAATAATTATAGATTTCGCTTCTTCTCCGCTTTGTTTCCGCTCTCGTTGCCGTCGGCCTCGTTGTTGTTGTCGCTGTTGTCGTTGCCGCTGTTATGCTCGTTATCGTTAAAGCTGCCTTTTTAAAAAAGTTCGATCGCGCGACAGTCGCTCTCTGGGGATCCGTGCTTTATCTCGCCCAAAAGCTGCCGGGGTTAAATGCGGCGGTGTTTTTTGCGTCTTTTTTGTTTTTGTTTTATTTTTTTTTAATCGCTTTTTCAGTCGTTTTCATTTATTCGATTGTTTTTTTTTTTGACCTGGGCATTTTCAGCAGTCATACCATTATAATAGAAACTGATGTATAATTAGTCTTTCTTTAACGTTTTGTGTGTTTCGTGGTCCTCGATGTTATTGTCGTCAATTTGGATGGTTTGTATAGAGCCCAGCGTGCAATGGAAGCCATATAGATGTACAGGTCTATTTTCGTGCAGGCAGCGCGACACCTCATTCAAAATAGCGTTCTGAAAAACTTACAACGTGTATACTTAATCAATCTTTTTTAAGAAAACTTATTTATCTCCGTCGGTTCTGACGAACTTGTGTGTTCTTTCTTCGATTCCCAAAAAAAAAAAAATTTCCATGAAACATGCTGTATTTTAGTGCTATCGTAAAGTTTTCCTTAATCGCGCAGCAAGCAAGACAATGTGAATTCATACGAACAGAAAAGTAGAGTTATTCATTCTACTTACTGTAGACTCTAATTTGGTCAATCAAATAATTGTATAGATAATGTAAAAGCATAATGCGACAATAAATAAATTTTTGAATAATGAAAGCGAAATATCCATATTGCACGTTTTGTTATTTTATACCGGAATCCTGATAAATAAAAGAGAACGACGTTTGACTTTTGAATCTTTCTAATAATATTTTTTTGATTGGTTTATAATTAAAGTTTCCGTTTTTTATTTCTCTTCTTACACAACCACGGCAGGGGTGAGATTCGATTATCTCATGACAAATCGACTCATTATTCGCGAACGAGTTCTATTTCGATTTTGTCGGACGCAATTAATAAGTCTTTCGAAATTGCAAACACGAAGCATTTTCTATTCGGATGGAATTTAATCGGTTGGGGCTATCAAAAAAAAAGTTGTCGCTTCGATTGTATGAATCAAATTTAAAAAGTTTAGGAGGAGAATAATACATTGGATAAATTTACATTAGATTTAGAAGCAGCGGTGAAATTCAGTTTACGGGAAAAACGTGGAGAATCCCTGAAAAAGGAAGAAATCCTCATACGGGTATTGTAAGAATTACAGAATAAAAAAGCATATAATAGAGAGAAAGAGAGAGTCTAGTGGACTGTGAAACACTTGGCGCGTACCCGGTGCGTCCGTGTCATTCGTTCTCAATATATATATATATATATATATATATATATATATATATATATTCCCGAGCTACGGTTACTACTACTACTACTATTACCCCTGCTAATCGCCTGTGCAACCGTACAATACATCTAACAAACAAGAGCCCCCCCCACTCCGCCCTTCTGGAGGCCCGTCTAATTTAGACAAAGAAACTTTTTCCTCTCCTTCTCCTGGCCGCGGAAGCTGTAGCAAACCATTGGCCTGCCGCCGCTACCTCCGCGGGCCCCGTCCGTCTCCCATCTCTCGAGACATCGTATATATATATATATAGACGAAGCATCCGCGGAGGGTTGGCCCGGAAGCCCCGGAAGTTACTCGCTCGGGTGTAGTACGGAGCGGCGGTCGTGCAGGACACGCGCGCGCAACGTGGCGAGAGCGCGAGGGATGAGGGAGAACGGTGGGGGGGAGGGTGGGCTCGCAATCGCGAGGCTTCCTCTCCCGGGCAACGGCCATCCTTTTGTCTCTCGGTCTCGTAACGACGGGCAATTTCGGGGGCATAATGATCCGCAGCCGCCCCTCCACCTACCACCCCCTCTCATCTGCCCACTTCATTTCTATTATCCCCCTGGAGAGCGGCCAAAGCTTCGGCGATAAGTACGTCAACACCGACCCTCCTCCCTCTTCCATTTATACCTGCTCTCAATCTCTTGCTCTCTCGCTCTCTCGTTTCGCAATTCGTATAATAATACCTCGGGCATATCGAGCGCTCTTCTTCAATTCTCGATCGGACGAGGATGGCACTCGAGTATAATGCTCGAGCTCCTTGGTTTTTGCGCGTTTGGGCTCCATTCATTCGTATCGCTTATTCGATTATATGTCGTGTATATTTATATATATATATATATATATATATATATATATATATATATATAACACTAGTCGCTGCAGTGCCGTGTCGCCTCGTCGTCGTTTGCTTTGAGGTATATATATTGGCTCGCGTTGGCCGAGCCGGTTGGATGCTGATCTTGAGTGCCCCTTGGCGATAATACGAGTTTACGAGAAGAGGTGCCAGACTGCGGTCTGGCTTGAGGATATATATATATATATATATATATATATATATATATACACGTGTACGTTCTATAATATAAACGCTCGCGCGATATTGCGACGCGCACAGGATCGGCGCGTTATATGCGCCGGTCGACTGGATTTGTTTCGAGCCGCGCCGGGGCACTTGGGACGCGCCGTTTTCATTAACATTCAGTGGAAGTACTGAGGGGAGTGAAAGATTTTTCGGATTTGGAGTATCGATTTTTAACAACGTCCGTATTGAAAATTATGAAGGTGTATGTAATAGTGGCTTATTTATTTAAATTGACGTTTCTATAGTTTGTTTTTTTGTTTTTTAATTTACATTTTGACATGATAAAAATTGTTTATTGACACAATTGAAACATTTCGTTCCACGTGATCGGTAATTATTGATACAGCCATCAAGATTAATATTGTCAGGGCATCTAAATATAATAATTGTATAAATATAATAATTTGAAATTAATTAAGGTTTACGACCAGAAGAGCATTTTCAAAAAAAAAATTATTATATATACCTAGTAGTACTTTATGAAAATGATTTATCAAGTAATTTGAACAGTAAATAAATGAATAATATGAAAATATATAGATAATAATTGAAATTGTTGAAATCAATAATTTTTGCCATTGTCATTCGATTGCTTCGAAATACTCACTACATATCTTCTCCATTTGAATGCTCATTGATAATGCAATTTTTAACTTTAATGCACGTAATTTTTTAATTTCGTAATTCACGTATCAATATAAATAAAATTCCATACGTATACATTTTTCTGCTATTTAAAATATATATATGTATAATATATGTATGGGCTAAATGTTAAATTCATTACATATATAAATCGTTCGATAAATACATTTTGATTTTGCGAAACAAATCTATAATTACATTTCGATGCTATAATCACTTAGTAAATTTTTGATAAATTTTAGACTTTTCTAGATTTTTACATTACTCAATTTCGTAATATCGCACGCCCATATATGGTAATTACAGTTTAGATTTCTGGATGCAATTTATAAATATAATAAGATACGTGACAAGCTAAGATACAAATAGCCAGCGGAACAGAGAGATTCATTTCCCCGGCTTTCATCCGACCTTCCGTTAGTCGTAAAATCCTCGGGATAATCACTTGAAATCCCACCTCTCCCCCAGCCCTCTCTCCCCCCACCTTGAATGAATAGTCAGTGTCCAAAATCTAAACAAGCGGAAGACTATACGGATTTGAGGTTGCGGGCACAATGTTAAACTCGATTTTCCGCCTTACACGCCAGGCCATCGGGCTGCCGCGTATACTGCAGAGTAGCGATTTTACTTTATATACGTGTATGTATATGTACATTGTGATATACGAGGCCTTTGTCAGCGTGACGTTCGAGCGTCCGGGGTTACGAGCCCACGCCCCGGGCTAACACCGCGGCACCTTGGACCGCGGGATGCAAACCAACCACCCTCCCGTCCCCGGTTCACGCGCGCAAACAAGCTATTTTTCCCTTCGCGCTTGCGTATATCTATGCATATGTACGTATGCGCATACGTGTGGCTGTAGCTGTACGTAGATTTTACGGGCCGAAGGTATCATTTGTCAAAAGAGCCAATAACCATCGAGATTACGTGGAAATCCCGCGTGTCTCCGATCGTATAGACAGCCTCCGTGTAAGGCATATGTGTGCGCTTGTGTGTGTTTGTGGAATTCTTCGACCCTCACACATATATATATATATATATATATATATATATATATATATATAACTATACATTGAACGCTATTCCTATTGTTTCGGCAAAAACAGGGTGAAGGAATAAACACAACGTACATATATATAGTTAATAAAAATCGACGGTAATTAATTCTTCTGTTCGACGGCGCGCGTATATACAGTCTATATGCTCGCAGAGCGACGCCGACCAGCCGAATCCTTGAATTCTATATAAAGTCCTTTGGCCGAGTAAATATTTGCCGTCTGCTAAGGCCGGATCGTTGAATAAATCATTATGGGGAATTTTTTAACACGTCCGCCCGTTGAACGTATTCATTTATTCAGAAAATTCATCCTTTCGTTTTTCAGAGTATATATATATATATGTGTGTGTGTGTGTGTGTATATATATGTATATTACTCAACGCTGTTCCATAAGCCGCCGCGTATCTTTCACCTGGATGTATAAATATTAAAAAGGGCCATAGCTTAATTAATCTGGCTTACGAAATTGCATTGCGCTGATGAAGAATTTTCAAAAATTCATAAATTTTATTAAAAATAAAATGCAGCAATATACCGCGATCTATCGTTGAATCGAGCATTTAATGAATCGATGGCGATGTGTATTACAAATACGTAGATGTGAAATGCCATCGAGTATCTCGTATACAAACGTAAAGAACGACGGAGTTTATACGAAGATTATAGACGCACTTGTGCAATGATAATAGTTTGCCGTCTAACCCATGGTTCTCTCCCCCCCCCCCTCCGCCCCTCTTCCGCGAAATGCAAAAGGTGCACGAAAACGCCTCGTTTTCCCTGCCGGCGAATGACGAAGCGCGAGCCAGGCGCCTTCTACGCGCGCATACGTAGCCCGAGGGACGCAATAGCGCACGTTGCCCCGACGAGACGCTGCTTTTCGCCATCCCCGGCACCCCGCCATTGCATTCTGCGTTTTGACGGGGACGCGAATGCGAGCCGAGGCCGAGAAAAAGCGAGGGAAGGAACGAGCAACGACGAAACTTTTCATTCGGGCTCGTTGCGCGCGCGATCCGTGTCTTTGGTCGCTCGACCGAGTAACGGGAAAGCTCCTAAGTGTGTAGCGGCGTCAACGGGCACAATGGCGCCCTTCAAAGCGCTCGCTGAGCGATATGAAACGGCACTTCTTAAGATTAAAAAAAAAAAAAAAACAAAAAAAATAACAGAACAAAACAAAAAGGAAACAAAAAGTAAATAAACACAGGAAAGAAACAACACGTCCGCCGCATCCTTCCTGCTAAGAATGCACCTACCGCCGTACGAGTGCGCTTATTCCTCCCTCCCCCCCGCCCCGCCACCATGTCGACGCACCGCGCGGACGTATAAGGAAGACCGACGCGGCGCCTCTCGTTAAAGCGCGCGCGCATGCTCTCCCCTGCTCTTCTTTCCTCGGGCGCGCGGTTCGCGGCCCCGGCACCTGTCCTCCTCTCCCCCCCACCCCTTCCCCAAAACCCTCGTCTCTGGGACCTTGATAAATTGCATTCGGGGCGCGTGCGGGGCGGGGGGGGGGTCGGTCTACGTATGGAGGGCGGATGGTCGCGCGCGCGGTACGGGCCGGGGAGGAGATATCGCCGTATCCGCTGCACCAAACGGCACTTTCATTGCACTTGCCCGGGCGCCCGGGGGCATTCTGCATCCGTCGCGGGCGTACCCGCGATTTGTCACCTTCTTCTTTTATCTACCTCGACCCTTCTACCTCGCTCGCTCCCTCGACTCTCTCTCTCTCTCTCTCTCTCTCTCCTTCGCTCTATTGGTTTGGATACCCAGATAATAATTATGAATTAGCATAGTTTGACGTTATAATAGATGCGAAAATGGCAAGGTTTTGACTATTGTTAAACCCAGAGCCAGAGATCCGAGAGTAATATTTATCTATCTATCTGTATATCATCCCGATCCCACTCTATCTCTGTACAATTTCCGGCCGTGTTTAAAAGACCGATGGGCGGGCACTTACTCCAACGTGATAATTACATTTGATAAACGACAGTCGGTATTTTTATGTTTCATCAATTTATTTATCTGTTTAAATAATTGACGCGATAATAATGTTTTGTACTATATTTTGACTTATAGATTTTTAGGATTCACATGACGGGAAGAAGTCTCGTTGTTGACTAAGTTAAAATTTCTTGTTTTTTTTTGCTTTTTTTTTTTTTAATTTTCATGTTCTTATAAATTTAAAAATGACATTTTATGTCATATACCTACATATATAGTTACGTACATTGTTACATTGTATATAGTTACATACCGTATATTAGTTGTATATAGTTACGTATATAGTTACGTATATCACTTAGTATATCTGTAGTCCAATAATGTTTTATATATATGATAAATTTATATGATAGGCTCTTGACAAGAATTTACACAAAATATTTATTGTATATTTAATGCAACAATTAAATATTATATATTTTATTACTATCTTTTTTTAGTATTATTGTATATATATATATATATATATATATATATATATATTTTTTTGTCGTTAACTTAAATTAAGGCTATCTCTCTCTCTCTCTCTCTCTCTCTCTCTCTCTTGGACGCAAATACACACCCACACATGCATTAATAGCAGAGCAGTGGAATAAGATAATTCTGTTCAGATACATAATCGCATTCGTCTTGTCTCAAGTTCTTTTGGGCTCGTCACCATTCCCTTAAATCGCCGAAATCTTTTGCTGTTCGCGCACGACTCTAAGCAAATCTGACGAATCTTTGCCACGTTGTTTTGCATTCGAGCTAATTGGGAGAATCGAACTTTCCGTATCTGGAGCTCTTCGTTAGCCCATTCCTTGATCCATCAACGAAGCTCACTTCGAAACCTCGGTGATGCGTGTGAACTTAGGAACAAATATCGACGCGACACTGGCGCGCGTCACTAAGTACTAATTATCAGTAGAATATAATCAAGAAAAGGTGATTTTTTAACGTCGAATTTGTTCGCTGCAAATCCAATACGTCACGGTAAACCGAAACATTGTAATCGAAAAATTTAATTCTCAGGATCGTGTAATAGAACTGATGCTCGAGGAGCTACTCAACTAGCGTTTATGTTAGTGTGTCGTGGACACGGTGACACATGCTCTTGTTTTTTTTTATCAGTGCAATGCTTGAAGTACGGAATTATGTACCTTACGAAATCTGTGACAATTTCAAGCCGCACAATATTATATAAGTAGCCTTTAACACTTTAACGAAACGTTAAGACATTTATGTCATAATACTCGTTGGCTAATTCCTCGGGAATTTGATTCGGCTGTGTCTCAATTTTATTTCACTTAATTCGTTTAATTCATACTCACAAGGTGAGTGTCCCCAACTGCGAATTACAGATTGTTAATGAAACTTTATTACCTTTAATCTTGATGTTTAAGTGCCTTATTCTTTCTTAAATACCTGAGCCGAACGCTCAAGTTGCGCTAATTTATGATTTTATTTATTTTTTTTTTAAATAGACAGACTTTTCCAATATGTCAGACAATTCTTCGTCCTTTCTAATAGATTATATAAAAGAAGGAGCGCGTTAGATAAATACAATAATCCGCAATGAAGAAAAATATTAGTGGCAAAATCTTCTTTGAAATTCGTTAAACGGGTTTATTTTACATTTAATACAGAATATTTTATAATACATTTAATTGCAATGGATAATGCAAAAACTAATTACTGGACTTCTTATAGTTTTTGAAAGTATTGAGAATTGTGTTACATTCAACATTTGAAAAAAATTGGATTACAAGGAAGATCTTTGAATTTTTTGAAAGTAAATTAAGCAAATGAATTTAAAAAATCTTGTAAAAAAGTTATCGATTAAGGATTCATCAGCTAGCTATATTATATATTTAAAAAAAAAATTAAAATTACTTGTTTCTACTATAGATATAAAATTTTAAATTTCATGAAATCTTTTGTACCTATCTACTTAAGCGAACAGTTCATTATCTGCCTCCAACTCGTGTGCTTTCATTGCTTTTCGTAAATTAATTCTAAAAGTGAAATAAAATATGTATAAAATCTAAAAAAAAATTATTTCTGATTCTTGACGTTCTATGCAATACTATCACTCGGTCATCTGATGCTGAGTGGTGGTCGAAATGTCTCTATGGCCGACACTCTAGATCGAGAACTGTCTTTTACTTCATTAGACCAAGGTCTATATATAGATCGTTTTTGAACTTATAGCTCCTCCCGATGTATATACACATAATGTAGAACTTATGTAAACTATTATTACTCGTCTAATCTCTGTTTTTATGTATTTGACGTTGAAAAATCCTTGAATTGAAATCCGTTAAATTTATGTATGATTTATTTTTTTAATTTACTTTATAAAAAGGAATCTTTATGGAAATGCCGTAGTCATTAGATAAGTAAAAATAATTTTATCAAAATTAATTCTGTTATTTCTATATTGCACGTAATATTTTTCGATCAATAGCTTTGAGAAAAAAAGTATAATGAATTTGGTAAAAGTATATACATACAAAAGATATTATTTATTATACTCTCTCTCTCTCTCTCTCTCTCTCTCTCTCTCTGTCTCTCATCGCGGAACGGCCAGATGCCCAGCCGCGAATTCTTTGCTTATTCCAATGTAATATATACCTGAATTGGAGGAATGGGCGAAGGGCAGGGGGGAGAGGGAGGTCGAGGGGATCGCTCGCCGCGGGAATCAAACGAGGAAGCGTACCAGAAGGCGGAGGGCGGTCCCGCGGCGAGTGCGCCCGAGTGTTATTGGGGGGGGGGGGGCGCGCGTATAACGCGCCAAGAGAGCGTAGCCGCTTCTGCGACTGATGCTCGGCGTTATTATTTTGGCGGTAGGGGCGGGAGGGGCGGGGGAGCGGGGGACATCTCGCAGGGCCTCGCTTATATAATTTATCGCGCTTTTATCGCCGGTCTGGATTAGGCGGCTCGCCGGCAATGGCGCCTGACTTGTATCCCGAGGCGGGGCGCGGGGAAGGGCAGAGCGCTTTTCTGATGGCATTGTTTGATACTCCGGGCGTGTATATATATAACGAATGACGATCTGTTGATGCGGTACTTTAGTGCGTTCGCGTTTACGGCGCGACGGCTTTGAATCTCTCTTCCGCAACGTGAAACAGTAGGGATATCATAAATTTTGCGGGTTTTCAACTAGAGTTTTATTTATATATTTTTTTTTTCTTCACGCAAGGACGTCGCGGTAGTTCAATGGTTCATATAAGAATCACGGCAATGGGATGCAAGCGTCAAAGATTAAAATTAGACAGTTGAAGCAGTAATAATATATAATTTAATAAAACTAGTGGTAGGCCTAACGATTGTTGAGATTGTATATTTAGGTGAAAGTACTTTTTTGTTGCAAAAGCAATGCGCTTCAATGCCGTCGATTCGGCAGAGTAAAGAGACTTTTTGTCTTCACTGATGAGGTATCGTTGAATTTATAGGGTTGACAGTATTTTTGGGACATTCTGCGCGTAAAACTCTCTTTTTTTTAATAAATTAACATGTTAAGCTAATACGACAGTCTTAACTCCTCGGCAGCGTAGTCTCATGGTTCTTCCATAGACACTCGGACGTAATTTGTCTTAAAGATATACAAAATTTATAATTATCCAGAGGAGTTAATTATATGGTTGTTGAATTTGAATTAAAGCTTTACTATCCGTTATTTTTTTGAATTTTACAAGACAAAAAAATATTAGACCTATTGTATTGTTCATCGGAATCTCTGTAAACTGAGCGAAAAGAAACTTTAGCCTTACATGAGTCACTTTGGTAAAATGCTTCTCGAGCTCGCCACGCTAGCGTTACGAAAGAATCGCGTAGTTTTCATCTTACATTAGGTTAGCTATCACATACTACTGTGGGCAGCACTGTTAAAACTACGCGAGCCCTAACGTTGATTTTACGCGACACGAGTTACCTAAGTACTCGCCCAGAATTCACTTGACTTTTAGATTACCGTAACGTTTCTTTTTGCTCCGTGTATGTTTAGGTGTCGCTTCACATTTCACACTCTATATAAATCGAGAGATACGCTTATGTTTTCTTTTTTTCCCTTTTTGGTCTTTTAATTGTTCGCGCTTATCAATTGCTTATAATTAACTCGACTGTTAACATTATCGCAGTAGTCGTTAAAAGCGATGTGTACCAACGAATTTCGTAAGTTTTCCAAACGCATATTAAATTTACTTTCTATTAAAGATCATCGTCGATTCATTATGATAATTACGCATCGACGGAGTAGGACAAAAATAAACTCTTTTTCAATGTTAAACATTAAATTATTTATACACGTAGCAAAAAAAAAAAAAATATTCCAAGGATAGTTCGTATCTAGAACTCCCGTATGCATTCCTCTAATGTTATTAGTAAATTATTTATTATAGAACTAAAATGGCGTAATGCCTCTCAGACATATTATTTCAATGTTGTGCGAATTTAAATTAATTTTCCCTAAAGTAAAACTGTAAGATTAATACGCTCCATAAAGCACAAAATTAAGCATATATAGAAGGTTCAGCAACGTTTCGCGAAACGGCCCCATTATACGTGGCACGGCTAATTAGCAAAATAATAAAACTTCCATCGAGATAAATTGCGGGAAATCGCCTTATATAACAATCCGCGTAATTTCGTTTTCGGTATAGTAAAAAGTAAAAAATATATTGCTCCGACTGCATCCTGTGTCCGGGATGGGGCGGGGGGGGGGGAGATACACTTCAATGGAATTTCCGACAATGGCGTCGTCAGTCAAACAGTTTTTTTTCTTCTTCTTTTATTTAATCAAATCCCTTTTTCCATCTCGCTCTCTGGGCTCTCAAAGGTTTATGCTCTCTTTATAGGCCGAGCTACAAATTTATTATGACAAAATTTTATTAGCTCCCGAGCGTCGCGCTCCGCTGCGCGAATCAAAGGATTTTCTTCTTTGTTTTTTTTTTTTTTTTTTTTTTTTTTTTATATTTTTCTTCATTGACAAAGCTTCGCAATCCTACATATCCGACACGGATTTGTATGTAGAAAACAAAAAAATTCAGCGTAAGCAATAAGAGCATACTTCTTCGCCAATGACGTGACGCTACTACTGCGCATATAGTCGCATTCGACGTGAAGAAATTTATGTTCGCGCCTATCGCCACCTTTCCATATACATCTATATACAAACAGATGTAATTTGTTAACCGACGCATATATATATATATATATATATATATATATATATATATATATGTATATGTATGCCTATATCCTGAACCCGCATCGTAACACTCTAGACCGCAGCACCGACACTCGCCGTTCTCACCTTTGGAACTTCTCGCTGCGTAATTTCCATTACCGGAAACCGCGGCACACGGCTTCGCGCATTCACGCGCGCAAATATATTTGGGGAGCGAGAGAGAGAGAGAGAGAGAGTATTGCGAGGTGCGCGCTTTCGTATAATATGGGCACAATGAAACACTTGCCGCGCGCCGGGGATCCTCGAGTTCGCGCGTGCGGCCACCCTATTGTTTCTCCGCTCGCGCACACGTGTATCTCTCTCTATATGCATATATATATATATATATATATATATATATATATATATATATATATACACACACATACATATATCTTGCAGTTTCAAAAAGGCGTACATCTGCTTATGTAAATCTTACTGGATAGAAGTGAAAGAGCGAGAGCGAGAGAGAGAGAGAGAGAGAGAGAGAGAGAGAGAGAGAGAGAGAGAGAGAGAGAGAGGGAGCGCGTGTGTGTATATGATAATGGGGAAAGACGTTCTTTCCGCATCCTCTGCGGAGCGCGCAACGTCGCACAGGGCCTAGGATGTATGTAACACCGCAAGAGTCCATCCTTGATTCTGTACATATATATATATATATGCGTGTGTGCACATATGATGCAGCTGCTCCGTTCCGCGTGTCCTATTGTGTATTTTGCGCGCATGGGGCTGAGAGGGAGCCAGAAGCCTAATGATCTGGTGTGTCGCGCGCGCGCCGGCATCAGGGCCCCGAATGACTTTTTGAAAGTCTGTCACTATATATATATATATATATATATATATATATATATATATATATATATATAAGCATGGCGTGTTTTCCCTTGTCGGATTAGGGGATGTACCGGGGTTCGCTGCGCTTATAGATATATGTATTATATACCCGAGAGAGGACAATGCACTCTCTCGCGCGCGACACGGGCGCGCACGCGTATAATTTATGTTATGGAGGGAGGGGGGTCGTTAAAAATATACAGTTTTGTTGCACGAGCTCTTTTCATGCGTTCTCGCTCGTGGGGAACATAGCGTGTAGAAATATATATATATATATATATATATATATATATATATATATATACATATATATGTACTCGTGAATGCGAAGGACATCGAGCCACTCGATACGCATCATCTTTATTTTGTGGGCCCCGTGGGTCCTCGAGAAAACTAAAGAGACTGAGAGAGAGAAAGAGAGAGAGAGAGAGAGAGAGAGGGAAAGGGATAGAGAGAGAGAGAGAGAGAAGGACAGTTTATCCAGATTGATTTGCTCGCTTTGTTTTCCATAACGCCCTTTTTTGGATAGAATGAAAGTGCGCGATGGTTCATAAAAAAATAAGAATAATATTGAATGAAAATAACAATACCATTACAACGTTGGTGGTTCTGCTGTCCTATCGCCAATGTTGAATGAGAAAATAAAATTGATAAAGGATGATAAATGTTAGTTTTGGTCTGATGATTTTTATTCGTTGCGTTTTATTCTCCTCCTTGCTCAAGGCGCTAAAACTACTATTTAACATAATTAATATTTCAGAAATTATTATTTAGCAACATTATCATAGTCAGTATTCGTAACTTAAAATTTAGTATATCTACTGAAAAAATGTCTATTGCGAGATGCTATCTAAAGAGATGTTTACCGAACGGTTACTGTAAGACCCGGACACGAGTGAAGTAACATGACTCGTATATTATAAAGTAAAACATGTATGATATATATATATGTGTGTGTGTGTGTGTGTGTATAGATGCACATATGTAACGATAAATTAAAGCTTTATCAATAAATTATATTTATATGTAATGATAAATCTTTGTAATTAAAAAAAAATATTCCGTTTTTAATATTAATTAACATTTCAGGGAATTTTTATTAATTGAAGTTTAATTGCAATTTTGAGTCAAGAACTATGGTTACATTCTGAAAATTTATAAAATCTTTACATTTTCTCTTATGTGTGCAATAAAGATAACATAATAATAAAATTTTGATTAAATATTAATTTGGCCTTAAATACTTCTTATGACATGATATTTACAATATCGATACCTACGTGGCGGTATTGGTATTAGTAGTACTAGCAGTAAGAGTAGTAGCAATAATAATAATAATAAGGGAGGAAGATATTCAATTTTGGCACCGAGTAAAGCTAATCAACTCGAGACATCTGAGAAGAACGGAAAAGAAGATTTTGTCGCTTTTACAAATACGTGAAAAAGTTCGAAACCGACCGTATAATAGTGTGTATACCGAGCAAAAAAGGAAGAGAGATTTTTTAAGCACCGCCAAGTATAAACGCTAACTTTTATACTTCTCCAATGAGAATTTTACAGAATTCTCCTATATATATATATATATATATGGCCTCCTTGAGATTTTTCTCTCTCGCGCACTTTTTCTCGACAGGCTGTATATGTTACAAGTTTTATTGCGCACCTTTCCTCCCCCTCTTTCTCTCCACCTCCACCTCCCCCTATATAACTTTATAGAGATTTGAAACCAAAGCCGTGAGGGAGAAGGGGAGGGGGAAGCGACAGTTATTCTCAGATTACGCCTCGGATCGGAGCCATTGACAGAGGAGCAACGTAATGCGCGTAAAACGGAAATAAAAAGGGAAAAAAGGTGGTTCTCACTCACTCTCTCTCTCTCTCTCTCTCTCTCTCTCTCTCTCTCTGGCTCTTTCTCCACCTCTCCGCGACTTCTGCCGCGCGAAGCGTTCGCGCGGCGCGCTGAGGCTCTCCCCGGCCCGATGGTGTTATATCTGATCGATCGTCAGTCATCCTTCTTCGCAGCGTGTCTCGTACACGCATGTACACCCATACGCGCGTCGCTCTTCTAATCTATATATATATACGTCCCTCTACCTGGTCTCACGCTCGGACAAGGAACGTATCCCGTCAAGTCCCTTTTGTACGCCTATACACACGCGCCCGATCTCGATCGTTAATCTCAATTACTTCTTGCTTATCGATTCTCCGCGAGCGCTCAAGCGGGCCTACGTCTCTCTCTCTCTCTCTCTCTCTCTCTCTCTCTCTCCCTCCCCCTCGCTCTATTATCATCTCTCTGTCCTTCCTATCCTCCTCTTGCTTTCTTTATCCGAGCATCCGAGCAGAGAGCGCATCGTATAGCCGGCGCGGATTTCGAAAAAAGGATTTCAGCCCGAGGTGCGTTTGATGGCGGCAGTGCGCCACGCGGGCTGCCTTGATCGAACGCCGTGATTTAATATATATATATATATATATATATATATATATATATATATATACACACACACGCGCACACGCGCGCTTCTCTTTTGATGCAGCGCGGAATAACGAGGATATATACATACAATGGTAGAAGTCATGGTCGGGTTTAAATACCGACGAGTGGCTTTTCAACCTGGTTTCAGGCGGCACGGGGGTGATCGTTAAGTCGTCGTATAAAAATGACGTTCGAGGAAGATATCGTCGGCGAATAAGATCAAGGACGAGTCGAGTGGAAATGGTTATGATGGTCGGACAGAATGCAAGGCAAATTTAAATGGCTTCTTCAACTTCCCTTTAGGCATTTCAGCGTAGATCTTTGCTTTACACACACACACACACACACACACACACACACACACACACACACACACACACGCACAATACAAAGATAGTTCAAAGGATAAAGAAAAATGAATAGATTAGATTATTTAAAAAAATTTACATTTTCAAAAAAACATCGTTTTATATTTCAAATTCTGAGCGATAAATCTTGCATTCAATGTGTACAATGTTAGAAAAGAATTTTTTAAAAATCTATTTTTACATCAGAGGAAAAATAATGACTGAATGAGATCTGTAAGAAAAAAATTAATAATAATAAAAAAATAATGTTCTTAAATTTTTCGAAAAAAACTGGTAAAAAATAATTTTTAGCGTAAATGAGAAATTTTTAATCGCGTAATGATTCTATTATCTATTATCGATTGTCTTGAAAATTGATTCCTTCGAAAAACGTGGAAAAAGCAAAACTGATAATTTCAGTAAATAGTAGACAAGAAACCTTGTACGAAATCACACAGCCAAAGAATAAAATCGTCTTCAAATAATACACAAACAAATATTGATCTTGGACTGCTGTTTTTCTATAAACGCTAATCTATTTTTTTAAGTATTTAAATACAATACAGTTAATCAAATGCAAGAAAAACAACAACAATTACTTCTACAGTGGTTGGTTTAAAACGAGTGGCAATCATTATGGTCGTTTTCTATTTTCACCATATCAATGTGCAATATCATAGCTCTGTGTATCGAAAGCATTATTATTATATAGTACTATATATGCGCGATCGTTAAAAATTTTCTTTTTGTATTTGCCGCTATTGCGGATGGCATTTGTTTAATTTTATTCACTATAAAGGGGCGGAAGCAACTGTATACGATGTAATACAGTAAAAAAATATAAATTCAGGCAGGAAAGACTGGTTGGCGCACAATAACTTCACGCGATGACTTTTCCAAACTGGTATACCATAAACGAACGGCTCCAACGCTATAATAATAAAAAGGTGTTAAAACACGTGGATTCGTTGCCCAACAGCGCATATCATGCGTGGCTCAAGTTATGCGCCGACGGAAAAAGTTACAACACATACGCAGACTCTCTTTCTCTCTCTCTCTCTCTTGAAAATGCCGACAAACTAAACGAACAAAAGCCCGAGAGGGCTCGGTGCCTTTTATTTTTCTCCATTTCCCCCATCGCGTCGAAACTAGCCTCCTCCTCCTCCCCCCGCCCCCTCTCCGCCCTTGCCCCCCCCCCACCCTGCGAGCGCGTATCACGCGCGCCTCTCGCCCAAAAGGGTACGCGCGCGGCTCACGTCGCTCCGCGATTTGAATACGAATCGGCCCGTGTAGCGGGGATCCCCCGCCCCCGCCTCCTCCCCGCTCAGTCGCCAATTTCAATCTCTTCGCGCGCAGGCCCCGCTCGCGCTCCCTCCTTCTCGCTCGTGTATGTACGCGCGTCCTTTGAGCGACGGCGAGGACGACCGGGGATTATACCGCGGAGCAGCCGCGCGATCGGATGTACGGATATAATTTATCGGTCCGTTAATATATATATATATATGTGTGTGTGTGTGTGTGTGTGTGTGTGTGTGTGTGCGTGCGTGCGTGCGTGCGTGTGTGTGTGTATGTGTGTGTATGTCGATGCCAATATTGGACGCGTCGACGTAGCCGGCATCGTCGTCGTCGTCGCCGTTGGCGCAACTGTCGTCTCGATACTTTGTAATATGTTATATAGACGTTGTCTGGTGAGCTGGGCGCGACAATTCTCCCCTTGCCGATCGTGGATTCCGTACACGGTTCTCGTTTTTATCTCTCTCTCTCTCTCTCTCTCTCTCTCTCTCTCTCTCTCTCTCGACGAATACATCAATATTACTCGTCTAGGCCGATTACATCGCGCTGAGCTTCAGTTAATCTTTTCTTTTACGAAACGTTTTTACACTCATGCTTGTTCCCAACGTTGTCATTTTGTGTTTGTGAAAAGTTTTAAGGAAATTATCCGCATCGCGCTTAAGGAAAGTATTCCTCTTTGCAAATTGAGCGAAACCTCCTGTGAATTAATTATGTTTATGTAACGAATAAATTTTATTATTGACAATTAAGCGCACAGACGTTTGCCAAAAGTAATCGAGGATTTTGAGCGGCTATACGCAGAGTAGCAGACATCGAATAATATGCCTTCCCCCTGCAGACTCTAAAGTAGTTAAATTGATTAACGGGCCGTCTATGATGTTTCTTGGAACGTGGGATTCCCATACCGTTCGAGAATCGGGAGGGGGGCACGGAAACGGTCCCAGGAGGCCCGAAATAATTAGCGCCAGAACTATATGTTGCCTTCTATATACACATTCGTTTCAGCATATACATTTAGTGGAAAAAAATTTTCGTCGTCTAACCTTGTAAAGTAATATTTCTGGTAAAAAATTTGTACATTTTTCTTTTCGAATCGTTCATGTAAAAATGGTAAAATTAACTGTAGTTTACGCGGAATCAGCCGATAGTGTAAATTATAGAACTGATTGGTTCAAATCGAGATCTTTGCCAACTGGCAGATATTTGTAAAAACATAAATTTCCTTTTGTTTCAACATTGATTGTAGATCTCTATCATAAAGAGAAAAATTTATTATAATTATAAATTAAGCGACGTTAAACAATGAATAAGAAGAAGAACAACAACAATAACAACAACAACAAAAATAATAATAACAATAAGAGGAAAACAAATTATGCTGCATTTTACTGTATTAGATTTTATTGTAAATTATTTATTCACTAAACGACGCGCTATCGAGTTGCTCGTATTATAGATTGATTTTCTCGCGAAAATCTTTTCACGCCACTTATTCTGCAACCCATATATTCACATAAACCGATTGCTTGCATAAATCTATGCAAATTTGAATAAAAAGATTTCGGTTAGGACGACGTTTGTCGCAGCTGAAAAAGTAAAGCCTATATACAAATATATGTGTGTACACGAGTTTTGACGATGTATGATAAAGGATCAAATACAATCGACGAGGCGGTAGGGAGCCGTTTCGTAACTGCCCCTTAAGCAAACTGCCAAGCAGGTGGCGTCGTAAAAAAAAAAAAAAAAAAAAAAAAAAAGAAGACGAGAAGAGATCCGTGCACGAAAAGCTTATAGCCGTATAATGGCGTGTATGGCTTTTCTAAAATTTATTGCGGCGTATAAATCTGACCTGGCGCGTAATTGGAATTTACGCTGTCGTACAATGAAGTACCAACTTTCGCGAATAATAACCATATCGAAATTCCTAGTACAGTCATGCTTATGTAACTCTACAATTTTGATTCGAGACATTGTCATTTATGCTTGGGACAAGATGTATATATATATATATATATATATATGTGTGTGTGTGTGTTGTGTGTGTGTGTGTGTGTGTATGTGTCAAAATTGTAAGTGATTCACCTTACGATACACCTTACGATAGACCTTACCTTCATCTTTTGATAACTGTACTATTATTTTCATATTATATAATTCTTTTTCAATCAATAGTCATAAGGACTCTTCAATAATATGAAGTGCGCCATAATTTAGAAGGAACGATACGTGAAAAACTAATTACAGTTAATTCCTATTATATTATGTAATTGTAGAATGTCATTTAAGTTGATGAATTCAGTTAATTCTTTTTAATTTTTCAGTTTGAAATCTTTTTTTTTTTTTTGAAAATACCTTTATTGCACATTACGTGTATTTGAATATTCGCGAGTGTATACTTGATTTTTTAGATTTCAACAGCGTAATAGGGAACTTGTACTTGCCAGATAAAGATTTTTTTAAACTAAGTTAAACGAATAGCAAATACATTTTTATATAATAATTCATCAGCAATGTGGTAAAAATTTAACTTACGAAATCGACTTCGCCCATGTTACACTGACGAATATCACAGTGATTGTAGATATAATTGACTAGCGATAAGAAAAAGCAATTCAAATTCTTAGCTAATATATTAATTCTAGTAGAATAATAAATAAATTCACTTGGTGTTTAGTAAACTTAAATACTCCAAGTGAATTTATTTATTTATTCTACCTTAGAATATTAATATTATTTATTCAGAATGTTTTACCAAGTGTTTAGAGAATTATCAATTAAGCAGATTTTTTCGTATTATTTTGAGAATTTCTAACCGTTTTGGCATTTGATTTTCCAATATAACTTCGCAAATATTAATCAAACATTCAATGTTTATTATTGCAATATTTCTGTTACAATTCCATATAGATTCAATATCTATGCACATAACTTGGGCGGACATCCTTCTGCGCCGGTGACGAAATACAGGAATTTCGCACTCTGAAATTCAGAGTGCGAAAAAATTCATTGAAACATTATTGCACGTAATAAAAACAAGAAATATCGAAGAAATTTTATTAATTCATTATAAATCATTTAGAACTAGAATTAGAAAAAACAATGAAAGTTTCCTCCCATTGTACTGGTATACATTTCTTGAAAGTAGTAGCAGACAGAAGAACCTTTAGAATTACATTTACTCAACTATCCATCTTTTTAGAATTCATACGATACAGTCTCTGAATTTGCATACATATTTGATCTTAGATCTGAAGGCCAGATCATAGTGGCTTCCTTATTTAATTCTTGAAGGCCACAGATGAGGAGAATGAAGATTTTTCGAGCTTCTTTTTTGTTTTTTTTTTTTTTTTTTTGAGGACCCAGAGATCTTTTCTCTGCGAAAAGAACAATTTTGTAATAGACATATTTTGACCAAAATCGATAGTCTTTTTATTAAAAATTTCATAAAACTGCGTAATATTTTGATCTTATAAGATATATCGAGATTTCTAGAAATAACGAATTTCGTACCCATCGTGATTAAAAGTTTTCTCAAGCGCATTGTCTAACCGTCTTTATAATACACGGTTTAGAATTAAAACATTGCATCGCTCAGTTCTCATGCACTTGAAACTGCCGGCGATTATTAGGCTAAGCACTGGTCAGTTTAATCACCGGACAGCAAACGTTATCAGTACAATTTCTAAAAGTACGATAAATTCTAGCGATCTTCAAAACAGTGCCAAAATTTCGCGAAGTCGCCCGGAGTACACAAATCCGACGCTATGTTTTCCGTAATATTCGTATTATTTCACCTGGCATTCGGCCCGAGCCTTGTCGTATCGACGTACAGGCAGCAGTCCGCAAAATTATTAACGTCGCGTTAATAATTTCGTAAAATATTCCGCATCGAAGCTGTCACCCGCCCCCCTCTTTAGCCCGCGCAACGCATCCATCGGCGCTCGTGTAAGTCGCTGTAGGATACGCCGCAGGCTCGGTCGAGAGCTCGAGTGTCTCGCTTTCCCGGCAGAGCGCCTTGGGGGACGCGATGCCCCTTTCTTCCATCGTTTTTCCGCTCGCTCCCCCCTCCCCCCTCTCGTCACCCTGCTCAGTTATTTATGATACCGTGGATTTGCGCGCGCGATTCTTATTAAAGATATATTATATATACGCCCAGTGAATTAAACATTCGAGCGTAAATAGCGCAATAAGCCCGCTTATCGTCCATGGGATGTAATAATAATGCGGAATTTGTGTGTGTGTGTGTTGCGCTTAATTCACTAAATACTCTATATTGACCCATAAATCGAGCGGTCTTAATTCTGCACTAAACGGGCAATATTCATCGAAAAACGTAGACTTCTGGATTTACAAAAGATAGTATATGTATTCTATGGAAAGAAAGGAATTTTTAGAGATGACTTCAGAACTTCGAGACAAGCGTCCCTCAGTCTAGACAAATATATATATATATATATATATATATATATATATATTACAAAGAAACGGAGCGGTGGGACGTTGAGCGATCGCATAACCATGGAAAGAAAGAAAGTCAGCCTTTTCGTAAACGTACTGGCTTTGAATTTTAAAAAGGCGAGGCAGCCCACCTTCTCGGTGTACGCTCAAAAAATCTCAACGGACTTTTAAGTCGTATCGACTCTCCGGAGATTCTCTAATAATTACGTCAGTTTCTTATAAATTTACTTTATATCCATATCCGGCAATTCTTTCGAGTCCTATCCGGTAAAACTTACAAGCTCGCGCTACGTTCCTCGCACACCCATCTTCCTCGATTCTCCTATATATGTAAGACAATTTTCTTCTGTCTCCCTCGCTTAACTTTCCTCTCTTTTCTCAACGGCCACATTCGGGCACCTGTTTCTCCATCCTACACATCAGTCCCGGGAAATCTCCCGCATCCTTTATATCCCCCTTCGTATATATATATATATATATATATATATATATATATATATATATATATATATCTTTTTGACCGTCTTCCATTTCTCTCGCCATATCTCTCTTTCTCCCGCTGTCTCCTTATACTCCCTCGTGATCCGGCTGCCTCGCCTTCCTCCACACCACCGCAAGTTTCCTTCTCTCTGCCCCGCTCTCCACCCCTCTCACTGTCTCTCTCTCTCTCTCTCTCTAATTCTAGTCCCGATTTCGAGCTGGGAGGGGCCACGAGCGCTTTGGCGAACGTGACCTGTTTGTATATAACAGCCGGGCGTTTGCGTGTAACGGCGGTTAGCGCCGTATCGCCACACTATACCGTGACGAAGGAAGTGGAAAAGTATATATATATATATATATATATATATATATATATAAGCGTAAGAAAGAGAGAGGAAGAGGAAGAGAGTAGAGAAACGCGTCTAGTGTATGTATATATATATATATATATATATATATATATATATATATATATATGTAAGGAGTGGCTTTCTTTTTTCGGGAAACCCACGGCCCGCCGCCCTCTTCTTTTTACTCTCCACAGCCCGCGCGCGACGACGTGCGGCGCGATTTAATCCTGCCCCGGGACGCCCGGTTTATGATCGGTGAAACGAGTCGCGCGCCGCTCGGCGTCGCGGCGCGAATTTCAGCCTCGGCGTTGCCCGCCGTTCCACGTTTGCGAGGGGATATCTCGTCGGCATATACAGGAAAGACGGGGGGGGGAGGAGAGCGGGAGGGAGCTCTTTGGGATTTACTTTATTATCGTCCAGTGCGGCCGTTCTATATACCGGGGAGTTTTGCGCCAGTATACGTATTAAGGCGCAGATACAGATATACATCTATGTATCGGGCGAGCACATTGTTAATCTTTTGTACTTGAGATGTCGGACAGGTATGTGGAGCGATTTAATGCCCCCTCCCTCGCCCAACCCCTTTGCCCCGGTTTACACTTCGGGATTCCGTGAAAGCGAGAGGATGCCCGGGGGGTGCGCGCGGTGTACTCGCGAGCCATTTGCCAGAGGGCCAGTGGGTGGGGGCGGGAGGGGGGTTATCATATTTATTGCCACCACCGTTATTCGGTGTTTATGCGCGGCGGAGGGCTTTTCCTCTCGGGGCATAGTATACGAGTACATATATATATATATATATAGCGGTAAGGGTACTCCTTTGGAATTCACCGAAGCAGGCTATTATTGTAAGTGTATTCGAAGGATGCGCGTTAACATGTAATTCTGTCTAATTTTTTTCATATCTTTTTACTCGAAATACCAAATAGGTATATAATGTTATGTAAATTCAAGGTTTATTTGTTAGGGTCAATTAGCTTTTCTTTAGCAGATTTCACTGCACATTATGTAGAATGAATTATCTAATGCAATTTTATAAAAAATACAAGTTTATTTACTCACACTAGTGTAAATTATTTGTAACTGTGTATACATATATATCAATGTAAAATTGTGATAAGTGAAATAATAAGCCATTGAGTGCTTTAACTCGATATTTCTATAAGTGATTTTTTTAACTTTACTCGTAGGAGTACGTAGAAAAACTGCTCTAAAACGTTAACAATTTTTTTCACTTTACGTGAACAATTTTTCTGTAGTCGTGTCAATAGACTTAACAGCTAGTTTTATTGATGCATAGGTGACAGCCTGGATTTTTATATTACCTTAAATTAGTCATTATTAATTATTAATATCAGGCACCATTTGTGCATATCGCCTTTGGGTTATATTCTATAGGAGTTTAGGTGATATCAACATTATTTTCAACGCGCTAGGTATCTTTTTCAATCATATATTATGCTCTTCGGCTACAAGCGCCAATATTACAACTTATAATTCGTCTTTTAATATAAGCATATTTGCACTTATTCGTTAAGTGAAGGTCTTTAATGTTTTCGAATGCGGGTACAAGAACTTAAATGTAAAACTAGAAACTTACGTGAGAACTGAATTTAAACTTGAACTTCAATCATATAAAAGCGAATGTTCGCGTAATGCGTCCTTGTACGGTACATATCCCGATGCAAATTTCTAAATATTCCGTCAAATAATTCATTACTGCGTAGCCCGTATAAGCCCGGAAATATTCCCGAGAGTCAATAATGCACGGGATTCTATATTCGCGAAAATGCAATCGGGACACAGCGCTCGAATCCGCGGCTTTTCGCATATTTTTCTTCTTTTTTTTTTTTTTTTTTTTGTTTTATAATTCAATTTCTGAAAAATAACCCGAAAATTGGCGGGACTTCGGTGAGATCCCGTCGACGCGAAAAGCGCGCGCTCCTCGCACGCGGCTATACTCGTACCCCCCCCTCCTCCTCCTCCCGTACACCTACTTCCAACGGCACGCAGGCAGTCGCGCTCTCCCCGCCGCCGTAAAACGTGTCGCGCCGAGGAAAGTGGGCGCCTCTCAAGACGCGCCCGACATATTTACATTTTAATAAAAGACCTTCCAAATCCACGCTTTCCTACCCCCCCTAACCACCCATACTCCATCCACATCGAGCACATACCGCAGAGGAGATCTCTCCGCGGTACGCCGTATATATATATATATATATATATATATATATATATATATTGTGTGCCTGTATGTGTGCGCGTGTGTATCCATGTGTGTGTGTAGGAAGGGAGAACGGAAATCTTGGCCCGCGTGCAATATACGATAATGACCTCGCCCTCAGCAGTCGGCGGGCCCTTGATTAAAAAAAGAAGGCAACAAAAAAAAAAAAAGAGGGGAAAAACGGAAGGGAGACGAACGTAGAGGAGGAGCGCGGCGTTAGAGACGCGAGGCGAGAAGGTACACGAGGGAGAGCAGAGGACGAGGGGCAGGAAGAAGCGGAGAGGCGAGGTTTCATCCCCGGTTCGGCGTTATATATCTAAGCGACCCCGTTGACATACAAAGGGTCTAACCGCAGTTACGCAGGGTGGCGACGCGGGGCCGAATTCGCGCGAGCCGTAAACTATAGTCTCATGTACGCGCGCGCACCCACACACGCGTAGGCATAGGCAATTTCTCCGTCTGACCCACGGTTTCTTTTATACATACATCTCGCTCACCCAGCGTAAGAAAGTTTGCGCCTCTCCCTAATTTTTTTCCGCCCTCTCGGGCCTGCGCCTCGCCCTTTCGGCGCCCACCGCCCCCCGCACCCCGGGCTGCTCTCGCTCACTATACGACGGACACACCGGCGGCGCCTTACGCGCGGACCTCTTCGTGAGAAATGACTATTCCCGAGATTAGTTCGGGAATCACGAGGTGGGCGGGCCAGGGTTCGAGTGGGGAGAGGGGTGGTGGTCGCAGGACGTAAGAAAAGCTCGTCCCCCCCCCTCCCAGCGCCACAGCCGAGCGCGTGAAAAATGAGAGGGCTATCCCGCGCGCCGTCCCCCTTTATTAAGCAATCGCGCGTCTCCCACGAGCCGTTTAAGGCGTCGCTCGGCTTATACTTCTTCAGAAGCACGCGCGCGCACACACACATACACACACACACACATATATATATATATACGCGATATACACACGATTATATATACACACGACAAGCGGTGGTACACTGGCGGTTGCCGCTCGATTATATTCTTTTCTTTTCGGGAGGGCGTCCTTATCACGCACTTGTGCTGATCCGCCGGGCCTCCGAGCGCAGCGCCCGGTCTCTATACCCTCCCTCCCGACGGCTCGGCTCGAGCACGCTCGTTTATCTCGTGCGTTTTGCCTTCGATATATATATATATATATATATATATATATATATATAGTATGAAGAGAAAGAAAGGAGAAGTTTATCCAGGAGGGGATCCGAGGCGGCTCTGCGGGATGCGTTCCGCGCGCGCGTATTTTTTTTCTCCTCCGCTCGGCGCGCGCGAAGATTAATTGAATTTCTGTTGCAGCTCTATATATGTGTCTGTATATATATATATATATATATATATATATATATATATATATATATATATACAGACGGTATGCGCCACGTTTGAACCATATACGGAGGAGTCTGTGGCGATAGCCGGTGCCATTGATTGATAAGCTTTTCTTTTTTTGTCGGTTGTCGAGGGGCGGGGGACGGGTGAGGGTCGTCGCCTCCTGATGTTTCCTTTTGTAAGTTTGCCGGCGAACCGGAGAGACGAAATGCTTTTCCAAGAATTTTTCGTGCCGCAGCCCGCGGCAATTTATCGTTCCGGATAAACAAAAAAACAACAGCAGTGAAGCGGTAAATCGCGTTATTAATTGTATTTGGACGCCGGTTAGTGGCTATACTTAATCTAATGAGGCTTTATTTCTTCGAAAGCAGCAACCTTCCGTGTATATACCGAAAGAGTTTTTCACTGTGCGATAGTTGTAGTCTTTTTTTTTTTTCTTAATAATCATTGCCAATTTTTCGTTCATAGTTTAGACACTCTACTGCTATGCTCCTATTTCTCTACTAAACTAATACTATAGTACTCCTTGCTATTTGATTATAAAGCTTAAATGGAAGGTAATTATAAGCTACTCGTTGTTAACCCGATCAATTATTCAATGCGACACGAATTAGCGAATAAAGTTCCACATAAAAAATTTAAACGATCATTTTATTGTGATACGTATAACAACTCTACGTAAATATACAATCATAGGCTATTCGAAGCGAAGTATGGAACTCATCGAAATTTCGCCTCCCCCATATGGCACATATAATAAAGTAAAGTACAAATTGGATTTGATTCATCAAGCAATTTTCGGAGAACATATCACGATCTAATGTAATCCAATAATCTCTAACAAATACATTCTTAATTGTATCTCGATGCTTTCCAATAATTGATAACTCGTAATATTCGAAGGGTATAGATATATATTATTTCAGTTACGTTATCGACCTATCGCAATATTAACGGAGTACATTATTTTTGTATATAACATGAATTTTTTTAATTCAAGCTTGATACGAAATCAGTTAAGTAACTCCATTCAGTGGATGCTTAGAGAAATACAATTGTTAAAAATATTTTCTACAACTGGATTGAAATTTTCTCGCTTTATTCGAATTGAAAATATAGGTTTCTATTCGATTTGATGCCAGTCGATCTAGTACTATAGAAAAACAACCAATTTCAGGACACATATAGATAGACACGCGCGTCTGTTATACAAATCCGTCAACATCCACACATCCCTCAAATTTCAAACGAGGCGCTCATAGTCTGGGATAACGTTTCACCCATCCTCCCTGCAGGCAGACGCGTCAACGCCCACACCCACGATATATATATATATATATATATATATATATATATATATATATATAATTCAGAACTTCGCGGCCGACGGGGCTACGAAGGCTTTTTCGTACATAAATATTCGACGAGGCCGGTCTGCCAATTTTTTTCTCTCGCCACTCTCCCCTCTCCCACACCCGTCCATCCGCCCACCTTCACGGGCCGCCGAAGGTGATGGGGCTCGTCGATGCGCGAGGCCCCGGGCGCCCTGCGCTTGTCCTCCGCGCGTCGTCGGCGCCGAGCGTATATACGCCGAAGTGTATAAAGCTCGCGGGCTGAAGAGGGATGAAAGAGGCGCCGGGTGTTGGGATACACACGCACACACACACACACACACACACACACACACACACACACACACACGCATCACTGCCGTGGGGGAGCCCGGCAACGCACTGTTGGCCTTTCCCTAATTCGACACTTTGCACAGAGCTTCTATGTATGGTACACGGATGTATGATACATGTGCGCGTGCGTGGCGCCGAGAGATTTATTAATTCACGCGGTGATCGCGGGGCTCTTCGCACGGATTATGAATGCAGATAAGACGGCAGAGGATTTGGCCACTTGCTCCCTCTCTCTCTCTCTCTCTGTCTCGCTCTCGCTGTAACTCCATATATACATAGTTAGAGAGACGGAGAGAAAGGAGGAGAGAGAAAAGGAGTTGCTCTTTCCTTGCGGAAGCTATGCTAGTGCCCGAGACCGCCGACCTCGCCCCATAAACTATGATTAGATCGTTGATTAAGTAACGCAGTTAAGGCACAAGTGGACGGTGAGCGCTTGGATTATGTCATCCGAGAAAATTGCGTGTCCTATTCGTTTTCTTGGTTTAAGAAAATTGGGTTATTTTTAGCTTGGCGCGCGCGTTATTAGTATATGATTGATGAAGGTATCGCTTCGACTCTCTATATCATGTCCACCATATAACATTGGTAGTAACGAGAACAGTTCGCGGCTTCTTTTTTTTCCAAAGGCAATGTGGGCTTTACAGGAAGTTGTCTGCTACATGATAGTAATCAATTCTCAATAAATACTTATCTTATTCGGTGAGAGCACATTCTTGTTACAGAATACCTCGAGTATAATAAAGTAAACATACGAATATGGTATAATGGAAAGTTAAGAATAATTGTCTCATGGAACAATAATGTATGGAACCATATAGTAAGATGATCCTACTGGTAAATTAAAATCACTATTATAACTTATCGTTGAAAAAATTTAAATTACAGTAAAAGACACTTTACATTATATGTATATGATAGAAATTTCTATTATAATTGTAAATTTATTATTGAAAATAATTTCTATGTCATTCAAGTAGTTCTTATCATTTTAAAATATCTAGATTACGAAATACCGTCTAATAAGCGATTGTATGAGTAGTATAACTAGAAATTATAAGTCAGTTTACATTGGTTTTTGAAGTTAAAGAAACACTTTTGAAACTTCGTAAGAACTATGTATTTCTCAAATGTCTATAACCCGCATATCAGATAAAATATATTTACATATATTTACTGGTAAAATTTGTACACAAGGTATCTATAATCTACCTGCAGTTGTCACCTAAAACAAATTTATAAAGTTGCTTGAAAATATCTCACATTTCATATTATTGACCTGCAAGGCTGATCATACAACTATCTTTACGGATACTATTCATGCAATATTTAGTTATAAAATTACTTGAAAAATCAGTTCACCTTTTATAAATTCTCATTGTTCACAATTACTACCAGCATTATAATCGAATAAATTCCGACTCGAAAAAAGATCTTTTAAAGACTTTTTACAGAAAAAATTACAAGCCTTCGTGTAAACAATATAGTAATGCGTGTTTAAGTTTAGCCGTATGAGTTAATATTTATGGGCTACATTAATATATTTATGGGCTACATTGATGCTTGAATTCTCAAAAATTTTACGGTTTATGAACCTTTAAGATTCTATAAAATAGTTAAATCAATATTTTTTAAAATGTTAAAAGACTGACATTATTGAGTACATATAAGAATCCAAGGGATGCAAGATTATTGAGATATTATTGCATCTTTAGCTTACCAAATTCGTATTTTACATGATAATTAGGGCTTTACTTCAATGACAAAATGAAAAAATACATAATTCAAGATATTTCCCATTGTTATCTATGGATTTTTCCTATAATTCTGACAATTTGTGAATTATGTTCCAAAATAATTTCTCATTTTTAGAGGGCAGGAACGAATCAAGCTAATCGTTGATACTTTCAGGTGATGTCAAGCGTATTCGGATGGAGGCATTCTGCATCGATCTATCTAGTAATGAGGTGCAAGGTCTGGAACTGTAGGACGGATGCAATGGGGCGGAACTTCAGTTCCACTGTTTTGGAAAAAAATGTTCGACATAATAATGAACGTATGATCGAGCATTTAGCATTTTCGTGATGGAAAATCAATGCTCTGTCTCTGGTCTACCATTCTGGTAGTTTTCCTCTCAATGTTCGTTGCATTCGCATTAATTGCGTTCGATAGAATAGCCTATCGACTATTTGACCCTTTCTTAGCTCAGTCAGTAGATCACACCTTTTTAATCCAATGAAATACAGAGAACTGCCTTGTTGGCATGGATTTCTCGCTTTGACTGCGATTATCCTTGTTCGCCTGGCTTGAACCACGATTTTCGATGTTTCTCCGCGTCAATTTGTGCGGTACCCGATTGCTTTACTTCTAGATGAATCTCTGTGATTTAGTTGTTATCATAACCGACATATAGATATAACGTCACATGTTGTTGTTACTCCCAAAGATGCAGCAAGTTGTTCTTTCGTCTACCACAGAGCTTCATCGACGAATGCTTCCACTTCATCATTTTGAAAATTTTTTTTTCTGACCCTGACTTTCCCTGGATCTTGGTCTTCGATATCAAAATCACTACTTTCGACAAATTTGTAATGTCCGAAGCATGTTCAGAATGTGCTTCTAAAAGCAAAAGATAAGATTCAGATTCATTTTTCTTTAAATTAAACCAATAAAGTTAAACTTTACGCATAAGCTGTTTTGTTGGCATGTCATTCTACATTTGCAGCGTAAACCTATGTTCATTTTAACAGAACGACTTTAATGGATTTTTTGACGTTCTGTAACATACTTCAGTCGTCATTGTCAAAAAAAAGTAATGCAGAGGATATATACGAAGTTAGTAACAAGTACGAACGTTTTATATTGCAGATCCGATTTATATATACACAGAAAATTTTATTTTTCTTCTGAACAAGAGATCTTTAGTTTGAATGCTGACAATATGAATAAAACCACTATATTCAGTTAGCATACATTTCATTTTTATTTTATCTCAAATAATAATTAAAGCAAATAGTATAATTATAGTATAACATTAATTTTTCTGACATCGGTTCACTTAAGTATTTTAAGATATATCACGTTCACCTTAATATTAATCTCTTAATAATTCTTTGACTTTTGCTATAAGAAATGAGGCGCTCGACTACGAATACGAAGCATGATATTGTAAGACCAAATCCGAATGAGAAAAAGAATATACTTACATTGTTCAATGAAAGAATGCGAATTGTTTTTTCGTCTATTTTTTTCAACTTATATTTATGAAAATAATGGTAGATTAGTCCATGTTCGTATAACCTTTGATAGATTTTAGAAATTCGTGGTAGTAAGGGAGAATCGTTTGGAAATAAGAATGCATTATTTTCATTCAAATCCTTAGCTTTTAAAATACGAACATTAGCGAAATTATATAATATACGACTCACATGTGTGCAATCGCTGGCGCAAACAATTCCTGAATGATTAATCATCAAATCGATACAGTCGTTAATATTACGTATTCTCTGAGTTTTATTACGAATCATTGACGATACAAAATATTGTTTTATAAAATCCGATGCATAAATAGTGTAATTAAACTTAAGAATGTCTGTAGACTCCTCAATTTTAATGATTTTTTCCACATTAGCTGTGCTAATTGCCAGTAGTTCGCTTGCCACGTAAGAATTTACAATCATGAAAAATATTGTGAAACATATCAGAATAATTCTGTTTAAGGATGTCTTTGGTTGCCAATTTGTTCGAGCCCCGACAAATGCTCTTGAAAACTCTAAAAAAATGTCCATAAAATTTTTTCGGCAATAAATTGTTAAAAACACTTGAACCATGCCAATTGTCAATAGTACTGGGGAATCTTTCAAAATTAACCGTTGCATATAATAACCAATTGACATATATTCTTTGTTCATTACGAAACATATACCCTGGCCGGTAAATGTAAGGAGCTCGTTCTTCCATAATCCTCGCTGAAATTGCGGGCTGGCATGTAGGTCGAACTTTCCGTTGAATACATTAAAAATTGAAGATAGGGCTGAAATGCCACCCTCGTTCATTATGAATTCGTTTGTATCTACCGTCAAAGTAAACGCAACTTGCAACTTTTTCCAAATTGTTCTGTGAATATCTCCAAGAGTACTATTTATTTTGTATCGATCTTTTATTTTACTATTGAAGAAAAATTCTCCTACGGTCGCCAAAATTGGATATTCTGGTAAAATTAGAGTCTTGTCAAAAGTTAGATCAGCGCAGTTTGAAATGGAATCTGTAAATAATGAGGCGAAACAGAAGATCGGTTAGTATCAGAATGAGAATTGTTGATCAGCAAGTTATTTATCTCCAATATTTACCTCTGAATGTTTGCACAAATAATACAAGAGGATGACCATTCTTTTGTTTATATTGCTCAAATTTCTCCCAGGTTTTCGGAGCATTTGCATTATACGGATTGAAGGTGTATAACACAAGCTTGGCTTTCTCATTCATGCAGAGAAATACTGCTGATAGAATGTTGAAACTCCAAATCAAATTCAAATAATCGTACGCTGCGCTGCAACTGCCCGAGGAATGAATATTTTGTATGAGAAAGTAACCGTAAACATTCCACCATATGGAGTCCTTGAGCTTATACAACGATTGTTTTAAAGAAAATAAATTTAATTCAGCTAGAAAAAATTTGTTAACCGGATGCGCTTTATAGAAGGAATACGATCGATAGTCTACGTAAGAGTGTGATTTTCTTTTATAATATTGTAATTCCGATTTTTCTAATCCAACGAAACTAAGAATTCGCATATTAGTAGGATATTTAGTCGTAGTAAATAATTGAATACTCATATTTCCTACAACAACTGTTTCTTGCGAGTCATCAGGTACACAGTTTAAGATATTCAACTGAAAATTTATAGATTTATAGTTTTATTATATATTGACATATTAAATTATACGTTCTAATTTGTGTCTTACCGCAACTTCAATTGAGCATTGGCTATGCTGTTGAATTATTTTCTCTTCAAGTTTAAAAGAGATGGACAGTAATGAATTCAGAGAAAGTATTATATAAAACACTTTCAATACATTTTTCATTTTCATATTTAAAATGGATCATTTTTAACAGAATTTTACCAGATGAGTTCTACCTCAATAAATTATACTCGTGATAATAATGAATATACAATTTTGAAAAATCTGAATTTCATTTGGAACTTTCCTAAAAAGATTTTCCATTGGATTTTTTCATTGAATTTTCCTATTTTTCCAAGTTTAAGGTTAGAGCAATTTAGAAATTCTATGCGCTGTTAACGGAGGTCAGCAAGTCTTGCAAAATTAACTTAACGTCAATTATACAAAAAGTAACGAATCCGTAAAATTAAAACATAAAGTGTGTTAAATAAAATTAAGAATATAAAAGAAGCAACTATATAATTTTCTTCACATCGTTGATAGAGCAATTATTGTATTCTTAAACAAAATACCATTCAATTAGTTTCAATTGTTCAAAAGTGAATTTTTCTGCCCTGAAAAGGTGGTCAAATCATAATCAAAATCGACTTACGATCTGCTTTTATCCAATTAATTCTTGCAGTAAGGTTTTTTCTTTGTATCCTCATTAATTTTTTGCATCTTTTGATTGTAAATTGAGTGTTTTTTTAATAGTTCAACATTACTCTCTTCATATTTCTGTTGCTCTTGTCTTCAGCCAGACACATCTGTGATATATTTAAGAAGAAGAAGCATTAATTTTTACAATAATTTATGGTCGGAAACGAGAATTCAAACTCAGCGCTATAATTTACTCTATTGATTAATTTCATTATCGAACTTAATATTTTGATCTTTAGCGATAATAATAATTACTAATAATTATTTCAAAAATAAATTGTTTAAATTTAGATATGTATCAAGATAATTTTCGATGAAAATAAACTTTTTATAAATAAAAATCCAATAAATACCAATATCATTCACATTTTTTTTACAAAACTCGAAATAAAGATACACGTAGAAAATGATTGAAACTTGCGTTTATTAAAATAATGAACATTTTTATCGATCTTACAATCTTTATACTATAATACATTATACTGAAATAATGACAGTTTGATTGTCCTAATTTATGATCACCCTCGAAGAATCTGAAGTAGAACTTACTAAAACTAAATTACATCAAAAAGTAACAATAACAAAAATTATAATAATAATAATAAAATAAAATAAAAATAATAAAAATAATAAACTATATTCGATGTTAGCAAAGGACAATCTCACTGCCATCACCACCTTAAATTGAAATTCTCCTTTGGCATGCGACGTTTTGAACTGCTACGGTTCATCTTCAAGGACTAAACTCAAAGTTGTGGTTAGTTTGTGTGGTTATTAGTTTTTTAACATTTTTCAAAAATTTTGAGAACATTTCCAAAAATTTTCAAAATTCGTTTTGCTTATTCTTTGGCGAAATGTGCATAATTTTTGTTATACAAATTTCTTTTTGTATTTCACAGATCCTCTGAGTAATAAAAACTTTATATTTAAATGTGGTATTTTTATTTTTGAAGGTTCTGAGAATGCATACTTATCAAGCTGACTTTGACAGTTTTGGAAAAAAATGTTTACACAAGAGAACTGCAAATATTCTGGTACAAAGAAACTGTATTCAAAAACAAATTTAAAAAAAATCTCTAAATAAAATATATGAATATATATTCACGGAACTTTTTTCAATTTCATGTGCTGTAGAGGATTTTGGCTCGAGATTTACATTTGAGAGACTAATATATATATATTTCATTAACTGTATTTTATGCCGTTCATTTCAGTTTTGTGTTAATATGTAAACATTTCTTCTGGGAGATGCTGTTTTTAAACATTATATATAAATAAATATAAATTAGTTTATAATATTTTATATTTATTGTATTCATTGAATTGAAATTATTGTATTAACATTGATTTGTAATTAAAAAGTGAGGTTTTCGATGAATCAAACAATCTTTTATTCAACAAGAATTCTTAAATGCATTACTAATAAAAAATTATGAATAATTCCACGCATAAGTACGGTACAATATTCGTATTCTCATTTAGTCATACATATTGTACAGAGTACATGGGATATTTTATATAGTCAAACATTATTAAGAGTAAACTAGAACAATCAATTTTCCATTTATAGGTCTGATTTGTTTTTAAATATATCTAGTCAACTTGTTGCACTAGATGGTTCGTTTAAAATTTAGTTAATGCAAATAATACTCCAAGTATATCTGTTTATATTATATTATTCTGCATTCCAGAGTTGATTTATATCATTTTAATTATAAAAAAAATAGACAAGAAAGTTCGGTAGATTAATTATTTTTGATTGTATTGTCGGAGAATAAACGATTCCTATTCATTTTAAATGATCGTACAGTTCTTCAATTATTATAAGTTTTCTAAATTTATCGTAGAAGTTTATAAATTTGTTTTAGAATAATGTATATTATCAATGATTTAGAAATCGATTTAATTTTGAAATTTTTGTAAAATAAAAAATTAAATTACAAGTTAAAAAAATAAAAAATTACAAGCCGAAATTATAATTATTATATTAAACAGTGCTTTTTGTAGTAATTCAGATAATATTAAATTATTATATTTGAGATTTAGTTTAAGCATATAATAATAATAAAAGTTATCTCCTGTAATTGTTTGTATTCTGATAGTGCGGGCGAAATAAGTAAGCGCAAACTTTGGGTAAAGATAGCACAACAAATATAATTTATTTTAAAATAAGTGTTTGTGTCGTGATTTTCCATAGAAAAATATTGGACACTAATAAGTAAAACAAATACGATAGTAGAACTAATTTTGTTATTAAATATTTGCATATAAATTGTAGTAGATAACTTGAAACAATTCGTATATATAAAAAAAAGTTTTCGCATATCTCTTCACATATATAGTGGAATAGAGCAGTCGTCAATCTGCGGTAATTTTAAATAAAGTCAGAAATAGGTCGTCATGAAAAATTCACGCGTACAAAGTTCAGTATTAATTATGTTAATAGCAACGTGCGGATATTTAAATGCAGATTTTTGTCATATACGTTCATGTCAGGGGAAACCGCACACAATGTGTCAGTATCCGGTAAATATATCATTTTTTATATTGTTAATAAAATATTGCAGATCATGCAGTGAACTAAATAATTTTAATTGTTTAAACAATAATTTATTATTTAAAATCCAGTATTCTAATTAAAAAAATCAATGATATATATACACGTGCATTATGAAAAGTTAGATTAACAGCAAATATTTCAAATCGATTAAGATCTACAGGAAGGAATAACACCGGAACTTAGCTCTGCGAAACATTGAAGATTATTTATATAGAATTTTATTAATCGACCATTAATACGCGACTTCCGTTGCAGTTTGACAATAAATCGATCGAGTGCAAAACTGTGCTGAGAGCCGGCTTGTCGGTCGTGCAAAGAAAATGGGTCCTAAATTTGCACAACGAACTTCGGCAAAAGGTGGCCGCCGGGAGAGAGTTGCGAGGAAATCCTGGACCTCAGCCAGCTGCAGCTAATATGGCCACATTGGTACGTTTCCTGAATCGCGCCCGCGATTATTATACGAAAGCAATTATTGAATTCGAAGGAAATCAATGTATCGATCGAAGTTTATTCGATATTTTTCTTTTCATCTTTTTACAGCGCGCATTATAATTTCTGCGTCAGCTTGATTTTCTTATGCGCGCCCTACTGTTAATTAACGACAACGGTGTTTACGACTTTATTTACGATTTATACATGTGTATTCTTACGATAAACCGGTTTTAATATAATACTGATAATGCGGGCATTTTTATTTCCGCTGTGCTTATCGCGCCTCGTTGTCTTCTTATTTCGTACCTGTTCCGTGCTTCGGGACGAGATGTTAAAAAATGCTCGGACGGTGAGCGGGGAGTCGCGCGTGGTAAAATAAAAAAATACGCTATCTTAAGTGCATTTTGCCCTCGAGGATCGGCGCAGATCGAGAAGTTCCTCGTGGTAACAATCTTCTCTTCTTCTCCTATCTCTCCCTCTCCCTCCCCCCCCCCTTTCTCTCCCCTCCTTTCTTGCTCTCGCTGTTTATAGGCAGGGCAGTGGGATTTACGAGAGATATACATACAGCCGCTGGCTCGCACGGGTTTATGCCCGAGCGTTGCGGTCCTGGATGTTATACCTCACCCTGGGCTTAGAATATTCGTCGGGGTTTTCCTTCTCTTCAGCCAGATTTTTTACATACTCCGAAAATGCATTACACTTGACGTAGCTCGTGGGCATTAAGTTTTCTTTTCTGTATTTTTTTCGCGCGTACGCTTATAGTTATATACGAGTAACGTATATGTTTCTTCTTTTTTTTTACATAAAGTATAGCTCACATGGTTCGCGAGGTAGAAACTTTTTCCAGCTCGACCGCGCATTTTCTATATATGGAAAAACGTGGTTTTTTTCTGTCGCGAATCGCGTATTTATAGAACCGAAAAGAATTGCTTTGGCTGATAATCGTACGTTTTCATGATTTGCTCGATCACCGTATCGCACTCGATGACTGTAGTCTAATGTATATATAGTATCCAATTAGGTTTTAATGATGTAGTATTCACGGTTCTAATTTTATGATACGAAATCGTATTACCATTGGATCAATTCTTTATCATTGAATTATTTAGAAAGTTATTGGGGTGAACTGTATTCGTGATATATAAACACGTTGTAGTGTATAAGTGTATAAAAATTCATTATATCTCTACTTTTATATTATTATATTATTAGCTATTTTTCGATATCAAGTTTGGAGTTTTTACATGTGTGTATATATATAGAATATTTTTTAATGAGTAACACAATAACGTTTGTCGCTTCAATCAGTAACAAATTTAACGAATATTTATATCGCGATTTTAATGAAGATTTAAATTTTAAGAAAAACTTTTTTTTAATTAGTACATATTTTCAGCTATAAAAACTTTAATATCTTGATCTAATTTCAAATTTGTTAAGTTTTGTTTACAACTTCTGTCTAATAGTTTACTATTAGTAACTTTCATATATATTGATATTACTGTTTGAAAGCAGATCTTTGGAAACTGTTATGCCAGCAGTTGCATGTAATGGATGTATCTTATCTATATTACGTGTCCTTATTTTAGAAATATGAAAATTGATTGTAGAAAATCTTTAGAATATTATATAGTAATTGTTAAATTAGTTATATTTATATTATATTAAAGATTTAATATTTATACGAATTTACATATTTTATTGCTTTTTATGCAAGTTTATAAAAAAAATATTTTATACGTTTTAAAGTATCACACTAAATATTTTGTAAATTATTTATGTATATATTGTTTAAATTAATCAAACACTAAATTATTTATAAACTTACGGAATTCTGGATCAAAATAATTTTTTAATGTGGTTTGTTTGAAAAGCAAAGAATATCTTTTGAATATATAATCATTATTATAGTTTATTTATTATATTATTATAATTATTATAATTATATAATTATTATAATTATATATCTATACACAATGGAAATTCTCTACATTTATTGTAATATTTAATCATAATTTTGAAGCACTCATATTTATTATTATCATCTTTTTAAGCAATGGGATAATCAATTAGAAATAATAGCACAAAGGTGGGCTAATCAGTGCCTTATAAAACACGATGAATGCAGAGATATCGGTAAAAACAAATATTTATCAGTTATATTTGATACTATTACGATTAGTTTATCTCACGGATATTTTATAAATTAGTTTTTGCAATTGATTTTTAGATCTTTATCAAGTTGGTCAAAATTATGGTTTTTTCGGGACAACTGAAGATGTCTTTCATATTCAAGATTTGATCTACGGTTGGTATAACGAAGTAAAAGACTTCAATAGTACAGAAGTATCTCAATATGTGTGAGTACATTTTATTGTTTCTGACATCATCTAATTCATATATATGTTTTGTATATCTTACTATTTTTTTTATTAATACTTCGGCTTTATATTTAAGCAATATTTATGTATATATCGAGTAACAATAGTATTATGGGACGGTGGTTGTATCTGATATTACACAAACGTTTATATGGGAACTTAATAGTTTATTGTTAGACTGTATGAGTCATACAATAAATTTTAATATTAAATAATAAAGATATTTTTTCTACTTTTATATTGTAACAGCGGTGGAAAAAAATTTAGAGAATACACGCAACTTATTTGGGCCAAAACAACGAATCTCGGATGTGGTGCAATTAAATATACGGATTGTGGTCTTAAACAATACTTCCTCGTTTGCAATTATGGACCCCTTGGAAATATAGTAAACGAACCCATTTATGAAGTTAAATAAAAGTATAATAAATAATTTATGAGTAAATTATTCTACTTGAAATATTTTATATATTACTTTCAAGTATTAATAATGACATTTATGGAGAATATAAATGCTCATAGTATAATTGTACGCCAATGTGGAAGTTGATTATTTGTTCACGAAAAGGTTCCCTCATGTCCAACGAGGAACTCTCAGTTTACGTTTCTATGTTATATCATGAGTCAGGCATCACGTTCATTTCAAGGTCAGAGTAACATAAAAATTAGTACAAAATAATAAAAAAAAAATTGTTAATTTTCTTTGTTTTTGCTAATACAATTTATTAATCTGAATCTATAATAATTCTTCTATCAAAGTAATTTTACATTAATTTCTTGTAAAAATTAATATGTTATTTTTTATTAAAACTACTTAAAATTAAACATACAATTATCACAGAAATGCTATTCACAATTAGATTGACAAATTTAAAATAGTACTTAAAGAGTAGAACATTAAAAATAAAAATTAATTTTTCTTGGGTGGTGCCTACTGTTTCTGCAAGTTTGATCAAATTTTCTCTATTATAATAGTGTTTACCAGAGTTGGTGGAATTTACTAGAAGTTACTGAAGTGTCTTGGAGTGGCTTTGAATTTGCTAGCGGTTCCTTGGTGTTGCTTGATCATGCAGCATTTTTTTTTTTGGGATTTACTACAACATGCTGAGATTTGCTTGAATTTGCCAGTACTTGCTAAAATTTGATTGAATTGTCTTGATATTGTTAAAACTGCTCGGAGATTCCTTGCATTTGCTTGACTGCTTGAAATTTTAAAATTTGTTAGATTTTGCTGGAATTGGCTTAAGTTTGTTTGAGGTTGCTCGATTATATTTGAGTTGGCTGGAATTTGCTAGAAATAGTCTAAGATTGCTTTGAATTTGTTTGAATGTTCTGAGGAATGCTAGAATTTGCTTGATTTTCCCCTATTTTGCTCGAGATGTTTGATTTTGCTTGAATTTGATCGAATTTGTTCGAGTTTGCTTTATTTTGCTTCATATTTCTGGAAATTGTTTACTTTTGTTTCAATTTGCTAAATTTTCCTCGAACTTGCTCGACTTTGCTTGAGCTTATTTGATTTTGTTTCTTATTTGATTTTGTTTGCTTGAATTTGCTGGAAAGTGTTTTAATATGCTTGAGCATGCTCGAATTTGTTGCAATATGCATGGTTTTGCTGGAGTTTCATTGAATGGGCTGGAAAGTGCTTGAATTCGTAGAAAAGTGTTTAATTTATTTCGTGTTTACTTATTTTTGCAGGAGTTTGCTCAAATTCGTTTAGATTTGCTGGTGCTCCCTTGAGATTGCTTGATTCTGTTTGTTAAAGCCAATATAATATTCGCAGCACGGAGGCTAAGTTAGACAACCTAAAAGATAAATCTTCCAATTTCGCCTCTAGATCCGTTCATGCTCTAACTTATTACCTCGTCTCTATAAGGGATTTGGATTTTCCGCTGATTGAATAAAACGGTACCTTATAGCAAACGATCTATAGCATTTCGGTATGCATTTCGAGTATGTCCGTGGTATATTCTAATGCCAATAGCTCTTACCGTGTACAGTTATGAATGGACTCGTGAACAGTTATGAATGGAAGATACCATTATTTACAGTCTTAGACTTGCTTAACTACTCTTGCATTATTCCAAATTTTCTCGGTTTATAAGATTATACATTAATTTGTATTCATAATATACATGAATTACAATTATAATCAATGGTTCATTTCGGGAATAAAAAAATAAAACAATAATTAGAATTGTAACCGTAATTTTTTTTGAGTTAGCCGAATTAGCTGGAATTTTTTGATATTGGATTCAGTTCGCTTGAATTTGCTGTCATGTGCTTGCTTTCTCCTGAGTTGGCTTGAGATTGTTTATTTTTGCTTGGTTTCTCTCCGTTTCACGTGATTCTGCTAGATTTTGCTATAATTGGTTAGATTTTACTCGAATTTGATGCAATTTGCTTGAGATTCCTTGATTTTTCTGCAGCTGGCTCAAGTTTACTTAATTTGCTGGGGTTTACTAAAGCTTGTTGGTCGTTGCTGGAGTTAGCTTCAAATGACTGAAGTATGATAGGGTTGTTTCGAATTTATTGGCATTCGATGCTTGATTCTTCTAGATATAAATATACCAACACAACGGTACGTACGCATATATACATATATAGACACAAGAAAAATATAGTAACTTTGTTGTCTTTAAGTATGTATCATTTGCAGCGGTAACCTGTCCATTCCCAGTCAGGCAAAACTGGACAATAACATCTATGTCTTAAATACATGAGAAGCACTGTTGCCTATTTCAAGACAAGCACACACAAGCGGATTTTATTTCTCAATGTAATTCTATTTCTTTTTTTTTTGTCTTGAAAAGAATTCCATGTCTTTTTTTTGACTCGAAATGAATTGGAAATAATGGCCATTTACACTCTCAGCACAGGAAATCGAAGCTGGATGTTTCGCTTTTGGCGACGGATGCTCGAATATATAGCTCCTGCTCGCTATACGTGAGCTACACTGACTTGATATTGAGGCACAAAGTATCTTTTCGAAACATCACCGAGGAATAAATCTTGGGGTCTGGCCAATATTCCCCATTGACCGCCACTCCTCGTCAAATTTACAACGTAAAAATTGCGCCTCCTGTGCCGCCGCGGCTGCTCTTCTGGCCCAACACTATCCCGACCGGGTAAAAAATTAAAACGGAAACTACCGCCGTGTATTGTGCTGTAACGCGGGAACCGAATTGCACATTTATATGCAGACGCGGCACGGCAAAAAGCGCGCGGAAACATAGAGGGGGGGGGCGAGGATACCAAGGGGACGCGAGCGAAGTAGTTTGACATGTCGCACGGGGCATCGAATTGCTCTCGGTTGCTGGCTTTCATATATATATATATATATATATATATATATATATATATATATATATATGTGTTCGTTCGGCGACACCGTCCGTGTCCCTCTCGCTGGCGGTTCGGATTGCCTCGCGGTGCCGAGGGCGAGCGGGGGTGAACGGGAGGATGGAGGAGGTTTCGCCAATAGGTGGCTGCGTCTCGCAACGACAGTAACGCCCAAATGCTCGTATAGTGCCTCGTCCATTAGTTCATAATTAATTAGACTCGAGATTCTCCGACGCTCCGCAAGTGCCTTTCACGACTCTTTGTACCTTTTTTTTTCTCTTGGTTTTTGTCTGCAGTTCCCATCGTAGGCTACAGGGAAGCGAAATCCTATTTAATTCTCATGTGACTGTACGTTAATTAATATGCAGTATACTTATTTTAAAATCTACGAAATTTTAAAGGCTTTGATTGCTTAAATAATCACACTGATTCTATTTTCTAAATAATTATTATAGTATGAAGAATGAAAAAATAACTGGAGATATTATTTTGTGAAAACGAAACTGAAAGTTGTACAATAAGGTAGGTGAACGTTTACTGATTTATTTTTTTCGCTGTGCACCTGTTATGAGTTATAAAAGTTATTTTAATTATTTCTAGTCCTATTAATTCTAATGCTTTGTTAACTTTTCTAATCTATGCATAGCTTAACAACATTGGTAAGGGCCTATAATTAACTTTATTCTAGTGTGATGAATAAGAAAATATTATAATAATTTCATATTGTATAAGAATAAACATGGAAATATTAAAGAATATATGTAAATTACTACATTTTATAAGTGTCGTTACAGGGGCATCTACAATATGTTCTTGAATCTGAATAGAACTGTATTGTTTATTCTTATATATTTGTAATAAGAATCGAAGTAATTTAATTAAGTTTTCATCAATTTATTTATTTAAATCTAAAATAAACTGACTATGATTTCTGTCTTACACATTATAAGAATTATGGCGGGTAGATTCAGTAACTTCGTCAATAATATTCTTAAATTATTTAATAATAATACCACCTAAACTAGAGGATATTATCAGCAATTAAAGAATGATATTGTAATCCACTGTAATATTGATAAAAATCTTAACGATTCTCTGCTAAACTTCCTAATGAAACTAATCTGCGCGTCTATACGTCAACGCATAATATAGAAATCTTGATATCTGACAGTGCTCCATTAATAAGTTTTAAAGTCTCAAAAAATAATCCAAATATTTAGCTTGGAATATTCTTGTGAAGTTTACTTTCCGGCTTGTGAGCTAAAGTTAAATTATAATTGGGACAGATTTTTCTTACCGAAGTCGCGGTGTTCGATTTTTATGATATTGCTATATCAAGAACATTTTCTTCTTATTCAAATCCGTAGATCGATCAGAACTGACGCATGAAGAAATTGTGGCAAGAATTAAAGATCCAAGTCATATTCAAGATTCAAATCATAGTATGAGCATTTTAGAAGTTTGCGTCTAAAACAACTAATTCGAAAAGATCGCAGACTGCAATCTATATTACAATTATATCTCTCTTCCATCCGTATTAGTTTGCCTATGCAAGTATATTATTGAAAACCAACGGCGGATATTAACGATTAAATATAGGATACTTTTCACAAAATTCTCATGCCATCGTTATCCATTATTCAGAGGTAGACCAAATATCGATCTCTTTAGAGCATTGGAGCATCGGATACGCTCTCTATGCGGTGAAAATTTTTTAGGTCATCAGCATAAAATAAACAATGGACAGCTCGGAATAGAATTCACAATATGAATAATATATGGTGGACACGATAAAATGCCGAGATGCCCAGCTTGTGGCGGTGAGCCAAAAGGTACGGTTATAACATTAGAAATAACAACGCGTCAATAATGTAAGAATTTGTTAATTATTTATCTATCTTTGCTAACGCGCCCGTCTCGCCGCTCTAAAATAGATGGAACACTCTGGCGTATAAAATTTAGTTCGTTACTTTAGTTATCCGTTCAGTTCTATTATTTGCTGACGTTGCTTTAAATAAAAGATTAATAGTTATTGTTACGGATAGAAGGGTTAACAATTAAGTTTAAATTTAAAAAAATATATATATATACTAATACTGTATAACATTTATTTTTGTGTGCAACGTTATATTTTCTTCGTAACGACATAATATGAAATTAAATATTATTATTAATGACGTTAAATGTTTAATATGCAAATTTGTTTTAAAAGATTCTTTATATTTGTTATGTTATAGATTAATATGCGATACTACAACTTATTGTGCGTAAACGCTTTTGAATAATAAACCAGGGATCGCGAGGGAACTCTCGCTAAAGACCCACATAATGTGTACAAAAGGTACACGGTTTACGTGCCGTGACGGGAAAATCGAAAATTTTCCTAAAAATTGGCACTTATACGGTTGCACAAATGGATGTTCGAATACTTGCGATGGGAAAATTTTGGGATTTTCGAAAGAGGTAAAAATGGTTATGCTTCTTTACAGCAGTTTTCCTAAGCCTAAAAGCAGAATTTCAAAAGAAGTTGACGTGCTCGATTTGCCACCTCGGGCTCACCAGCCGTCAGGTTTACATCGTAGCGTTAATAGAACGTCAGCTCAGCTTATGATTGATTCGACTATTATTAATTGATATTTAGTTATAACTAGTAATAAAATTTTTTGGCGATTTAATTAAGTATCAAAAAATGTTTAAATTTAAATCGGCGTGCTTCACTCTATTGATGTCTGATTCTGTTTCATTATGCTGCGTTAAGTTTGATGTGAAAATACGACTAATACTATAGAATAAAATTTCATCCATATGAAAATCATTACGTTATTTCCAAAACTAATGCCATTGCTGTGACTAACTATATTTAATTTTATAGTCACGTATAGATAGCGGCGTCTATTGTGAAATTTATTATTTCTACTATAGTTTAGACTACAAAATTAACGAAATAACCAATAATGTATCCAAACATTTATTGTGATTCACCGAATGAAAACGTTTTGAAAAATTTCAATAAACAACGTCGACTTGAATTCTACACATACACGTGGACATGCGAAAATTATTAATAATAAGATGGAGAAGGCCAGTTGATCCCGGCCGAATCCACCAATTGACAATGCATCGATAAAATAACGGTTTGAATAGGACGCTCTTTTACAAAACATTTTCTCCCAATAATAATTTTACAGAGCTTAGACCCATCGATCGATCCCACGAAGTCTCCCGCACCTGTCCACGCTCCACCATGAATTTCCGAATTGTCGATGATTTTCCGAAGCTTCATTATACCGAAACAGCGAGCAAGTTTGGCCCAGCGGTACATTTCGAGCGTTGCCGACCGGCCTAGAGGCACTTTGTCACGGGGCTCGCCTGCCGAACAAATTAAGCTACGCCTCTCCATTCCCTTACCCCTCCCCCTCCCACCACCGACGCAGTCGAAAGTCAATCCGTCCCAACAAGCTCGCCTGCATGTCCACATAAACAGTGTGCGCGCGTCCCCGTCCGCGTTTCTCTATCTACCACCCCCCCCCACCACCCCCCACGGCCAACCACCGCGCTAACGGCTCGCACCGACAATTTCGCCGTCGACGCGCGAGCCGTCGGGATCTTCACCGATGACAAATCCGACTTTCGGGACCGAAATTCGCCCTTCGAGACAGCCTTTTGCGGGTTGGCGGATACTGCCCCCCCTTCCGCCTCCTCACCGACCCCCGCGGAACTTTCGCGCGGTCGCTGTCGCGATTCGGCCACCCGCCGCGCCGACGGGGAAGACGCGCTAATATCGGCGCGCCCTGTCGTGCGGTTGACGCCCTAATCCAACGCGGCGAATTCGACGCGCTCTCTGTGCGCGCGCGTACGTGTCTCCCGCTCATTCTCTCGCACGCACGCATACACGCGCGCACTTCGCTCCGCTTGCCAACTCGTTCGCCGGCGCGGCTGCTCGCCCATAAATCTCGGCGGAAAACTCGGGGGAGCGCTCCCCGCGATTAGCCCGGGCCAATTAGCTCGCGCGCGTTAAAGAGCCGCCTCCCCCCCCCCCCGCTCCCGCCCTCCGCCGTCGAGCGCGCCGAAGTGCGGGAGATTTAAAGTCGCGGCGCGCGCCGCGCTTTTTTCCCCCGCCGATTCGTCCGCGCCCGTTCGATCGCCCCCTCGCGCCCTGTCGCGATGGCGCTCGTATTTTTTTTCCTCCCACCCTCCCCTCCCCGCCACGGCTACCGCGCGCTGCTGTTACGCCGAATCGAATAGAGCCGGGGCCTCGGACGGGGATTCATTCGCTCGCGCGATTGAGCGCCGCAGGGGCGATTTTCTCCGGTCGTTCGGCGACGACGCCGACAATTAAGGCGGTGCGCTGCCGTTAAGCGGCGGAGCGAGCGAGCGAGCGAGCGAGCGCGCGCGCGCGATTACCGTGGCGACGGCGTCGCCCGGATGGAGCGTGGGAACTTCGGTGCGTGCAGTAATATAAATTCACGCCTCGGACTGTTCCGTCACTATTTGAGCAAGAAATAAAAATTTTTAATGATTGTACTTCCGCGAGCATTGGAGAGAAATTGGAATTGTACTATATTATACATACAAGATAATTGCTGAATGCTATAAAAAAAAAATCGTTACGAAGGGTATAAATTGAGAAGATAGTATTGTAGGTAACAAAAAAATAGTTAGAAAGTTTTAGAGAACAGTAAAATAGAAAGTTTTGCAGAAATTGCTCGATGTTTGAGAAAAATTTATAGAGTAAAGTTCAAAATGTAAACGTGCGAAAACGGTATATAGTTTATTAGAAATATTTCTATTGTTATTTGTTTTATATATTAACTGTTAATTTTGTATAGAATTATAAAGAATATTCAAATCTATATAAATTATTAATTCTCACCATCAATTCTCTGTTTATACTTCTTTATTTTCGCATGAAAAAGTAAAATTGATAACCTATCTACAGACCATTGCGTGCGTGAATTTATGGAAAGAGCGCGATTTTGAATCATCTTTGCAACGTTGCGACGCTGCATGCAAACAGCCATCTACCTCATTTTATCATGCTTATTTTTATAAGCGCGATATCCAAATTTTATCATCTTTATTCATTACAATGTCTACAGGCTCGAAACTCGTGATTTCAAATATTTAAAATAACTGTTTATTCTAGAACGCGAATTTGCAAAATTTTAGTAAATTAAAACGGTACATTTTATGCAATAATAATAATATTATATTAATAATATGTAAGTCATAAACATATGTATGCGTTTATGAAAATCCAAATTTTTCTGCAACTTTTGTATCACTTTCGAAACTTTTTTTCAACTTTTTCGAGTTTTTAAAGTATAATATTACGTTCGAGTTTTCGAGTTTTTAAAATATATATATATATATATAATGGATATATTTACAGGTGCACAAAATTTCAGAAAATTCCGAACATCTTATTCAATAGTGCGGAACGATTTCGCGCAATCCACATTGTAGTAGAGGAAGGAGGGCGAGGATCAGTTTATAGGAAATTTGATAAACGATAAGACGATATTTTCGCGGCTCACGCGATATCGGGGGCCGAAGAAGCGCCGAAAAACGCCTGTACATCCGTGTACGCGCTGCTGCCTTTTCTTGCTCGTCGCAGAGTCCGCGCAACGGCTGAGTTTTATTCGTTTCGCACGAGCGTTTAATGAAACGGCGGGCGAGGCGGTGGACGAGAGCTCCCGCCGCCGCCCCCTCCCTCCCACCCCCGCGCGCAGCCACGACCGCGCGGTAAATCATCGAAAATTCTCTTATGACTCGTTACGGGATCCGCATAAATCCTGCGCGGTCCCGCGAACGAAATTAATTCCGCGCAAACGACGCGCTCGCGGCAATTCGCAGCGCGGCATCGTATGCCGTAGCTTGTGCCGCGCGTTTTGGAAATGAGCGGGAGGGAGAGAGAGAGAGAGAGAGAGAGAGCGCGCACGCGCATCCCTTTAATAATGCGGTGGTCCGAGGGGCGGCAGGATGAAGGGGCGATCGTCCAGCCGCTAAATCTGCCGGCGAAACGCGGCGGCGGGCAACGGTCGTCCGAGGGCTCTGGCCGCCCGCGGGCTCGGCAATCGTAAAGAGTTCAGCGCGCGCACTAATATAGACGCCTCTGATGAATGGCGAAAGGCCGCGATTCGCAGTCATCGGGTAATAGTGAGAAGGAAGGCCCACGGCCGACCGTTGCGCATTACGTCGGCGAATCCCACGGGAGGAGAGGAGACGAATATACGAGTGTAAGACAGATGAAAAAGATTAATAATTTTGACGATCTTTTTCTTTTTGGTTTTTTTTTTTTTTTTTTTATTTTGTTCGAAATAAAGATAATGTGCAAAATAATCGTTACGATATTTGTGCCATAACATACGCTTAGTGAAAGATCCAATCGAGACATGGACAAAGTTTTCGAGCTCTTTACGGAAATCAGGCTGTTGGTCGTAATTTAATTTCCTCCGCGACCTAACGCGTTGCGAAACAATCGTCAAGAACATACTCATCGCTAAATCACTGCACTACGAAATAGTTTCAATTCTACATACATCGTTTTTTTTTTTTTTTTTTATCTATGCCTCATCGAGCGATAAATATTGAAAAAATTGAACGTCGTATTGCCACAACGTGGAAATCCATATTTTTTCGTTCCACCCTCTCCCGCTCCCCCACCCCCTCAGTCGTGAATCAAAAGCAGTAATAGATATGGAAAAAATAAACCCAGAGTCGAAACAATTTCCATAGGTCTTGGCGATTTTCTGGCGCTGTATCGACATAACGGCGAACGTGAAAAGGCTCCTTATACCAATCGATCGAATAAGTCTTGATGCGCAGAGATGCATTTGCCATATTCTCGGCTGTTAAGAAAAAATTTTGCCGACAATGCGCATTGGTGCGTGGCTTGTCCACGTTGCATTACGAACGGCTTGTGTTCCTCCGTCTACATTTCACGAATGCTGAAAGTCAGTCCGCTCAGCAACGGAAGATAGAGAGAGAGAGAGGGAGAGAGAGACGGATCTCGAGAGGTTAAAGCGAAATATTACACGCGGGAAAAATTCATATCTTTATTTTTAATTAATTTATTGCTTTTACAGAGTTAAATTTATTCATTACACGTCTCGTATCAGTGAATATGTAAGAATTGAAAAAAAAAAAATCAGCTAATCAGGATAATAATATTTTGTGGCGCATTAATCGCGAGATATTGATACTATATATATATATATGTATATATATATCATATTCTACGCTGGGCGAAAAAAGAAAAATTTTTCATATCGTCCAGCGCGTCTCGTCGCCAGCGTCGCATGCGTCTCAGCTGCGCGCGGCATCGGCACCGCCCATCCCCATACATAAGCTCGCGCGCGCCGCTAGGCTCGTGGTGTATAAGCCATGCGCGCGAACGAGTGCGCGCAGCGTACGAGCGTGTGTCCGTGTGCACACGCGTATACGAGCGAAGGGAGGAAAGGGGCAAATAGCCGGAGCGCACCGCGTACAAAACGAGCGCCCGCCACGATCCCCACGGACTCGTATAGATATGCATACTTATATATATATATATATATATATATATATATATATATATATATATCCGTATACATGCGAGCGAGCTACCGTGTATGCAAAAACATTAATCACGAGCCACTTGTTATCCCGGACGGGGACGCTCGGACCGTTATTACACTTCCGGTTCCCGTTCGGTTATATCTTTTTCTCGGTTTGTTTATTTTCCTACGATTTCGCCTCGGACTGGGGAGGCGCAGAAGTGATATGTACGTTGAGCGAGTTACTCGACGTAAAATACATTAAATTATGTGGTTATTTGATTAAATAAAGATTTTGACGAGGGAATATATATTCGATGTAATATTAGTATATAACAATTTGCTGTGATTAAAGAAAACTTTTTAGATAATTAAATGGCTGACGATGGTAAAATCAGCTGTAGCTGCAGATGGAAAAAATGTTCGTCCGCCTAATGTGCAGTTTAAAATCCAAATTTAGACTAAAAAATGAATGAAATTTATATACAAATAAACGATAATTTAGACTAAATAATAATTTACTAGCATAGAATATTGCTTTTATTTTTATCATTCTTATTTTATTTATTATTTATTATTTTATTTTTATTTTTCATCTTAATATAATTGATTGTAGTAATAAGTTTTATTTCAGATTCTGCGTGATCGAATATAAACAGCTTGACTGTCATTGTTTTAGCTAATATATTGTATTATAAAGACTGTAAGACCGATAAAAATATTTATTAATTTAATTCAGAACAGTGGACATAAGTACAATTTTTAATTCTAAAAAATAAATGTAATAGATATTGCGATTACCATTTATGACTGACGCATGGCTTCTCTGATAAAATTTGATTTGCATTTTATATTATTTGTAATAATAGATTCTCTGATTATTAGTACAGTTCTGAATAATATTCTTAAGTATTTCATCTTTTTTTTTATTTTATTTTATTTATCGTCGCTCTATTTCTGTTCCCAAATATTGGTGATAATAAGCGACGAAGGGATTATGATGTGTTTGTAAACAAAGCGCATGTAAATTTTTACAGCGATTACGGTTCCTCGATTTTAGTTTTTTTTTCATTAACTTTAAGTTTGGATGCTTCGAGTGTATTGGCCTTGTCCTGACTGCATACTGTATTTACGTCTCTTTGTGATGTATTAAAGCTAATTTGTGATCGAGTCCTCTTATTGAATTCATTGATATTGCGATACGTACTATTTTCATTTGTAATTTCAGCTGTACGCGCTGAATAGTCATTAATATCAATAGCATTGTGAGTGTTTCTATAATTCTTACCGAGTATGTTTATTTTATTAGATTTTAGCGTCGTTTGTGGATATTGTATTTGTTTTCGGACATTGCGGATTTGTTTACATTTGAAACCTCAGTGTAATTCTTTGCTAAGTGGCCGTCGATATTACAGATGAAATATTTCAGTGTCTGTACGGCTATATATATATATATATATATATATATATATATATATATATAATTATTCAATGATTTATACATTTGGAATTTTCTTTACATCTTCAAGCTTGATATATATTTGTCTACGAAAACTAGCTACGTGTCTATATCCGTCTTTGTTTATAGCGGCTTTTATTATGGAGACTTGTGATGCAGGTTTTACATTTATTTGCTCTAATACACCATCAAACGCACTATTCGGAATATTAGGAGGAACATTGGAAAAAATTATTCTTTTGTTTTTCGAAACCAGGGTTCTTATATTTATTTACCTTCTTTTGTTCTATTAATACGTAGTCCTGTTTTTCTGTTAGTTATCTGCCAGTTTTGTATTAGATAGATAGAGATATACTCGGTTGTTGGATTTTCTGGATGCGAAAAGCACATTTTTAGGACTCACTATGTTTTCCGCTGCACACGTATAGTCGCTCAGATTTAATCCGTCTACGCAGTCCATGATCAGTTCTCGTTTCGGGAATGTTAGTCCTTCGGCAATTGTTGCGTAACTAAATTCTGTAGTTTTTTTTTTAACTGTAAATATAGGTATATCGTAGTTGGCAGATGGCTGGGAAGCCATGATGCTCTTGTGAAAGAGCGAATTTAGTAGGGCCTAAGCCCGCATACAGACTTGTTGGATTTACTCGAGTGCGGAGAATTATGTCTACTTACTATCAACGCTGGATTAAGACTGGATCGTTTATATATATGAAAAATAAATATTTAATTATATTTCTCTCTATTATAGTACTGCTTGTTGTGCTCGAAGATAATAATTATATTACTCTATATATATTAAATGCATACTCTATTACACGATAAGTCTCTTAGATTTAATTTGATTTTTTAATTTTTTGCACTCGTCCAGCATAATTATAATTATTCGGAATTTGATTTATTTCCATAGTTCTGAAAAGGGCCTTTATGAGCTATAGAAGCGTCGACAAGTTTTAATAAACTCGCTTCCCTCCATCATTCAGACTTATTTACTGAAGACGTATAACAAGCATACGTCTTATCTTTATCTATAATGAATATCATTTGTTAAACTGACTTTTATTGCGATAACGAAATTTATATGTCTCGCGTAACTAATCCGATCCCAGTCGAATTACCGCAACGGAGAAGGCTCTCTTCTATCGGAACGTGCGGAAATAATCAATCGGCGAGCGTGTGTACGCCTGCGACATCGACGTCCTCGGGCGCCAAGCTTCGTCTGTACTTCCGGCACTGCGCGACAGTACAGCCCCGTCGACGGCTAATGAAAAACGTACTTGCCGAGGCGATGGGGCCAATGGTCCTTTCAAACGATTCATCGCAAAGATTCGAAATTTGCTTGGCGAACTCAATCACTTCATAAAGCTCGTCGGACGCCTGCTGCCCCGGTGCAGAGTTTCGTCTCTTTCCGACACGTAAACATAAGCGCAGATACAATTAACATACTAATAAACGGAGTTTCGATTTTACGCGCGCGCGCGCGAGCGCATTTAAGCAACCGTTTCTTTTCTACCGTCAAAAGAGGCCAGGTGGCGAGGGGGACGAGAATTTCGAGCGGATGGATTTGGGAAAGTTTTGCGAAGGCTCGCGGAACGCCGTGCTTTTTTAGGCACATAAATGCGGAACGGGGTAAAAAAGGGGCCGCGGGTCGAATCGAGGAAAGGCTTTTGAATTCAATGGCGCAAATTAGATATTAAAATGAAGGGTTGCCGGGATTATAAATATGAATGAACGCTTTGTACAGCGTATTTCTCGCGCATTTATAAATTATTTAGACGCGATTTTAAATCTACGGAATATGCTAATGAAAAATGGAATAATTGAATGACAGATTAGAATCATTGTTATATAAGTATAATTGTTTCTCTAAAGAAAGAGAACAGATTTATCAATAAATCTTTTGTAACTTTCTTAATAATCAATGGCTAAATAATATTACGATAATGAAATTTTGTTCACTAAATGGGGAATCGAAAATTAAGTCTCAAAAGAATTCTCAAAAAGCTTGGATTTACCTCGGCCCGCATAAAGTACCGGCTTTATTTGTAAATCGTGACCAAAAATTACTATTTCAACATTGATCAGATATGCGGCAGGTATATGACGAAAGTTTGAAATTAATATTAACGAGAGGCGCGGATAAATTAAAAAAGAAAAAAACTCCCAGTCGTCCAAATTTCTCGGGCTCGATTCTTTATCTGCAATTTATCAGTAGCCCTTTTGTTATCGAGCAAGTTCGACATCTAATTACCAGAAAGATTATAAATTTCCGAATTTCCGCTTTAACTCACGTGGCACGAGGGGGGTGGGGGGCGCGGCGGTTCGCGGAGGGGAGCCAAGGACGCGGGAAGGAAAGCAATTCAATTTATTCTAATTGACCGTGGCTGAGGAAGATCTCAATTTCGCTAATGAGGTAAAAAACCCAGCGACTCGATAGATATGCATTATCCGATCGGCCGGACGGCGGCGGGAGGAGCGGGGGAGGGGATGGGCAAAAAACTTTGTCAAAGTCCCGCGCGGTCTTTAACGCGCTTTTTCAGCTCTTCGGTGGTGCGCGCCGCGCGATCGCCGGTCGAGGGGGGGGAGGGAGAGGGTAGGGGGGAGAAGCCGAGGCAGCCCGTCGCGTCGTAGAAAGGGCGGAAGGGGCAGAGAGATAGAGAGGAAAGGAGATAAAGGAGGAGGACCAGCCGCGCGGCCCCCCGGACGATCTATCCGCGTGTGGACCGGCGAGGTCTCTCGTTCGATAGGCAAATGTAGCGTGAAATTCGCTCGGCGCAGGCGGCGAGCGCAGCGTGGAGGTGGAGGAGCACGTGCGCTACTTCCCTCCGGCCCCGTCTCAGCGCCGCCCCGTCCGCGCGTACGCGACGCTCGTTGACTGCTCAAATGACTCAAAAAACCATTTTTATCCCGGCCGATAAAGGTGTTCGGGGCCATGCCAGCGATTCGAGTCTGTGCGTATATATATGTACCTTTTCCTTCTGTGCCGGGTAGAAAATTCGATTTTACGGCGTCCCGCGGAGAGATAAGACGCGATTTCGTTTTATTGTTGCGCGGGACTGGATTCTAGAAGAGATCCTTTTGCGTTATACTTCTTACTGGAGGATCCGGAAAGGAAAGAAAATCTTTGATCTGAAGGCTTCGTTCCTTTTTTTCGTTTCATTTTTTTTTTTTTTTTTTTTTATAAGTCCTGAGACAGTATTAATTTTTCAGCTAGCCAGCAGAAATTGCTACGGATCTGCGATAACGAATTTTTCCATATTATATATAATTTTATCTCTTTCCCGTCATTGGACAACAAACGGATAAAATCTTACGCGCCAGGTTCGAAGTTCAAAACGATTAAATTTTATAAAAATAGCAGCGGGGTCCTTCAGTTAATTCACGTTTTGCTCGCGTTACGCTCCGTTACTTTGAAATTTCCCACAGTTTTAACGGCTTTCAAGTTTTTTTTTTTTTTTTTAATACGTAATTTACTTTTATCTGTTTCGTAAACTATGAAAAATATTCGTGAAAGTTGCCTAATTACGAAATTACGTAAATGATTATTAAGTTTCGAATTATGTGCGTAAAATTATTTTTCTTCTTTATAAAACATGCGTTCTATACTAATAATTTCGTCGAATAAAATACTTTAATTTTCTCTCAACTTCATTTTGAATATTTAATCAGCTTAAAATTACGGCTCAAATAGTTTTGAACTTTAATAAGCTTTAATGTTAATTTCAATGGGATCAGGATTCGTAAAATTGGCGCATTAAAATAAATAATGAAAATTTATATAAAATAAACGAAAAAAGTTCGAGATTTTTTCTGGAAATAAAGTGGATTTTCTGGAAGTGAAGTGGATCGAAATGTGCAATTGCTTGTAAGGGCTTTAAAGTATGACAGTATGACTGTCATTATATTAGTATAATTTATTATTGTATAAAGAATGTAAAATCAGTAAAAATATTTCTTAATGTAGTTTACATCAGTCGACATAAGTACAATATATAAATTAAATTCTAATAATTTAGTGCACCAAGCGTTCTAATTCCTAATAAATAGTATTCCATAAACGTATGGAATTACAATTATTTTTTTGCAACGTGTATAATAAACTTAAACCATCGAAGTCCAATGCTTTTTGGAAGCGTCATTTGGCTCTCTTTCTAGCCTACAACGGTCCGAAGATCCCATCGACTCTAATTGCGTAAACGCCTCTCTCCATTCGAGCGGTTATACTTTATAGAATCTTTGGCAAATCCTAAACGAATTTAGCTGGTGTGCCTCCTCAAAGCCATGCGTATGCAATATGATTGTCGAAGTAGTCGATATATATATATATATAGAAAGCCAAAGAGTCGAGTAGAGTAGAGAGAGAGAGAGAGGGGAGAGACAGAGAAATAGTTGGGGGATCGTAATGCGCGTTTCATTACGCGGGGGCGCGCGAGCGCAAGCATCGCCCCTCGGGGGTTTTGAGAGAAGATGGTAATCTGGGCGACGGTATAACGAGATTCATTCCTCTCCTTCGATTGAGAAACTTTTCCTCATGGGGGTAGACGCGGCGAGTGGGAGAGAGAAAGAGAGTGAGTGGCGGAGGGGGAGGAGGGACCTCGACTTCTTAACAGGCGGCTTTTTCTTTTTTCCCCCGCGCGAACGCCACCGTTCAGGACACTTGCGACGAATGTACCTCGGGATTAGCCGGGGATCCTCCCACCCTCCCGAGCTCCGTTCCGTTCGATTGAAAATTCAGGCGCGCGGCTTCCGAATTTTAATCCGAGCGCTGTTCCTTTGTCAGACAAAGAAATTTATGTGTGTGTATATATTATATATATATATATATATATATATATATATATATATATATATATAGATATAGGTACAAGCCCCGTCGAATTTACAGTTTCCCGGTTATCGTATTTCTCTATTGCGGAGATCGATGCTTGGGGAGCTTAAACTGCAGCACGGAATCTATAAATATATCGATGATCTATTTCGAAATCCAAAATACAGATGTCTTTCGGGCGTATATAAGGAGCGTACGAATTTGCCCTACTATTAATAGACGTAACAAGGTTTAAGCATTTAAAAAAAAAATACAAATTCCACGTGTAAATGTAAGAATTTACCGGAAATCTTATAGATCTTTTAATAATAAAATCGCATCAGGAATTCATAGACAAGAGAATAAAAATGGACTTTGAATAAATTATTTATCACGTGAGCCTTTTTCACGCTCTGTACGTCTATGCGAATTTCTAATTTAAACACTTCGCTTAATTTTTTTTTTTTAATTCATACATGCGTATCCTTTACATTTTATTAAAAATCTTAATAAGATTAATTAATGACACTAAAATTGAAAATAAATTGAAGATAACTATATAAAAAATTGAAGATAACTACATCAAATCGAAATTGACATTTACACCGCATCGTGAAAAAACATAATAATAGAGTCACAAAGTTATTGATGAATTTAAGAACTTCTTCGGTTAGTATCTGTAAGTATCGCTAAGATAAGATAAAATAAGAGAAAACTACTACGGTATAAAAAATCATGATCCCAAAATGTTGATTATAAGTCTAAACAACTTATAAAAAGTTTAAAAAATGCACGATAGATGCAAGATGTAAAAGGTAAATGTCTATTTTATATATGTATGATCCTTATCTGTAATATTATATGAATAGATTCATGAAATAGGTTGTATTATCCTTACAAGTCTTCGTACATTAATTATCTGCTTCAGCATGTCTGTTACTACTTAAACTTGTGAACTTCACATATTCATGTCGTACATGTATTCTATATAAACGTTCTGTTGACTTTCATAATTGCCTTGAGTAATGGATAATTTATGTAAATTATTAAAATTAAAATTTTTACTTACACTAACTGAATTTATTTACTTTTTTTGGTTGTTCCATTATAATATGAAAATTTTCTAATAAATTATTACAGTCTGCACCTCGATAAGAGGGTTAATATAACAAAGTAGCTCGAAACGTCGGAATAAAATTCATAATTTTTATTTATCTATTCCAAATAATATTTTAAATTGTTTAATTAAATTTTATTTAATTCATTGGACAGTAGGATCGGACAACCGTTATCGTATAGAGTTTGTTTTACTTCGATTTTATTCGTATTGTATATGGTTAAAAATTCTTATAAATCTCAACACGTTGTCAATGTGATCCATATTATAAACTTATATTAAATCTCAACCGATTTTATTTTCGTTACAAATTGATAATAAATTAAAAATTTTATCACGTCTTTCATATTACTTCCATAGTTTTACGCTACATTTGCCCTTTTCAATTATTACAACTGTTCGATGATCTTTCAAAATCGTTAGTTCCAATATCGCATGTTATCACTTCTTAAATATTCCTCGTATGAAAAAAAAAATAATCCGAAATCATATAAAATTAACCCGTTTTATTAATCGAAATTACCGACCAACCCTGACATATATTTTATCGTTACAAAATTAGATTGCGTTAATCATGTATCCGTCTAATTCGCTCGTCAATCGCTTGAACTGTGCTGGCGCACGCTTTGAGAAAGTAGCAACAATCCGTCCCCCGCCACGGTCCGGTTAAAAGAGACAAGACAAATACGAAAATACAGGTTCCGCGCAATCGAGCGCGAAATCGCATTTTGCCAAGGTACGCACGGCCGCCAAAAAGCTTTTCGGGCTTGTCTAGCCCGAAATATACATGTATGTGTATACTGTGTGTAGGGCTAAAATCTTGAAACGCAAGTCGCAGCTGCTGGCGCGGTGTAGCAATTAATCTGCCGAAGCACCACGAGAGCGTACATCACGGTCTATATCTTATGCCGCAGCCGTGACAACCGTCAGACGCGAATAAAGGAAGTAATTTGGGGGATAGGAGACCGGGCGCACATTTGCCTTTTGACCGTGCTATGATTTCTTTTCTCCAACCCCCTCCCCTCTCTCTCTCTCTCTGTCTCTCTGTGGCTCTCGCCGCGATTCCGGGGCGAAGGGCACCGGCGGCCGCTACATCGTGGAGCATAGCGATAGGTGCGGACTTCGGACGGCCCGAGGCGGTTTAATTGGCTGCTGTCGCCCGCGCCTCCTCGCCCCGGCGACGGTCTAGTCGGTGGGCCGTTCTGCTGCCTCTCCACCCTCGCCCTCCCGCCCCGCGCGTCCCGCTCCGCGCCAGACCCACGAAAGTGCCCCTATAAATTCTTGCTAATCTGATTTCGGAAACGGAATCGCGCGCGGACCCGGGCTCTTCGCCGAATCGAACCCCATCTCTTTATCTGGCTCGCGCTCTGCCTCCTATCTATTCCCTCTGTCTCTCTCTCTCTCTCTCTCTCTCTCTCTCGGGTATCCGAATACATAGAAGATATACAGGGCGCGAGAGGCTATGGGAAATTCAAGTAATAGATTCTCAGGGACTTCCCATGTGATTTTTTCCTCCGCCCATGGGCATTAACGTATATACTGCGTGTATTTTACTCCAGAGTACTTACTCCCGATTTTATACTACATTTACTATGCGTGATGCATCTCCCATTGGTGAGGTATCGGTGCACTACGTTCTTAACAGAATCGCTATAAAACAATATTCATAGCGACGCTACTGATGTCCATTTTATATTCATATATATATATATATATATATATATATATATATATAATAATGCAAATATTAGATATATTTGTTAAAAATGTGTTAGTAACACCTTTAACAGCGTATTGCTTTTATTAGCTATATGAAAGATGCGATCTAATTGAAGTTATTTCTTGAATTTTCGAACTATTAATTAGTATCAACTATTAATAAACCTAAATACAATTTATTCGTTCAATTATCAAAGGAGATTTTTAATCTTGAAATTTCAATCTTTTTTCAATTCTTCAGCTACAAAAATGATTTGACTATAAATGAGCGTAGTCATTAAATGCTTAAATACGCTTACATTTAATACATTATACGTGCACCTTGAATTATGATTTTACTATTTACGAAGAGTCATGTAGTAATTTTATATTTGTTTAGATTTACAATTTGACTATGAAGTCTGTTTGGAAACCTGGTAATTTGAATTTGAACACCGTCAAGTATAGCTTTCTTCTAGAAAGAAATGGACATTGCCACAATACGTCGTTATCATCCTGTTACTGTCTGTTCGTATTCGTAGTTGGTATTCTTCATATCCATATTCATATATACCAGATAATTTATAAGCGCGTAAAAAATTTAATATACCATGCATACTTTGGATTCTCACTACGTCGATTTTTTCCTTTCCATCTGCAGCAATGGCGATAAGCTGCTTTTATGTTACATTATCTTATCTTAGGAATTTTTAAATGAAATCCTTATCTCATTGCCGTAACATTACAACTTTAGATTCGACCAAGAGAGCGTTATTCAGTCGTAATTTTGAAAGAAGATTTTGTAAACCAGAAATTGCTTTTATGCTGTCTTTTCATCTCCTTAGAGTGAAGAAACTGAAGAATAAAGTATCATATTAATTTTTAAAAATTACTAAATACTTATGTCGACTGTTTCGTAACAGACAAATAATTTTACGAGAGTAACAGTCAGGCTATTCTTGTTTATAATCAGCTCCGTAGAATCATAAATATATAATTGTTATGACTACAATTACCCTGAAAGAAATGTATGGTTAGCAAAGGATGGTCGGACTGATCTCCCCCCCCCCTTCCTACCAACTTATCTACCCATGTCCCATTAATTTCAATCCATAACCTTTAATTAATATTATTCCATAATCTTTGCGAACGATAGCTTACCTTCAGAGTATTTATAATTATAACTTTGTATTTCCGATTCTACGCGCGTAATTATAAACGAAAGACAGCCCGATTGCCAGTATGACGGGATAACAACCATAAAAATATTTGTTAGTTTATTAATTGTTAACGTTCTGATTTTTGTTACTATATAACTTAGCTTGCAAATGATTTGGATCATGAGAACAATGTTATTTGTAAGGGCGTTCGCCAAGAACAATAATACGATTTCGGCAGAATCTTCTGAAACTTTTGAAATCCATGGGATTTCGGGGCGCATTAAATCTGGCAAAAATTTTAGCATACGTACCAAAATGAAAATTCAAGATGGGAAGCCCGTAACTTATCCACTATTATATTAAGCTCCTATTCCGAAAATCGAATTTCGAGACTTTTTATTGCACTCTAAATATCGGGATATTTTTGATGAGAGAAAAAGCCATTTGTGCATACAACGGAGGCAGGGAGGGTGAGTGGCAACTGTTTGGATAAATCTGACCGTACAGAATGCAAAATCGTCTGGAACGAGTTATCGTTCCTTAAAAAAAAAAAAAAGAAATAACACAAATATACGTGATCGTAGTCTATAATTTCTTATGCTGTGACTTTTAAAAATTGACATTTCCATCTAATTCGTGCGCACATGCATATTCAGTCCAGGAATGGATTATTAAACAACCCCCTTTCCCAAGGGCAAGCCACCCACAAAAGAACAAAAAGCCAGCTCTTACGGCAATGTCCCCATCCAAGTGTTTCCGAATCGGTTCACGTTATATATACATATGTGTATATATATATATATATATATATATATATATATATATATATATATATATAAATGTTATGCGCAAACATACCGCTAAAACTTGGCGAACGCCTCGACCGTTTCAATAAAAGAGGGGGGGTGAGTGAGACTGAGGGGAACTGAAGGGAAAAAAAGAGAAGGCCCCGCCCTTTAGCGTTGGAAAACTCCACTAAATATCCATACCGGTTATACGCCGGGTGCGAGGATCGTTGGGCACGATCTTCGGGAGCGAGACCGACCCTCTGGCCGATTTTCCGCAGACCGCGCGCCCGCCCGTACGTCCGCGTCCACCGGGATATAATCCAGAAAAGGCGGGCGCGCGCCACTACTCGCAGCGATAATCCATAAAATATCAGTTTAAGCCCCCCTTTTAAAACTTCTCCGCTCCGCCACTCTCTCTCCCTCTCTCTCTCTCTCTCTCTCTCTCTCTCTCTCTCTCTCTCTCTCTCTCTCTCTCTCTCTCTCTCTCTTCCTCACTTCCTCCGAGCAGCAAGCCGCGCGCGCGGCCTGTACGACGAAGGGTCCATCCCCTCCCCGCGCACATATATATACCTTGGGCAGAGCGCGCGCAAGAAAGTTTCGCACGTGCTCCGGAATTTCCGCGCGTTGCTCTCTCCCCCTTTCTCTATCTCTCTCTCTCTTTCCCTCTCTCGGAACGAGGAACACCGCCTGCGGCGCCGCCCCCTTAGCTTCCGCGTTATACAGCTCCCCCCCTCTCTCTATCTCTCTACTTCTACCCCTTATACTCCCCCTCCCTCACCGCCGCGCCGCTGACGAGTTCGAGAGCTCCGCTTCGGTGTACGAATCCCCGGGCGAACGGTTATTTCCTATCGGTCAGAGCGGGCGCGCGGCCGTGTCCCGGCTATTTCGCAGCTTCTTCTTAATCGACTCTGGATCTCTCCGCACCTCCTTCCTTCGGCTATGTCTCTTTCTCTCTCTCTCTCTCTCTCTCTCTCTCTCTCATCACTACCCCTGCGTGTATGCGTATGTGTGTACATATACGTGCCGGCTCGTCGGATTTTCGATTTACAAAGGCGATCCGCTGTGTAATGTAGTTACCTCTCCCGTATGTCGTTCCACGTGATTTCTCTGCAAGTATATATATATATATGTATATATAGGGCGAAGATGGTCTCCGGGGTCAGGAGTGATTGGGGAGATTGCATTTTTTATTAGCTGATTTCGGGGGTTAATAAGGTCGGTCGGTTAATTTATCGATCTTCGGCGTTGCCATTTTCTTTTCCCCGATTTCCCGAGCACATGTTCTATAGACTTTCTTTTATCGAAACGTTTTTTCCCGGATTTTTATTAAAGAAAGTGTGGGCAGTGCCGAAAGATATTGCGAAGTCCTGGCCAGAATTTTTCTTAATATAACCCGTAATTTATGCGGTTATAATTATGATTTCTCACTTGATGTATTTTAAAAGATTAGAACGTGAAAAATTGCCACAGATAAGGCGGTTTTCTTGTAACAAATGTTGACGTAAATTTGAAGATAAAAGAAAAAGAATCGAAAGAACTTTGTTGGACTGGAGGAAAACGTTGGAATTTTTCGAAATAACAATTAAAATTTATCTTAGCGTCATTAATTTTCATATTTAACGCAAAACTGTTTTTCAGACTATTTTTGACAGTGTATTAAATTAACGATAGTTACTTCGGATAATTCATTTTTTAAACTGTCTATAAATAACTATATACTAACTCTTAGAATTTTCATTGTAAATTTATTAACTGCGTTATTATATATATATATTAGAACAATCAATAACAAATATATTAGAAAATTTTATTTGCAAAAATGTTCCATTATACCCTCCATCATATACACGTCTCGTGTTTTGGGCGCCTGTAATGCATTTTCTTCAGCTCGACGGGAAGAAACTCTTGGAAAAGCATCGCCGACACCTTCTCCGACCAACTTTCCCCAATTCGCGTTAGTACACGAGCAAAGTAAAAAAACTAAGCTTTCAAGCTTTATATATATATATATATATATATATATATATATATATATATATATATACACAGATATGGTATTGGGAAAACAGTCGTAAACTTCTAAAAATAATCTCCCGCCGATATCAAATTCAATGACGGCAAATGCACCTGCGTCAATTTGAAGTTTCCGGGAAATCCGATCCATTATTTAATCTTCGTTATTGCGTAAATTATGTATGTATATAGTCTTACAGTACAGTGTAGCTTTTGCTTTCTAAGAGATACATTTTCGACCATTCAATGCAAATTAAAAATAAACGAAATTTAATAACGTCCTTATCTTTTAATTTACGTATTATCGCTAAACAAATTACAAATAATTTTACGCTGAATTTAAACTTGCGAATTTTAATAAAATCAATTAAATATCAATCATGAAGATGAATTTCATTTCTGATCAATTTTCTTGTATTTTTGCGGGTTCGCTCTGGGCGATTTTGCCGCATGCAAATGTATAAAATAATTATTTATATTCATTTTTTGGCAGGTCTCAAATAAAAATGATTTTTAATGAAAACTTTGTTTTAAAAGAAAATAAGTGCTTTTGAACGGAAAGAATAGGTAAAAAAACTCGTTATTGCATAATTTTTTCCAAAATTTTTTTCTACTAACATTACATTATGCAATAACATGATATAATTATTGACAAACTGCCGAGGGGATGAAAGAATTACTCAGCCGTCAGAGACAACATTGTTGCTCCAAGCCGCATTTTAGCAAGTACAATATAAACAGAATGCCAAAAATCCATAAAAATAACCATCAGACACATTGCAAAAACGAGAAAAATTTCAATGGGTATTGTAATCAATGACGTATGTACGAATCCTAATTAAAATTTTCCATTGTTTTTGAATACTATAAATATTTTAGAGAAAATTTAAAAAAAAGCAACTTCCGCAAGAGCGGTCATTTAAAAATGTTAATTTTTAATTAACATCTCATACAAAGCAATATAAATAAATCCATTGTACATTCTAATGAAGTCGAGAATTGATCAGGATTTTATGAAAATAATTATAGTTTAAAAGTTAAGGTAAAGTTTTTTTTGTTTTATATTCGGACACGAACGGCTTAAACATCGTTTCTTAAATTCAGTTCCAGAAAAGAGTCTGAACGATAAATTATTCCTCGTAACGTTCGATTTGACGAATTATTTCTTCATTTTGAAACCATTAATAATAAGGCCAAAAGAATCAACATATACGAGGACGATAAAAAATCGATTTCCATCCCGGCTTAAATTTCAAACCAATTGAATTTAGTCACAAATCTTCCACCATCCAGCCCACCGACTCCCCCTTCCCCGGCCACAACTGCATGTAGCTATATGTATACATATACACATATATACACACACACACACACATATATATATATATATATATATATATATACATAGAAATCACGTAAGAACCGTACGTCAGGCCGCGGAGAATTAACTACCGCGCGGCGCGCGCACACGGGCACACGTACGCGCGCATATACACACGCACTCTGCACACCCAAGGACTTTTCGTGGGCAAGAAGGAAAGTACGGGAAGAGGAAGAGGAAGAGAAAAAAAAACAGGACGTGGGTGAAAGGCCCGAAGAATAAGAAATCCGAAGAAAACTTTTCTTATCAGCTCCTCGTCAACGCCGCGCCGCGCGGCACGTGGGCTGCACACGAGCCTTTTGCCGTAGAGAAAAGGGAAAAGGAAAAACATAAAGGGTGTGGGGAGAGTCAAAGTGAAAGAGAGATAGAGATAGAGAGAGAGAGAGAGAGAGAGAGAGAGGGGGGGGCAGAGAGAAGCGAAAAAGCAAGTCGAAAATTTTGTCGCGAGAGGGGTGTCCGGGGATACTCTCCACCACCCTCCCCCCCCCCCTTTCAGCAAGATTTATCGTAAGTGGCGCGGGAGGTTAAGCGGAAAAAATCAATACAGTGGAAGGAAGTATACGAGCCACCCCGAATGCAATTAAGAGGCTCTGCCGTCTGAAAAATGTGTTTCCGAAGAACGCCCGCGCCATAGGCGCTCCACACCCCACCTAAAGTACACACTCGAAGGGCGGCGGAGATCCTCTCTTTTTTCACTCGCCACCACCCCTTCCCCGCATTGTCCTGCCTCGTTTTTTATCGCCCAAGGTGAATATATATATATATATATATATATATATATATATATATATATATGCCAGAGAGTTCGCAGGAGGGTTGTGCGTGCGTGAACGCCCGTATAATGAAAAATCTCCCTTATCGGTGGGCACGCCAGCCCAACGAGCTCAGGTGCATATAAGATCTAAAAGCCACGGAGCGGGCGGTGGGGGAGGGGGGTCGGCAGAGAGGGCATATTTTTTCTCGAGTGGAAGAACGCGCGAAATCTCGCGGACGCCGACACGCGTACATGCGCCCACGCGTATATTGGCCGTGGCTACACGGTCGTGCACCCGGCTTGGTCGCCGCACATGTATATATATATATATATATACATATATAGTCGGAGAGAGCAACCCCAACCCCCATCCCTCGCCGCCTCAGTCTCGAGAGCTTATACACGCGCGGAACTTAATAAGGCGAGCGTTTAGCACGCTGCCGGGCTTTCCATTGTTGGGAAGCTCCTTGAGCTCCGGGATTAGCGCTGGGCCAATGTATATATAAACTATACGTACATGTATATAAGCGAAAATTATTCAGCCCGGCAGCCCGATTGGCTTTTGGGCTCGGAAGCTTTGCGGGAATATAAATATATATCTTTATCTATAGCTCTGTGTGCGGGGGGGGGGCGAGCTTTCGAGGAAAATAAAAGAACGCCCGGGAAAATCATTCAAGGATGCTTAAAATAAAATTAGTAGAGTTATAATATCGATTTATAAAGGATTTTAAAACATTGTACATTATATCCATATTATGTATCAGTTGTTGCTGTTATTGTTGTTGTTGTAGTTTCTGTTGTCATCTTCGCCATTGTGTAGTTTTTGTTGTAATTGTTGTTTTTATTATTGGTGTTGATGTTGTTGTAGTTGTTGTTGTCGTTGTTTTCATTATTACAATTTAACGTCTCTCCATTTACGCCCCTTAATAATGATAATAATTGGTAATGGAGGCCTACGGTACGTTTGCAGCCAAAGTCTGCGGTCGTACGTGGTAAATTCCCCTTTGCAGGGTCCTCTGCAAGTTTTTCAGGACGAGGTGAAATGAAACGGGAATAATAGAAATAAGAAGGCAATATTTTTTAGCCATATAAATGATTAATTTATATTCGTTGTTTGTGTAACATTAAATTCGATATTTGCAATAAAGGACCAAGATGCTAAAGAAAAACCTTTAGAAGCATTAACGTAATAAGAAGATTAATTTATTGATTCACACTATGGGGTAAAAACTCCAGCGCAAGCATAAAAGACCCCCTATTTCAGGACGCTATAGAGTGTGCCCGATATTTACACGTGTCGATCAAACGATCGACCAACACGGACTGATATATTTGAGTACTATGTGCGAATTGTGAATCGCCAAAAAAATAGCCGAGCAAAACAATTTTTACATTTTTTCGTTTTTAAATATCGTTCTTAAATAGATAATTTTAAAAAATTCGAATTTACTTAACAATAAATTTTAATAGTATTTTTAATAATATTTTTCATTGAAGTCTAATGAAGTTTAAATAAAACAACTTCGTTCTACACTTTCTGCCAATGAATTCTTTAATTAATTCATTAAAACTAATGATCTCGATGAATCTTTTTCGATGGTTAATGCTGCTAAAGAAGATAAACGACTATTTAACATATAGTTGATCGATACGCGCTCTTGTTTCCTTCTCAAACGGATAACGAGCTTTCGGATTCGCAATTCGCCAGTGGGGTCGTTACAAATAAGCGATAAGCTATATAAACATTATATTACATTTTCTACTCGTATCTGGCGATATCTTATACACTAATATTAACTTTTTCTTATTACCAACTATTTTTTAGATTAATAGAGAGGATTCAAAATCTTTTTCATTTTATTTTGCTACTAGGCATAAATATATTATCATCTCTTATGAAACTAATTCTTATGAAATATTAATTATTCTATGAGTTTACCACATGAAATTAGAGCAATACAATAAGAGATAATGAAATAAAGCTGGCTCAAAAGCACTATTTAATGTAAAGTAGGCACATTATTTCGGCAAATAATATAAGATCATCTCCATAACGACGGTTTGGAGAAAATCAGGGGTTTTTTATTTGAAGAGCGAGCGTCACGGAAAACAATGCTTGGCCATTGAAGAGGCCAACTCGACGACTATGATATATTCGAGAGTTAGAGAGAGCTAAGAGACTAACTCAGCTCCATCGAGATTCGTCCTTTGTATTGTTGATGAAATAAGTTTTTGAGTCAACTGCTGATTAGACGAAGAACCGAGTATAAAACTATCTAGTAATTCGGTGATCCCGTTTTCAGCTTTCGATTCTGATTGATCGTCATACAAGTACAGCTCTTTAAAATTGTATATCTGCTTTCATTACAAATGACCTCTGTCTTTAATTATCAGAACTAACGAAAATGTATAAATATTACGTAAAAAATTAATAAAATACATAAAATATTAAATACATAAATATTGAAAGTATATAAACAGATCGACATATTAAAATAGAGAAAAAAAAGATAGTTTGAAATAATAATGTATAAGACGTTGATGGTCAAATTATTCATCTACTGAAGAAATTCAAAAATCCAAGAAACTGTTTTATTGTACATTATGCCTTTAGCAGATCATACGACTAAAAAAAAAATAACAATACAGTCTAGATTTTTGTAACAATTTTTAATACTGACAAAAATGATACTGAGTTACATTCTTAAATAAACGAATATCACATGATATATATTAAGTGCGTGTCATTAATATCACGTCAAAATTAGTTTATCGTCGTAATTCTAAGATTAGATCACGCGCCATCTTATATTTTGATGACCAGCGGGTGATTGATGGTTAAACGCACAATGCAACTTTTGTTTTAATCTTGGAATGGCTTTCCAGGTTGGATTCCCTATATTAAATGTTGGTTTGAATCATTAACATCTTAATATTACACGCTTTTAAATTTCTTAGCTGTCATTCAATTCATGGTACACAACTTTTATTCTATTTTAATATGTATTGTCAATAAATAATAAAATTGACGTCAATTAATTGAAGCACAGAATAACTTTTCACGGCTATATACAAATGAAGATTGAAGTGCGAATTAAAACTTCGCAGTTGTCTTCGCGTCATTACATTTTCACGTGCTAAAATTGAAGTACACTTAAATTTGTTGAATAACACTTGTAAAGAAAAAGTACACTTGAACGATTACGCTGAATATTTTCCTTTGAAATTATTTCCGATAATCGTAGAATGAGAAACATCATATTATAATATAATAAAATAACATGATATAAAGTCAATATATAATATATATATATATATATATATATATATATACATATAAATTTTATCTTCGCACAAAACGTGCGATGCAGTTCTTTTACGACTTTACGATTTTATATATTATATACAGAAAAAGAGGCTTGCGCCCGCAACTATGTGAACCACGAAAAGCTATATAAAGCTAAGGCGAAGTTTATAACTCCGCACGCGTATATGTGCATATATATATATATATATATATATATATATATATATATATATATTCACACTGGGGGAGAATTCACCGTCGAGCAAAATGATCCGCATGTGGTGCATAACGTATGCCCCGCGGGTTCGAAAATTTGCATGAATTTCGCCCACGACCCCCCCCCCCCCGCTCCCTACACACTCCCGCCTTGCCCCACTCCTCGTTCTCTTTCCCTCTGATGCCCGTTTTTATTAAGCCGAGAGTATAAATGTGGGTCATCCCTCCACGTCCGAAAAATCTCGACCACGTCGAGTGTGTATGGTGGCGTATTAGATTCATGCCCGGAATAGAGAATCAAGGCTGATAGAGCGTTGGTGTGGTGGAGGGATCGGGGTGGGGGGAGGGGGGGGGGTTGGCGAGTCGAGTGCGCGCGCAGATGCATATACGCACGCGCCCGCGCGCTCAGGCTCCCAATGTTATAAGCGAAGAAAATAATATAGTTTCATGGAAGAGGACGTATAAGGGGTTTGGGGCTGGGTTTGTGCAATTTTCTCACTTCCGTTATATACATATACATAGAGCTATGCCGATATATATATATATATATATATATATATATATATATATATATATAAGCGTCCCCGCTTCCGGATGATAAATTTCCGGGGCCGACGAAAAAAAAAAACAGTGCCTTAATATTGTCGAGCGCGCGCGCGCGCGCGATTGCGACAAACGCCAGATCCCCGACGGGCGGCCGCGGCGCGGCGCAGCAGCCGGAACCGCGCGCGCGCGCGCGCACTGCTCGGCTTCGAACCTGAATTTATTGCAATTACATCGATTGCTCGCGCCTCCTGCTGCCGTTATGCAGCTGCAGCTGCCCCGTCCGCGCGCGTCCACCCTCTTACCGTTAGTTATACTTACATATAGATATAGTCGGATATAAATTACTGAATCGCGCGAGCGATTTATAACCAACGCCCGCTGTTCTTTTTCTCGATTTCGAGCCTTTTTGTTTATCGATTGACCTTCGTTCCGTTCCGGCATTATGCTCTCGAGAATTTGGATACCGTTGAACGCGTCGACCTTGAATTTTTATACACAGTTTACATAGCTTATTGTGTTCGACTTCTGCATGCGCCCAGTTGATTCTTTTATTCTTGATTCGGTCTCATTGCGAGGACTAAATACCGTCCAATATGCAATTACGTCTTGTTAGCTATAAAATTGTTCGTGTTATTATTAGAAAAATTATCCTCGACTATGCAGTTTGTATTAACAAAAATTTATCGTCTCTTGAAAATATTATGAGTCCGTTGCCGGACTAAATCAATTATATATAGAATCCGAAAGCTCGATAGAAACAAAAAAAAAAAAGGAAAGGCTTCGGCCTGCATCTGATAAATTTTTTACGCGCCACGTCAACCCTCGCCATTTCAACTTCTCAATATGCACGGAGTGTATCAAAGGTGATGATGATATTTTCAGCTGTACGGTGAAAAGCAAAGCAAAAACAAAACATATAAGAGGAAACAAAGAGCAACAAGCATCCCGAGAGAACAACACGGGCGAGCGCCATATACCCATCGCCCCCACCCCGCAGCTACAAATCGCGTACACGCGTTTTTGCACGTTACACCGGCACGCTCGCTGAATTCTAAATAGTCTTAACCTCTTGTCTCTTCTCTCTCTCTCTCTCTCTCCCTCTCTTATCGGATGAACGTACATGCTTATGTGTGTGTGTGTGTGTGTGTGTGCATGCACCCTCGTGAGCGACTCTTTTTCTCTATGTTGGACCATCGGGCAATTAATAATGAAACGGCAAAATACCCTCGATCCGTATCCTTACATATAAGGTATCGAAAAGCATTTTCTACGCACCCTACGTTATCTCTCTCTCTCTCTCTCTCTCTCTCTCTCTCTCTCTCTCTCTCTCTCTCTCTCTCTCTCTCTCTCTCTCTCTCTCTCTCTCTTTCTCGCTCTTTCGTCTCTCCTGGGAGAAAAAGGCATCTTTCCCGCGTGTATACGCGGGACGAAGTTGTATCCGCTTTCCATCGCCCACCTCCGCCTGCACAGTCAAGTGGCTGGGTTCCCTCCTTTCTGCATTACGTGCCTCGTTTCGTATATACACATATATGTATATATATATACTTCCAGGGCTGTTTTTGGACTTTATTTTTGTGCCCTTTAGAGGGAGCTTTCCGCGTGTATGTACAATATATATATATATATATATATATATATATATATATATACATGTACATATGTATATAAGGGTTCGTGTGGGCATGTATATATACGATTCGCTCTGGTTTCCGAAATTGGCAATCTCAATTACCCGTGCATACCGTATTTCACGGTAATGTAAGGCTAATGAAGACTGGCTAGCACACGTGCGTGTTTATATATATATATATATATATATATATATATATATATATATATATATATATAAATGTAAGACGCGCAAGGTACCCGCGTCAGGCAAAATTGATCTCATTTACTTTGTACTGATATAGTACTCCGGAATCAGTATATATATGACTTCTACAGTCTCGAAAACACTTTACCAGTGAATAAAAATTTTGCGTCTCGTGTACATGTTATGTTACCAGTACTAGATTGAACAATTTTCTTGACCGTCATATAAAAATTTTTTATTATTTTTTTTTGTTCAGTATTAAGCTAGGCACAAACTATTCATTTTGTGTCTTATTCTGCGAGTACAAAGTGTTCATCATTATTGCTTCTCTCTCTCTCTCTCTCTCTCTCTCTCTCTCTCTCTATATATATATATATATATATATATATATATATATATATATATATTCCGCTTTCCCTCACTATTCTTTAAGCTGTATATTCCTAATGTTTGAATCAAAATTGAAATGATTAATGAAAAAAGACGATCCGAAATTGAGAATCACGAGGCAGAGGAATGGAAAAAATAATACGTATAAATACGTTTACAATCTGTAAGAATTATCATATATTTAAAAAAATAAAATACAATAGAAATATAAAGTAAATATATGAAAATATTGTAAAGACAAAGTTGTAAAAGTAAAATTTTTACCTTCGATGGTGAACGCACTATTTTCAATCAAAATCAAGTTCGTTAAAAATGATAAAACTTCTTCTATATTCTAGGGCGTGAAATAAGAACATGGAGTGTACATGGAGGCTTATTGAGTAATAAGTTGAATTCAAGGTTTATTAGTTTTTCCAATAATAAGTGGATTGAGTGCAAATAAAATGCATGTTATGCGACAAATTGATGCAGCATAACCATTTAGGAATAAATAAATAAAGACGTTTGATGGTTAACAATATTTAATAAATTAATGAAAATACTTATAAATACATAATGGTAGCACGCACTGTCTATGAAAGAAAGTATACGTGTGTACGCTTCGAGCGTTTGTCGAAAACTGAAAATATATATTCTCCTCGGAAGGAAGGAAACGAAGCAGGTATGGCCCTTAGATTTTAGTCTAAACTATTATAAAAACAAAGGTGAAGGAGACAAACTTGCCCTCGTCGGAAAATCTCAAGAGCTCCGAATGGGCCGGACATGGCACACATCTGTAGTGTCTCGTCCTGGTTTATAAGTTTATTACGGTACCCTTTTTATTGTACCAGTACGGTCTTAACCAGTCATAAATCCGCTTACAAACGTTTGCTTATTCGAGAAAATCTAAAGTAAATAAAGACGAATGTATAAAATATATAAGTATAAATATAACTATAACTACAACATTTTCAATTGGGCAATTGAATTTTTATCGTAGATACGCATATTTTTCACATAAAATTCTTCATTAGTAGAATAAAAATAAAATTAAAAAAAAGGGAATGCTCTCTACGGAACAATAAGTAATAATTAATAGTATTATTTTGAGCATGAGATAAGATTTGAGTTAAGCACTTGGTATTATAGACATTTTTAAATCAGAGCATGAATCGTAAGATTATCATTGCGCATAACGGAAAGATTAATCAAACCGAAAAAAACAAATAATACTATTTTCAATAACATAACAATATACTGATCTCTGCTCTATAGAATTACACGCGTGCAGTATAATATACGCGCCTTGCGAGACACGGCGAGACATAATAAAACTGACAAATTAGAGAAGAAAAAATCGAGAGAAAAAAAAGATAGAATCTCGTCCGCAGAAATATTTACAATTGCAATATTTATGTTATTTAGATATTGGCGATTTCAAACAAAAAAACATATTTTAGGTACAATTCGCTTTTTTTTAATAATATACTTTATAATTGTTATTACTAATAGTTTTAACACCTGTACAAATTCCATAAAAGCAAAATTGTCATATTTCATTTTAGTTTCATGATATAGTTTTAAGTCATTTCAATATCTACATTTTATATTTTATTTTCTTCCAATATCAGATCTGTGTCATGCAGTATATGTGTTATCACTATGCGTATTTTTGATTTCAATAAAGAAATAAATAGACGAACATTTTTAAAAACTAATGTACAAGTACAAATACATTCGAATGCATTACATCACGTTTTTTGTAAGAATATATTGATTCATCAGAAAATTCTATATTTTGTAAATGTAATAATTACGAAAGTCTATTTATATATTGTTTTCAAGTCTATATAATTTAATATTTTATTCTTCTTTAAATAACTTACGTCTTATATTATGAATTATTATACATTGTTATGTTTTTATGCTGATATTATTTGGTTATTTATAAATTTTCGGTATCTTATTCCAGTCTATTCTACGCAAAATAGAAGACAAATAAAAGATTGTTACATTTACTTTACGACAACCTCCCCGCTCGCTATCCACTTACATGGTCCGCTAGCGGCTCACGTACCATGTAAATTCTTATTTTCATTCTTTGTGTCCCGTACGTGTGTTAGTACATCGCCAAAGAATACAGTGTACTAATATCGAAGATTTTGGAACAATTCGTCCGGAAAAATTAGTTAAGCACTATTAAAACATTAAGATAATTTCAAAATACTACGTATCTTGTAAAATCGTTGTTATTACAATTCTGTTAAAGTGAAAGGGACTGTTAGATCATAAACAATATATATAATATGTAATTGTTTACTTAAAACTGGAAATACAATAATTTGTCTAAATAGGCCATTTTCTTATAATTCTGTTTATCTTTTCATCAAAAATAAAACTTTTATCATAAGAGCGGTGTCAAGAAAAGTTTATTTGTAATTCAAATGTTCAAATGTCAAATAATTTTGAATTTTATAGAATGAAATGAATCAACGTATATATTGCTCGTACTTTTACTCCCGTATAAATAAATTTATGTTATTTAAGCTCAATGAATGCCATTTATTATGACGCTGTTAAAAATTTTATACAGCATGTATAGTGCGAGTTTTGAATTTTTGTTTTTGTTTTCCCTTTTTGTTGTTGTCTTTTTTTCTTTTTAATATCGTTTAAATTACAGTTTAAATTTAGTTTAAAATTTACTTCCTTGTGCGCAGTTTGTAATAAACTAGATAGACATGAAAATATCGGCGCATTAGCGCTTACGTATAGATAGCGCGCATCATTTAAAAGGATTTCGAGATTAAAATTTAAAAATGTAATTCGTTATCCAGAAATATACCCGCCGTCGTGCCGGGCTACAAATCATCCCGGCAGATCCTGGTTTATTACCATGAAAAGCCGATTGCAGTAGTCAAAGTTGGAGCTCTGTTATGGGGAGGCCTACAAATCGTTACGCCGAGCTCGATATTAAAAAATATCTTGAACGGTTTTAAAATCGACGCGGTGAGCCTCCCCCCCCCATCCGCCCGCCGACAAACTTTTATTTTTCAAACTGCGTGTATAAAATAACGTCTGCAATGATAAGCTTCTGATTCAATAACGCATAAAGCTGGCTTTGCGAGTCCTTTGACTGAGTATGCGTGAGGAGGTATTGTCACGTACGCTTCATAGTACGTATACGCAAACACATATCTCGTAACAGTGGTAAATATTATAGTTTTTCAGTAGCGTTGCTTATTTACGAGCATATATGAACTTGATTATTTGGACCGAGGAAACCAGTCGAAGGAATAGTTTAACCATCAGCTATACGTGCTCCATCACAATACGTGCTCCACTTTTTCCATGAAGAAAGGAGCAAAAAATCAAACAAAGAAGAGACGTTAGAAATAAAAATTAATTATTACTGTGCAAGAACTATGTACTTCTATTTTGAAATTTCTGTAAATTATAATAAACATATAGCTTGGAATCTTTTACCATATGTTGTACGTGCCGTAAGGCTATCTACCTTATCGATTATATAACCGCGTGCGACGATGTCGCATCAGAGGTGTTTGGAATTAATCCACTAGAGGCTTTATCTATATCTATTTTTTTCTCGCAAGTGATGAAATTAATAAACATTCGTATATATACACTCTACTGAAAATATTTCAAAACTTATAAATTGGGAAATGAAGAACAATTCTCAAAAGATCAACCATGATTCATCATATGATTTTCATATGGGACGTAATTCTGATCCTTTAAGTTTTTTAAATAGATACATATTTTTATATTTTTGTTGTTTATATAATTAGAATATTATATGATTATATTTTTATTTGTGGGTTTTTCTGTTATTATTTAATAAAGTACTAAAATATAAATAAATTATAAATTTGTTTTACTTAAAATTTTTATTAGATAAATATTAATAATAATGAATACGCACAGTACACGCTCAGAGCGATATATATATATATATATATATATATATATATATATATATATATATATATATATAAATAGGTGGCGACACTTGCTTGGGATCAAATATACCGACGGAGGACAGGATATTTAACACTGCATGCGCGGTATAATCATGATAAGAGGTACAATTATATATATTATATTTGATATCCCGTTTAGAATATTTTATAATTATAATTAAACATTACGGCTTATATAAATATTGATTAATATTGTATGCAGAAGGTAAACATATAATATATAGATCGAATAATTGAAGTATTATATCGGGTATTATGGGATCTACATAAATTACGTCTATTGTAGTTTGCCCGAGATCAATTACATGGAAAACTTTCAGAAATCCCGTTAGAATGCGCGACTGTACCTGATGCTCATTGCTCATTGAGCAGTTTATATTATTTATTTATGCATTCCGCGTATGGCATGCAAGAACTCAAAGACATCAGAAGTACAATATTGTATACGATATATATATAGATATTTTATATATATATATATAGATATTTTATATATATATATATATATATATATATATATATATATATATATATATATATCATATTAACAAATCTCTCTGCTTTATGTGCACGCACTTGCACTTGCACAGTTACAGTTACCTCGAGCTAGAAGATCGTGCGGGGTAAATTGAAGAAATGACTGATGCAGATTCTCATAAATACGCCGTGTAACAATCAGGACTCATAAAGAGAATAATTATAATCAACTCACGAAGGAAGGACGACAGGAATTATCATGGAAGTAACCAAAACTAGTGAGAAATCATATAATTTTATAATATTAGAATAACTTAACCTCTTAATTATATTGGTATTAACGGGTTCGTTTAATGAGAAAAACAAATGTCGAAGAAAAGCATTGATTATGGGGTTAGAAATTAACACACACGTGTCGAAATAATGTCCAATATCTTAGATTATATGTTTATGCATGCTTGTTCCAATTCATATTTGGGCGATGGCGCGATTGTCCTAATTTTGGCCTTGTTAACTTTCCCTTGGGGACATTTGACACGATTCTAAATTACACGAATTTGATCAGTTTCCTAAATGTTTTAAAGATACATTCTGGTTTCTAAATTTCAAAAAGAATAGTTTAAAATAAAAAAATTCAATCATAAAAGTTAGGAAGCAATGTTTTATATGTGATTGTTAATTAGGTTAAAGCACATTGATATAATATATGTTTATATATTTTATTTTCAAAAGTTTACATTAGTTATGTATTAAGAATTTTATATAGATATTTTATAAATTATTTTATTAGTACTTATTAAATATTAGCTGCATTTTCATTGATGCAACACTTTATAATTAATATAAACATAACTAATGGTAAACATACTTTCTTATCTTGATAATAAATATACTCTAAACTGAAAATAGGTCATCTAAAAAATATGTAAATTAGTTACTGCATGTGAGAAAAAATAAGATTACCTATATCATTGTACTAGTTTTTGATATAAAATATTATTTTTATAGATTTTCAAGAAGTTTTAACAGAATTGGATGATGTTTTGGAGAGTGCTACTTTTCTTGCAATCGATGGAGAATTTACGGGGTTGAATTCAGGGCCTGATGCTAGTGCTTTTGATACACCGTCTCAATACTATTCTAAATTAGTATCTGGATCTATGAATTTTTTACTTGTACAATTTGGTCTATCTATATTTACTTATAATCCAACGAATGAGAAGTATGCGATTAAATTGTATGATCATTTGACCTTGAGCAATCATTTCATAAATATATAATTATTTTAGGTACAGTCAAAGATCATACAACTTTTACGTTTTTCCCCGTCCTTTAAATAGATCTTCACCTGACTGCAGATTTATGTGTCAGGCATCATCGATAGCTTTTTTAGCTAATGAAGGCTTCGATTTTAATAAACTTTTTAAAAGTGGTATACCATATTTAACAAAAGATGAGGAAGAAAAGTTAAGTAAAAAAATAGAGGAGAAGCAAAAAATGAGAGAAGAGGGTTTCGATTTGATCCCAATTCCTGAAGATGATAAAAAGGAGATAGAAGAAATTTGGTAATATACAAAAATTATTGTGATTTATATATTGATTAAACTTTGTATTAAAATTAATTTTGTCTAATAGTTCTAGGGTAGAGGAATTTATGGATTCAGATGAGGGTGAGCTGTCTATAAATAAATGTAATGCCTTTATTAGACGACTTATCTATCAAGAAGTGCGACTTAGATGGCCAAACAAATTTAGATTGGAGTGTAAAAACGAAAATAATTCGAGTCCTAGTATTGTGGTTTATAAAGTTGGTTCCAAGGAGGAAGAAGAACAGATCGAAGCTGAAAAACGAGAAAAAGAAAAATTGGAAGTTCAAGAAGCTGTAGGACTAAGTGCTTTACTTAGAAAAATTGCTAACACAGTAAGCACATATACTTATTTTTTATATAATATATTTTTATTATTAATTAATAAAAAATGTTTTAGAATAAATTAATTGTAGGACACAATATGTTACTTGACTTGTGTCATATGATTCATCAGTTTTTTTCACCACTTCCAAAAACTTATTCTGAATTTAAATCTTTGGTTCATTGTATGTTTCCAAGGTTAGCTTATGAGTTGTTTAATTTATTAAATTGAAACTAAAGAAAATTATATATTTGTTAATAAGAATATAATTGACAAAAATTTAATTTGTTTTAGGCTGTTAGATACTAAAGTTATGTGTCAGTCAGCTCAATTTAAAGACTCGGTACCATCAGTTCTGATTCATTTGATAGAGGCGTTACAAACTTCACCTTTTTCATTACCTGAAATAGATAATGTAGAAAATCGAAGTTATTCTCTTTCAAATAATAAATCACATGAAGCTGGCTATGACGCTTATATTACAGGACTATGTTTTATTTCACTGTGTAATAGATTAGGTTTGTTTTCAGCTTTAAATTTGAAATACACATTTAAATAATTCCATAAATAGTTAAAGCAAACAATTTAATTAATTTTAGGTTCTTTACAAAAGCCAGAAATTAATACAGTACTTGCAACTTCACCACTTTTAAATCCGTATTTAAATAAGTATATATTGACTTTACAATTTAATTTTTAATACATTGTTTCTTATGATAATAGTTTTTATTTATACGTAAAATCTCTTGCAGATTAATAATGCCGAGATTAAAAGATTATCCTCATATAAATCTTACGGGAAAAGATCGTAAGTTTTTTAGTATTTTATATAATGAGTAAAAAAACGATTAAAATTTATAATAAATAATTTGTTTATACTTTAGCAAACCCAAGCAGAGATCACGTTTTTCACATAACGTTTCCTAAGCAATGGAAACTTTGCGATCTATCGCAACTTTTCACACCATATGGTAAGCAAACCATACAAGTTTTTTTAATGAGCAAAGAGAAATGAATATTTGATCTCAGAAATAAAAAAGGGTTCAAAATGTTATATCAGTCATGGAAATTTTTGAAATACTATACATATTGCTAAAAATAACAGTTTATCAATTATGAATTTATATAATCAATACTATTAACTACTTCAATTTGTTTTCTACTTTATTAGGTGGTGCTTATGTGTCTTGGTTGTCAGATACTACTGCATATGCAGCGTTATATCGACGGGATCAAGTTAAAGCTGTTGTAAAAAATCTTTTTAAATCTTCTCAGTACAGTCTCCAAAGGTATGGGGATCATCAGGCTGATCTTGAGAATCAAAACCCAGTTAAGCTAGAAAGGAAGAGAAAGATTTCTGAGTAAGTGTTTTTACATATACTTAATTATATTAATAAAACATAAAAAGCTCTTGAAGCTTTTTACTACTTATAATCATTATTATTGTTTAGTTTATGTTAAGTTACATCAATTTATTTAACTTACTTAAATGCAATTTTAGAAAAGATTTTTGAATGATCATATAGGGTTAAATTTCTCATTAATTGTATATTTCTATTAGCCTTTATATCATTTTTTTAACTAACAAAATTCTTTTTATCCTTTCCCAACACTTAAGAAACATATAGGAAAATCATAATATTTAGCGAAATGTATAAGAAATAAGGTGAAATATTTGAGCTAAGAATAATTTTCGACTTCCTTTATTTCTTTGGTTTATTTTCATTAAAAATCATTAAAGTTAAGAAAGATATTTCATAAATATTTTTCAATACATAGACCAGAGAATAGCAGCCTTGTTGGAACTATGGGAACTTATTGTAGAATCATGTAGAAGGTTTTACGATTTATGGCCTTTACTTGACATCGAATTAACGTCGAATCAACTTCATCCATAAATGTTTCCTGATTCCTTGGGTATTGTTTGTAATGATTAATGTATGATATGCAATGTTAGTTTACCAATAAGCTATGCTTCTGCTTATAATTATTATTAGTATTTACTTCTTTTACATTTAAACGTGATTTATGTAGTGAAATATTGAATTGCCAGTGTATAAAACGTGTGTACATGTAAAGCAATTGGTACAAAATAAGATCTGCAATTCTGTGATATTTTTTGACATTTTCAATATTGTGAAGTGTCATTCTGTACTTGCATTATAAAATATACTTAAAAAAATTTAATTTTAAACCATTTAAGTCATTTGCCTTAAGTTGTGAAATGTTATGTAGTAATCAGTTTTGTTTTTATTATAATTCATTATTTAAATTTTATTTATATGGAAATGCTTTGCAGTGTGCTTATATTAAAATAAATTGTTAAAATAAAATAAAAATGTTAGTGCATCCATTACATTACTAGAATTAACTTTCAATTTTTATTTTGCAAATACCATTTGACGATTTTCCGATTGTCAGATATATGATTCTACTATAAGTTTAGTGCAATTTAAATTACTAAGTAATGAAATCAAATTATAATAACAAGTTTTAATATATTTAATTACTTAATATTATAAATTCATATTTTCTATTTTGCTAGTGTATTTTTCAGTTAATTTTATTTACAACATCTTTATTTAAAATTTTCTTTTTAGAATTTAAATTTTTATCTATAAGTAGTTTTTTTTAAAACTTTCGATAGGTTTAACATTATGAGACATTTTATCTACCTATTCAGTGCAGGCCAATTTAAGACTTAATTCTTGTCATGTTTCCCGTATTTATAAGAAATGTATAACAGATTTATTTCTTTTTAATTTAGTAGTCTGAAACGATAATGATTTATTCTTGCATTTATAATGAATACTTCATATTTAATCCATAAACATACAATTTTTACAGATTGAAATATTTTAATAAATCCACATCAGCACATCAGAAAGTACATTTGGTATCGAAAAATGTTTTGTACAAACTTGCAGAATTCAAGATTGTTATTATAATTTTCAGTATTATTATATACATTTTTCTAGATTGATGTAATATTTAGTATCTATTGTTTTCTTGCACCTGTTTTATTATTAGTTTTCTTAGTTTCCTTATTCTTTGAACAAATCTTGAAAATTAAGTTAAAAAAAATCAGTACAGATTTGTCTTGAATTCTAAAACGTGTGCAAAACTTTTTTCAATATGTTTTTTAATTTTTTCAATCACTCACTTGATATTAACATGGAATACCAATATTTGGACGCGCAATATATTGTTCTTTAAATTCTCACCTTCTATGATTATGAATCTGAATTCAGATTTTGAACATCGAAAATAGAGAATTCAAGATTCAAGATCCCACTTTTTTTAATAGCACGATTTATAATAAATTTATCTTGAATACCTAGTTTTGAGCTAACTACATTTAGATTATTTGTACACAATGTAAAGTTCTAGATTTTAAAGGATTCACTTTATATTTATCGAAATTGTTCATTTGAAACATCTGATTTTAGATTCATATAACCGATAGTCATAGAAATAAAATTTTGTTAGTATTGGTAAATATGACACCTACAATCTACCATACAAAGAATCTATATATTGGTTCAAGTATGACTAGGAATTTTTAGTTAAATTATTTCATAAATCTTAATATTGTTGAAAAATAATATACTTATATTATATTAAAATTAATGAAGGCATTATTCTTTCGATATTTAAACTATTTATAGATTGAAACGGTAGCCACTGATATGTTTATTTTTAATAATATAAAATGCTATATAGAAGTTAAGAAGTTAGGAGTAGTAGTGTTTAATATTTTTAACATTTCCAAGTAGGAATTGATCGCATTTTGCAAAAATTTTACACTTATAAATTAAAAATTCTCAGTTTAATTTGATTTTAAATTATAACTAAAAAATTAGATAATTTTTGAGTAATTTGAATTGTGCTCGAACGAGTTTAATAACATATTCATTACATTTGTAAAACTATCGATCAATTATAAATTCGCTAATGCTGAAGCATTAATTTTAATTTTATGAATTAAAGTAACCATTTTATACTTTATTGTTGTTAATTTCAAAGAAAATTTTCATAACTACATTTGGTAAAAAGTAAAAATAACTAAATAAAAAGTAACCTAAATAATCATCTAATTCTTGATTTAAACAATTTACAATTAAATTATCTATAAACATCCTTGAATACTTCAGAATAGGCGAATGACATTTCATATTGTTATTTAATATTATTGTGTAACTGTTGAAATCTCTCAATTGTTCACGCAGATCGAAGAAGATAAATTTAAAAATTAAACATTTTCTAATAAATAAATATAGCTTCGTAAGGAGCTTATCTGTAAGGAGGAGTTTCTCGTTAAATCGCTCGTATAGAAATACTGCGTATATATTATTTAAACATTACGCGAAATAGGCGAATCTAGTTTTTCTGTAAACTAATTATTTGCGCTCGAATTCTGAACTCATTGTTCCTTGTACGAGTAAATTTTCCGAAAGAGAGAGAGAAAGAGAGGGCATTTCCAGTATCAGCACGCCATGATGAATACGTTTTGTATATGTGGTTGAATCCTCGTTCGAATTATTGCCATAAAACGCGATCCTTTTTCTTTCAAAATCAATGAAACAAAATACATAGAATTATTTCTTGATTCATAATAAATAATTTTAGGCATAGCAAAGTTTTATTACACTCATAATTTTAGTAGAAATAAGTTTTGAAGTACGATATCACGCGATCTTCAAGTATGGATTTTATGAAAAATATGAAACAGATAAAAATCTTGAAAATATAATCATCATTTTATGTCAAAAATGGACAGCCTTATCTAAAAAATAACCAATGTTGGGGTCTGGTACGATTCCTCAAAAAATTTTCGTATTTACACAATACAATTAATTACGAAAAATAGTAAATTCGCTCATCCACGAAAGTCAAATAATTGACTGACTGGGTCCACGTAGCGATGATCAGTGACGCTTTTGTATAGTTTTTATCTCTTTCATTTTCCACAATCTCAATTGGTGAGCCTTGTCAACTGCCCCTGCGAATTCAAATACCTCGGGCGCATACAAAGAAACCCGCGCCTCACATTTCCATTTTCTATACGATTTCTCTATCCTTCCATATTCACGATTTTTTCTAATTTCAAATCTATTTAATTAAGATGTTTTTTTCACGTACACGCTGCTTTTTGTCTACCGGCCCCAGACTTATTCTCCTGTGTAAAAATCCGTACAGTATACATCACAAAAAGTGCGCACTGCCTTGGTTCTCCTTGAATGTAGAGGCATTTTTTAAGCTAAGTCTAACGGTCTAGATGACGCTCAATTCGCCTTTGTGTTCTTGAAATTACAAGTATATGTTTTCTACGGCCTTAAAATCGAGGACCTTGTACCTTCCACTCGGACAATCTCCATTTGGAATTGTTACATGCCAATGCACAAATATATGGCAATAAATTTTTACATAACATTTTTATAAATATATTTACATATTTTCGGAAATATAATGTACAGAAAGTAACGATAATAGTTAGAAACTCCGCAACATTATTTTCTCAGAATTCGGTAGATAATATGTTTATGTTATTTTCGAAATATGTACAATTTTATATGTACACAATTTTGGCGACATTGTATACATTAATTGTTGTTACATATTTTATGCATATGCTTAAATATTATTTTAATTCTATTTTTTTTAACAACAATTTTAATCTTTGTAGGTCACTTTGTTTTCGTTTATTTTTTTTTGGAAGTGCTGATAGAAGAATACGTATTTCAGAAGAGAATCTTTTAGGGATAGTACGTGTGTCTGGATTTTTTTTTATTTTTATTTTTTTCGTTTCGTCTTATTTACCTTGTTCATTGCATATTAAGTGTTCATACGTTGGTAAATTATTTTGTTACAATTTTAAAATGTGATTAGAAAAATAATTCTGACTTTCGTATGAATGCAAACTTGCCGAAGTAGAAAATTAACTTTGTTTTTTTTTTTTTTAACTTAGTAGGAGAGTGTCTCAACTGAAAGTCACAGATTCTAATAAGAAAAATTTCCCTTCGATCACACGATATGAATAAATGATAAGCACAACGATCAATATTTCCTCAGATATATAAAAATGTTATTTTGGTCGAAGAGCATGTAGTTGTAGGGGCATGTATCTATATAAATCCATATATTATTATTTTTAAATGATTTCTTCTTGTATTTCACCAAATCAGATACATATAATCAATGAAACAATAAGTAAATAAGTAAAATATTAACATATGAGATATAAATTTAATACATAATTCAAGATAGAATTGGAAAATTAACATTAATTATAACTCTGGTCTAGTTCGAACTAAACTAGTGTTCACATTATAATCAGTTTTTTATGTTAATTTTCTGATTTTACCTTCAATTCTATATTAAATTTATATCTTATATATGTTAATATTGCAGATAATCACAGATTATTTCATTCACCCTATGTATTTGCATTGGTGGAATGCGAGAGGAAATCATTTAAATATATTAGAAGATCGATTCATTCAGATACATGTGCTTAAAACCTTATGCAGTTGACAGAAAACAAACATTTTAACATACCTCAGGAAATTTTCAGCGTTTTGACGTAAATTTTTCTTATTATAATCTGTGATCGGTAGTTGGCACGCTCTCCTAGTTAGTTAGAAAAAAAACTTCGAAATAACTATGGATTTTTCTATGATCCAATCCTTAGAGAAAAGAAGTTTCAATATTTTGAATACTTTCACACTGAAGATATGTAATAATAGGTCATGGTGTGCAGAAACAACACTCAGTTTTTACCAAATCGATATCAATTCATTTAGAATAACGTGATAAATCATCATGAAATGTTAATCAACCATATCTAGAGATAACATTGGAAAAGTATTAGTGATTTATTTTCCAATACTATACACACAAACACACACACACACACACACACACACACACACACACACACACACACACACACACACACACACACACACACACACATATTAATTTTCTTTACACAAGAAACCCATTAGAGCTCCATATGTCAATAAATGATATTAGCTCGTTGAATGTTATATAGTGTCCTCGAGCTTATTCTATAATAACGAGGCAACAAATGAATAATATAATCGTGACTTCACTACCTCGAATGACTCTCGTATTTACACACACACACACACACAAAGACATATATATATATATATATATATATATATATATATATATATATATATACATGCGAAAGACTCCCGCGCGCAATTTATAGCACTAAAACCTAATAACTCAAATCGATAATATTAGCATCGGGACGCGGGAGATCCCTGCTCGGCGGTTTGAAAAAGGACAAAAGGCCTCGCCTGCGATCTTACCCGCGAAACTTCGGTATATAAACTACGATGATTCCGAGCAATTAAAACGGGGGGAAAAATGCGTGGCCGTCGCCTTGGGCACCCGTCCTCTCGACAGATCCAAGAAGTAGAGAGAGAGAGAGAGGGGGGGGCTGATTTATTTCCGGTCAATCGGACAAGCTATCGGACGCTTATACACGTATATATAGCATAAGGTCTATCGCATATCAGCACAGCGCACATAGAAGGGCAGCAGCAGCGTATAAAAGTGTCGTGCTTAACGAGAGTCAGACGGGGAGAGAGAGAGAGAGAGAGAGAGAGAGAGAGAGAGAGAGAGAGACGGTGGGAAGGCGGGGAGGGATTGGTAGATCTGGTCACTTATTTCTAGGTTCAGATATGCGACGATACTAATTCCTGGCTATATGAAGGAGTTGCGCGTGGTCAGCGGACGCTGACCACAAATGCACGATGCAGCTGCTGGAAGATTACCATTGCGATTGGGAGACACAGAGAGAGAGAGAGAGAGAGAGAGAGAGAGAGAGAGAGAGAGAGAGAGAGAGAGAGAGAGAGAGAGAGAGAGAGAGAGACAGATGAGCGAGGAGCGAGATGGGAGCAGGGGGTGCTTTATCGAAATATTTTTTTGTCGATAGTGTCCATTAATGGACATTAATAATCACCTTACGCTGATTTAATGCGCGTAAGTTATGTTATATATACTCTTGCGAACGGGTCGCAACTTGTACAGTGCCTCGAGTGGTTGCGAATAAAATTATAGACGCTTGCTTTACGTTTTGCAGGGCGGACGCTCCCTTTTTTTGTTTTTTTTTTTTGTTGTTTTGTTTTGTTCTGTTTTGCTTTTTTTTAGCCGGGACTTAACGTACATATCAAATTAACAAGATTTCCAGCACATATAGAATGCGAAACTGTTATTTTTATACGTCGCTGGAATTTTTATGCATACAATAAACTCGATTGATATGAATTACACGTTATATATATATATATATATATATATATATATATATATATATATATATATACATTTATAGTTGACGTTGTAGACAATGGAAAAAGCCTCGATCGTTACGGAATTTTCTTTACACACACACCACGTGCGCGCGCGCGCATAAGCTATTCTACTATATATTGAATGTATCTTTGTACGCTCGATACTATACACTTTGTTCGCAAATGAGACGATTGATTTTCTATTTGAACGAACGGGAAATCAATCGGCGCGGGGCTTCAAATTAAAACGCTATTCGCCCTTTCATTGAGATCTATAACTTGCAGTTGCGGAATAAAAATTTTGAGGATTCTAATACATATTTATATCTACTTAACCGGTTCTGTCAATTAATATCTTTTATTCATCCTTTTGATTTCTTTTTTTCTCTCTTCATTTAAAGTATACGGAATTATAATTCTTATTTAATTTATGTAAACCTTAATATATAAATGTTTTTTTTTTATTTTGTAGCGGCGATAAATTTAATGAAATTATGATTCCGCCGTAATTCATTTAGCGAGGAGAAGCGTGGCAGATGAGATGTCGATTCTCCCGATATGCGTACAGGGGGAGAAAACTTACAGTAAATATATTACAAATATTTCTGGCAAACGAGTCGCGGATTATGAAAATTATGTAAAATTATTCGCAAATTGGAATAGCAAATATATGCCGGAACTTCGGTGTTTGATTTTTCAACAAAAGTATCGAGAGAAACAGGTCAATTTTTAGGCTAACAGATTCATTCTATGCATCTTTCAAAATAGGTATAAAAGAAAAAATAAAAAACAAAGAATCGCAGTAGACCGAACGGATAGACCGATATACGATGCTAATAATTTCTTTCACCGCATATGGACCTAAATACGGATTTATTAAAGGCGCGGCCATTATAATCGAGTATAAATAAGTGATAATTTACAACGCAATTTACTGCTTCTATAAAGATAACGCTTTAGAAGGAGGGGTTCTCAATGATAAACAAACAAAGCCTAAAGAAGTCCCCAGCTCTTACTCCCCTTGCATGAAGTCGGGAGAGAAAATGCCAGAAAACTAGTTCCGAGGCAAAAACAGCGGCAAAATACGGTCATCGATCGTTTTATATACATAGCACATACTAGAATGAAAAAAAGCTTAAGCTGCTGCAAGCGCGCGATCTGATCGCGAAACAAAAAAGTCTTTGCTTTAAACCTAATATATATATATATAAATATCGTGCTATTGCCATCTCTTTCCACCAATCCGCGCGCATTTGCATAATCTTCGGTCGCGCATCTCTAGGCGTCTAGAGTCCCTCTGAAAGTCGCCCGTAAGCAACGCTCACGTTCACGTGGCGCGAAGGGCGAGCGAGGGGCACCGGAGGAGGCCGACGGAACGGCGCCGCGGAGCGAAATCGGAAAAAGTCATTAAAAGAGCGACCCCTCCCCCCCTACGTGTCCTGACGGGTGACTTGCGCGTGGCGTGAACGTGTTTCTCCGTCTATACGTGCTCGTGCATGCGCGCAAATCGCTCCCGCGCAAACGAAACGATCCCGTGCAAGGTTACGATCGGCGCGGCGGCCGTTCGAACCCAACCGCAGCCCCCCACCCCCAGCCCCGGCTACCATTCCCTCTGCTCTCGCGCTTGTATTAGGTCTTGATTAGGACGAGGAAATCAAGGATGAAGAAGGAGGGGTCAATCGACTCCCGAAGTTTTACTTGTTAATTGGCCGGGAGCTGATTTGAATTGCTAACGAGTCTCGCGCCGTGCCGATTGTGTCCTAGTATATCGCATTGTTCGCAGTGTCGATTTTTCACTCGCTGCTCGCACTGCCCATGTACGAATGCGTAAGCGTGGACTTGCGTAATTTTATTTCCCCGCGCCTCGCGATCGACGGTCCTCAAGCCGAGAGTAGATACGGCGAACGCCGATTATTTTCCCTCGAATTACAATCGACTAATGCAGAAATCCCGTGACAAAAGATACTGTGCATACTTTACCGAAGGCGAACGATGCGTTAAGCAGAAATTTGGCCTCGAAAATTAGTAGCACGATTGTTCGTGATATACCGATTTGCAATGGTAAAAAACTTATTTTTGGAACTGAAGTCGGGAATAAAAAAAAACTATTATCGGCGTTGGAAGTAATTCGTAGCGTTTTATAAAAAAATAGTGTACAGGTAATACTATTAGGGGTAAAAAATACATTAGAGCCACGGTTTCTCCTTCGCAAGAATTTACCATGCTCACATTATATTTTTGTCAATTTATTTAGAATGCAACATAATCTCAAACGTATTTAAAAATGTTCCTTTTTTTTAGGAACGTCACATTCTTACTGTTCCGACTTTCAGCATCTTATACTGAGCTCATCAATATCTTTTTCGAAATTTTCATATTTCTGTATTCTGTTAGCTGAGGAAACATATCTAAAAGCAAACTAAACGGCATTTGAAAAGCTATGAATTTACTTCCTTCAGTATTACAAGGTATAATTCGATCTACGTGTTGCCTTATTCCATCTAAATAATATGGCTAATTTGTATAGTAATGGGTTTTTCCGAAGTTTATTAGCGTTAATTACTTAGCTGTACCTTTCTGTATATTGCATTATATTGCGTTCCTTTTGAGTAAGTTTGTCACAACTGGTAAGGCATGAGATTCTACTTGCTCGAACAGGTAGCTACCTGCCCCCCCCCCTCTTTTTGTGCATTGTAACCTTACCATAAGTTCACTCGCTAACCCGGAGACGAACTCAGATCCTCACCGACTTGCGAACCGTCACCACCTATACCTGTTATCTGCATTATAAATAAATACGAATTATCACGGAACAAATTGTCTTCCTTCCTTATATAAGTCAAGAAAGAGGAAGAGCGGCGTACTTTCGATAAAAGAATCTAAAGGACACCTGAGAACACACATACACTACACCCACCCACCCACATACACACACACACACACACACATATGTATAAAGCTAACTTGTACTTTCCAATGAAGTCCAAATGGATTTGCGTTCATTAAGGACGGCTCTTCCGCAACGAGAAAACAAGCGCACGAAATTAACACAAGTCTCCGATGTATTATAAGGTACCGCTCGATTTGGAATAATTCAAGAGACGCACACGTACGTGCGGGCGCGTTGCACCCCCCCCCCCCGCTTTCCACCCAGCCACGCAGCCGCGGGAGAAAAATAGAAATACACGGCTGCTCGCCGTGGACCGAGACGATATTCCGCGCAGTATGCGGACCCTTTTAGAGACACGCAAATCGCATGCGAGCACGCGCGGGGCCAGGGAAAAGCGCGCGGAGCGGTGGAGGGAGTGGCTCGCAGGGGTGTATTATACAGAATCGCGACCGCGACTCGTCAGTGCGGGGTCTAAAAGAAGAACAGGCAGATAATACACACGTATTAACCGAGTCTCTATTAGACACACACACACACACACACACACACATACTATTAGGGCCGAGGCGTCCGTATATTTGTACATGGATAAATCCAACTGTATAAACAGCCTCGCGAGAAATTAATTCTATATACATAATGCATCGAAAACGAACCGAGTTACCTGGATTATAATTGCGCTCAATTAAGAATCGTTTTCTCGTTCGAACCGCCTGGTGGGCAGAATTCACCTTCGAGAAGTTCTATTTTTTTTTTTTTTTAACAAATCCTTTTTTGTTGCAGTTTTCTTGTTTTGTATGTGATAATCAATACATTCATCTAATTATTTTCATTGGCACGATTGTATTTGAAATGGACGATTTGGAAAATTATGAAGTACGTGCACGCATATGTGCATATATATATATATATATATATATATATATATATATATATATATATATATAACGAGTTAACGCCAGATATAAGTATGGTTGGATGATACAAGTAACACGAAAAACTTCGCACACTGGAAACTGTGGGCTCTGTACACTTTATTAATATACGGACAAAATGGAATTAACCATATTCCATTGCTTTGCGTAACGGGGCTATAAATTTCGACTTATTTATATACAGTCGGCTGTATAAATCAGGTTATTCTAGATGTCGATGAATAATTTGTCACATATATTTTCCTTAAACCGAGAAATGTTATGCGTATACCGTATACAAAAGTTCCTCTATATTGGCTTTATGGTTAAATGCAAATTAAGAAAGAATTTTATTTATTATAATGAAAACCCCTGGATATCTGATATCTAAATTTTCAAGCGTCTTCTCGTATTATCGCTTAATTAAGTGGCGGAGAGGGAGGGGGTAAAAATTTAATATTTAGCGATTCATTAGTCGATTTATTAATAGAAACGCGCTAGTCGATGGCATCCAGCAAACTCGTGGTATTAAATAATTTATATATATATATATATATATATATATATATATATATATATATATATATACACATAAATCTTGCAATCAGTGCTAATAATATGATGATTTATTCGATACAATCCGTACGTTTTAACCTTAATATAAATGAGACGAGAGAGTTCGGGAAAAGCGTATATTATGACTTGTCAAAAATAAAAAAGAGATAGAGAGACAGAGAAAGAGAGAAAAATTCAGTGCTCGAATCGCCTCAGAAACGCCGCGAGTATATATATATATATATATATATATATATATATATATATATATATAGATATTATAAAATACGTGCAGCCGCATTCGGACCCAGCGGGCACACGAGCCATCGGAATAGAAAATCGCCCGACACGCGAAACGAGGAGAATGATGAGGAGGAGGCGCGCGATTTCTTAAATAATATGATGTTTCCCCGGGGGGCGATTCGAAAGTTTACCCTACTTATGCATAAAAGATGCACGGCAGTCCGGAGCCGAATAAAAAAGTATATACAGCTCTGGTTTTCATATATATATATATATATATATATATATATATATATATATATATATATGTATATTCACATAGCTTTTTAGTTCAAATAACCGTCAATACGTTATTTATTTATTTTTTTCATGTCTCAACGAAGAAGTCTCGGTGCTGTTAAAATTCTACATTACGTCGCAATTATAGAGCGTCATTTTTTGGTGAAAAAAAGTACCGAAAAACTTCATTTGCAAATGCCGTTGATCGTTTCAAGGAACGGATTGTAAAACTATATATATATATATATATATATATATATATATATATATATATATATATATATAATTTATTCAAATTCGTCTTCGGCATTATCGGGACATTGGTGTTTTTGTACTTTTCATTTTTCCATGTTGAAGGATGCGTTGAAACGTTTCTTCTCTCGGTGTAGCGTCTGCACGAAACGAATCTGAATACGCTAGTCGAAATTTCACAGCAATTTCGTCTCTTGTCGTTGCGTTGCTTAAACAAAAAAGTGTACGACATTTTCAAATTATCGAAAAATGGGCATGCAAATCGTAGCTGAAAGTTTAAAGTCACATTTTTGTCCGGGGACAGAGAATGCTTCGATTCATTACTAATTATAATTTTTTTTTCGACTTCGTTTTTTCTTTTTTTATGAAAAGTAAAAATTATTTATCTTCAAACAGTTAGAGCATGCTATTAATAGTTTTCGATAATTAATATTCGATAAGTAGCTAGAAATTTCGTATTTGAACCAACATTGTTGAAATGTTCTTTTTCAGGAAGGAAATCACGAATAGTATGGTTCATAAATTATATACCTTTTCTTTAAGGATTTCTTAAACGCCGCGTATTAGTTGCTTCGTTATTTTGACATTTGCAATCTAAAATATTATGATAAGTTCTTGAATTTTATTGTAACATTCAAAACCTGTTTTAACTAGAAATAAACAAAGAACAATTTTTTTGACGCTCTAAGTGTAGCTACCTTTTTAATTAAATTTGTTATGCTTATGATTTTTTTTTTTTTTAAATAAGATTATTTTTATCCTTGGTTGTTTTACAGTTCATGCTTTTGATGTATCTAATGATATCGATTGACTGGTAGTCCTCGTAGAACGTATAAAATAATACCGTCGATAATTTTACTCGTTTCAAAAATAGCCGAGCACGCGCGCTAGCCCAAAAAGACCAGTAAGCCGCCGACAGCGAGAATTTCCTTATTCGCAGCTTGTATATGTATATAATCCAGAAAATATCCCATCCACCAAACTCGATTTTCCATTTCCACACTTTGTAATCGCGCGAGCGTTTCTTAAATGCTTCCAGCCGCGCGATACAGCCTGCGGGCCCATGCGTACCTACACACACACACACACACACACACACACACACACACACACATTGCACATGGGAGAGAGCGCACGTTGGGCAGAAGCGCCGCGTCGCTCGAGTGCAAAACCGGTTGCAGAGGGAACATAGAGTGAGAGTATGAGAGAGAATGAGAGAGAATGAGAGAATGAGAGAGAGAGAGAGAGAGAGAGAGAGAGAGAGAGAGAGAGAGAGGAACGAGGGAGTCAAGGAGGGGGGGAGGAATACGGATAGAGGGAGCGCCGACTTCCTCTCTTTTTAAGCATCGAGTAAGCTCCGCGGCGCGGCGCTGAATAGTGCATATATAGTCTCGCTTTAAGTGAGTCCAGGCGAGGCCTGGACTTAATCAGAAATTCACAAGACAGATTTATGTACTCCATTCTTTTCGGCCTTCTTCCGCAGCGCGGAATCGCTCGCGGAGCTACTATATATCCATATATATATATATATATATATATATATATATATATATATATATATATATATATACTCCCCTTTTCGCGTCTCTTCTTCCTTTCCGTTCCCTTCTGCGCCCTGCCTTTTTGTCTTTCTGCTTGCTCCTGCTCTTGCTGCTGCTGCATCTCTTTCTTGCCTCGACTCTCCTTCCCCCCCCTCTCTCTCTTTCTCGCCCGTACTTAGAATTCACACTTTGAGCATTCAAGTGCGCTCGGATACATTCGGACGTTTGGACGCACGCGCGCGCGCGCTATGAGAAAGATTTCGTTTTAATTTTCGCACATTCATTTCTGTAATAGAATTCACGTGGCTGAACCGATCGTTTTTTTTTCTTTTTAAGATGGACGAGCGTTGTTGGGCAAATGAATACACTTTAGAAGGTTATGGAACATGTCTGCGTTGTTACGTATTTCGTCATAGTTAGAAATGGCGTAAAATAAAGATTTTTTCTTTTTAATATAACGAACGGAGAACCTTCCACTTTATATCGCTGAAATACAGTTAACCAGGAAAATATGAGCATTTTAAAAAAATAGAGAGATATCTCGTTTTCTTTCTACTCAAAACTACGTATATACAAGACTGACTATTCAATTCCATTAGCATTTTTCTGCCCACACCCCCACCCTCCCCCCTTCACTTGCTCCCATTAGTAATACAGACATTTTCGCACTCACTTTATATACTCCGCGAGCGCGCATACCGTGTATACGAGCAGAATTTTCTCCATAGCCGAACGCGAAGCCGCCATGTCGTGTGCTCTTAAAATGCCCCTCCTCCCTCCCCCATCACCTCTCCAGCTCGCCAAGAATAGAGCTCGCAGTTCTATGTAAATTAACCGCCGCGTTCGGCGGACCACATGGGCACACAAACACACACACACACACACACACACAGACACACATATGTATGCTCGTGCTGTATTGGGAATTCACGCGGCTCTGCATTGTATAGCTCGCCACGGCCATCTATGGGGCCCTTCGTAGCTTGGTTTTCTTCCCCCCCCCCATTTTTTGCAGATTAATACCGAGAGGAAAAATCGAAACACGCGAACGGCCTCGAGAATATCGACGTTGTACATACTTGCGTATGGGAAGTTCAAGGTTTTGCAAGCTTTTCTTTAGTTATTAGGAGCTTTATTTTACGGAATTGAATCTGATTATATATGCTCGGTTTATAATTATCATATGCATATAATGAAAGTATTACATAGATTTCATTACAGGTTGCTTTTTGTAAAACGATACTTTGTTTTTTATCGTAACGAGAATGTTTGCCGTTAATCTTTATGCTTCTATTCACGATTTTCATGGTTTTCTTGAAGGAGCCAAATTAGAAAAGAATTAATCTAAATTTTGTGGGATTGGAGTTTTTTTTTTTTGTTGACACAATGCGACTCGTACATGTTACTTATGATTTGATAGACATTTTTCTCCAAAGGCGTTTGGTGTTTTGCGATACCATCGATAAGTAGCAAAATATCGATCTGTATCTCGCTCTTTGCATATTAAGACGTTAAATTGCGCGAAAAACGAATGATAAAATTAATTAGATGCGATCCATGGAAATTATTGTATTTATCGCGGTAGCTAAACTGCATAAACTGAGCTGTACTATACTATATCTTTACATAGAAGTAATTTTTGCTGCATCAACCGTGCGTATTTCTGATTCTCAGCATCGGAATGAGGTTACAAGGAGAAACGTAAGTTATTTAGCAATCGACGGGGTCATTTCCGAGACAGAGCCTGTTGAAAAGTTTGGCAACTAATATTTTCTTCGAGGGTTTCAAAAATATTGGCGTTAGAAACATTTGAAAACGTTAACCGTCTTAAGAGTGAATTATATTGAAAAAGGAAACTTGCGTCTTCGTGAAAAGTATAGGTATTTGTTGATACATCTTGTATCAATAATATATATATGTATATATATAATTTAAGGATCGTTCAAGATCCATCTCAGAATATAAAGATCAACCTAAAATTTTGAGAGATTATTTCTGTTTGTATTGTAAAATAAAATAAATTTTTTTTCAGAATTTTCGACCACGTCATGTTGAAAGTAAACGATAGTAAATCATTTCCCACGTTTTTATACAAGATGCTAATATTTATGTATTATTAATTAAAAAAAAGTGAAATTGAAAACGTATTATAGAAAACGCGAACTTATTTATGAATATCGATGAAAAAATCCGTTGCACGATTTTTACATTTTAAATAAGATACTTTATTAGGCGTTTCGTCGTGTCGTTTCATAAAATTCATTATTTAAAAATCAATAAATTCTTTTTAATCTTGTGACAACGGCTCAACTCTCACTCATTTATTGAACGTAATTCAAGACACATGTCAACATATCATTTTCTAATGTTATATATTATCAACATTATCTAGGTCGATAACATGTAATTTTACAAACGTATTTAATTAATAATATTAAGAAAAATTACGAATGATATTATCATTACGATTCTGACAGATACATGCTTGTGTTAAATTGATATTAAGATCTGTAAAATAGTGAAAATAAGTTTTTTTTTTATAATAAATCTAGATATTAGCTATTATACTTATGTTTTAGATAAATAGATTGATTTTGGAGATACAAATTTTGAAGCGGTAATTATTATCAAAAAAAAATTTTATATATAAATCTTTGCAATAGATTAAATATCTGTATATGTAGTATATTTTTTTGTATATGTAACATATGTTATTAAAATATTAAATAATAGTGACAAAGTATTAATTTTAAACATTTATTTATATTTTAATTATAATTTAATATATATATTTTACTTCTTAGATCTATAGACAGCCTTATTAATTTATTCTATTAAGATATTCACTTCTCGTGTAGAGTCTCAAAGATTTGTCAAAAATTTTCTTCTTTTCCTTATTTGTTGTGTCCTCACATTCGTCTCTCTTCTTAATAATCACATAATAACGTAAAACAAGTGCGTTATAAAATATCTATGAAAATTGATTAGGTAATTCAATGTAAGACACATATTTTACAAATACCAATAGTATTATCTTAATAAAATTATTTTTTTTCATCTACGTCTCTGTCGCTCCTGTTAGAATAAAGAAACATCCCCACCCCCGCGAAAGACTGAAAATCGAAGGAAGCCACGACGCCTCCTGCGCAAGGAATTAACGAAGGAACGCTCGTTATTCGCTGCATCGCGCTAATTCCATCAAAGAAGGCGTTCGCTCGCGCCACAGAACCCGTCCCGGACTATCGGATTTACTTTCAATTATACGATTGGTCGCCGTATAGTATTTCGGTCGTAACCCATATCCTATTTACGTATATACACAGTAGTACGTACGTCCCGTTCGCGCGGATCTGACCACGCGGCTTGAGGACCTGACGAGAACATTTCGGCTGATCTAATTAAAAAAATTTCGCCGGATAAGCAAATAATTAGGTGTTTTTTTTAATGATATATATATATATATATATATATATATATATATATATATATATATATATATAAACTATCAGATACGGCAGTATATTATTTCCTTACGCAATTTCGTATCCGTGCATTCCGATCGAAGCGAAGAATTCGGCGCGCGGCTTTTATTGTATCGTAAACGAATTGTAAATTATTTTACTCCCTCTCCGCCCCTACCTTTATTATAAACGAGAATCGACAGGTTTAACGCGGGCACATCGACTGTTTACTTCGCTATCGGCTATTAAGAAACATTGTTTAGATCCCCGTATATTATGCATTGATAGATGTGAAACCGGTTTTTGCGAGCCTGGGCTATTCGTTCGATACGTTATTTTATTACGCGCCGATAAAATGGATCGCGCTAGGAGTGGCGAGGGGGTTGAGCGAATGAGAGAGGGGGGGGCTGGGAGTAGGGGGCACGAGAATATTTTCATTACGTATCGTATGACGTTAAGCTCGCTTTTGAAAACGTTGCAAAAGCCTGCAATTTTCGCATCGGTCTGTGTATGCGCGGGCACTCGCTCGCGGTGTAGAAAAAGACAAGAAGGGGGCAAAGGGTTGGGGCTGGGGGGCGGGGAGTTGTCCAATCGCGGCTGC
>JACCIC010000131.1:762500-775000 GCA_018907035.1 Sycobia sp. Sy_11
CCATTTCTATGATCAAACGCCTGCAATTACTGATTTCTTCGTTTTTCTTTAATGAATGTTTTTTTTATCCTTTTGAAGCAAATATTTTTAATGAAAAGATTTATTGTGAACTATTTTTTTTCTTATAATTTTTAATTAATTTTTAACTAATTTACTGTAATTTATATATGTGGGTGCATTGACCAAAACGAGTTTATTAAAAATAAACAAACAAGTTTGCTGATACCTGGATGTAATGCGTAACAAACATAAAGTTTCATAAAATTTTATCAGCACAAAATTAAGGGGCACATTATCAGTAAATTACGGAATTTTTTTTGCTTGATTTTATTTAATGTCCTTCGATTTATGCTCCGAAATTGTGGTGCTAATCAGCAACGGAGGTCCATGATGCTTTTGTAAACAAAGCTGTAAAAGTAAATTTTTGCGTCGGTGCTTCTATCGGCTGAGGTTTATATATATATATATATATATATATATATATATATATATATATATGCTGTTATCTATTATAAGTAGATGTTATTATTCCTGAAACTTCAGGGATCGAATAGATCTCTTAATTCGCATAATTTTAAGCTGTAGTAAAAAAATACGTACTCCTGTAGAAAATTCTAATTCACCTAATATAGGATTGTAATGATAATAATGTGCTTAATACTATCACAAATTTAAGGACTTTTTGAATAATAATTGTTACGACACCGAGAGAGTTTATTTAATTAAAATATGTAAACAAATTTTTATTCGCATTATACTGACTTTTCAGGCCTCGGATTTGCGTCTTTGATTATTATGATTGAATTATCTCTGTTTCTTCCGTAACAAATATGAGTTGATTTTTTAGAATTTGAATTAACTTGATCTATCGATGTCGCTGAAATTCTATGGAAGCATAGTTTGAATTCTGTGATCAGTTTTCGCTTATGCAGCTTCAAATGGTGTTGATCTAAAGAGACTTTAATTATCTGGAATTACCGGTCATATGTATGTGTAAGGATAATAGGAATTTGCCGCATTCGTCGTTATATAGTGAAAGTTTTTTTGTTTTTTTTTTTTTTTAATATTTTATATAATGCAAGGTTAATGAGCCCCTTCAGATCAATGCCTTATCGTCATTCCATATTTAAGAAACTAATGGAAACGCTAATATAATTGTACGCTTTTCTTCGTCCCTATTGACCAAATCCGTCCGCCTTTGGTCCCTTAAATTCGAACAGATTTTCCACTTATGTATCAATGTAACCGTAGATCCTTAAGTGCTTCATTTATAAACCCGAACCAGAAAAATGGTAACCGAACTGTACTTTTGCAATTGAACGTTGTTGTATGCTTAGCGCGTCTACTTTTCATCGTTGAGAGATTATAACTTTGCCTCTATAGAATGACTATATTTATGGAAAATCAGAATATAACTTCTCGTCTGGAAAATATTTAGCTTAATCTTGATCTACCGTAAAAATATATATAGTGGAAGGTCCAAATACAATTTTTTCCTGAATTATTCAGGATGAAATTTTGCCGTCATCCAGTGTAAAATCAAAGCATATTTGTAGCGACATTTAAAAATTCTCTACATTCAATTTTGCCGGTCATTGATAAACGCGATTCTTAATTGATAAACGCGATAGTTCTTTCTATAGCCTCTCAAGACTGATAGTCAGACTCATTGAGTGCACCAATTTCTATATTAATTGTATATTCTGAGCAGGAGTTATTGTGGTTTCAGTCTTACTAAAAAATATTTGATTAAATAAAATGATATTGAAGTAAATAATTAAATAATGATATTTAGTCTGTCCTTGTTCATAAAGGACCGTAGAATCTGACGCAAAAAGAAAAATTATTCAATATACTGATGCTAGTAAAGGACAACTTGACTGCGCCCCCATCATTTAAGAATCTGAAAACGACTTAAGGAGAAAAATATTTCGAAAAAACGTATTATTTTTTTTTTCGTTCAATTTTGACAATAAAGTGACAAGGTAATAGCTTTTTTCAGTTTTTCCTTCGAAGCGTTCTCTAAAAGATTGTCGCACTTATGGGCATTTTCAGCTTCGTCGACAACATATATGTTCAAATGTTTTATATCTTAGCCAGCTCTGATCTTGATGAAAAGCAAATCGCACGGGACCAATAAAGGATTCTAACCATTCTATTTTTTCCAATCCTTATTTTTTCATTATATCTGTGTATGTACGCGTATATATATATATATATATATATATATATATATATATATATATATATATAGCAAGCGCACGAGGTGATTCCATTCTTTCATTTTTTTTTTTTTTTTTTTTGTTTTTTTTTTCGTTTCTCGACGCGCGAGACCACCGCCGTCCTTTAAACTCCCGTCCGCCGGGTACATAAAATATGTAGGAGAGTAGCGCCCTGACGGGCACCGAGAGCATAAGAATTACGACTTGGGAGTCGTTGTAATTGCCCGGCACGTGCGGGTGCTTCATTACTGCCGCATATACAACGGAGAGCAGCGGCCCCTGTACAGGCGCGCTTCTTGACCCCGTGCGTCTTCTGCTTCTCTTTTTGCTCCCCCCTCCACCCCCGTCCACCTCCATACCACACACTCTCTCTCTCTCTCTCTCTCTCTCTCTCTCTCTCTCTCTCTCATATAGCGAGCGCGTCCAAGCGCGCTCCTCCGACGGAACGGACCACACGAATGCAGATGCAACATTGGATTCCAGCGCGACATCGCGGGGGCCCCGAGCGCGCGCGAGCGCACTTATACACACGCTTCGGGCGCGCGCGGAGCGTATGTAGAAAGGTGGACGCGCGCGGGTGGCGGGGAGGGATGAGGGCGAGTCGAGGGCATCGGCGTACGGAAATAGTAACGGAAGAGAGAGAGAGAGAGAGAGAGAGGGGGGATGAGGCGGGTTGGAGAGGGGGGGGCGATTAGATACAGATCGCGAATAGGGTACAACAATAGTTCAAACAAAAGCCTCATCAAATGATAATATCGGTACAAAACGTTTTACATGCCTTCTTGCTTGCGCTTTACATTTTTTTCGTCCGTCCCCTCTCACCACTCTCCCTGTTCCCTTCATTTCTCCCGCCCCCTCCCCCATTCCCCTCGCCCCTCTCGTTTGAATAAATGTGTGGTCTTAGATACGGGGAAAGAGGCTTTTGAATATCGCCGTATATTTTTATACCCGAGCTTCTACGTCGGTATGTACTTGCCTGTGCTTTATTTTTTAAGTTGGCTTTGAGTTTGTGCATGAAATCCTTTTGGCCCATCTAGTTTTTTTTTTGTTCTTCCTCTTTTGAGAATCGGAGATGGAGATTGACGAATTGATTTTGCACATTAGCGAAAAAGATTGGGTTACTCATATATTGGTATAGATGAAATGCTGGTTTGAATTTTTTCTTTTTTTTGTAGGATTTTTTTTCTCTCTCTTTCACTTTTTTTTTTTAATTAAGCAAATATATATTTTACATGTACTAATCGCCAATCAAATAAATATTTTCTTATATTTTATAGGGAAGGCCGTAGCAGACTGGCATCCTGCCAGCCAGGTTGTCCAACGCATATAATAACTCATCACTGAATCGACAGATTATTTTTTAAGCGTAATACTAAAGCCAATGAGTATTCTGTAGAATGAGTACTGGTATATAGACGATATTAATTATCATTAAGTTTTATATATATATATATATATATATATATATATATATATATATATATATATTCTATATAGATTTTAAGAAATATTTAAAGTGATACGTTAAGAGTTGATCAACCTGCCCCGGTCTCCCCTATTAAATAATTATTAAAAAATCCAATTAGGGTTTGGTAATATATTGATATTATTTTTAAATATTTTCTTTTGCATAATACATTGTTTACCGATCACTGGTACTCGATTTGGACTTGAAATATGCATTATCTATATTTTTTTTTCAAACTCATAATATATAAAGTATTTTGAAAGTTTTATTTGCCTCGGTTAGTCGGTTTTGCTCTATTGTACAAGACAGAGTACACTTTATTTTCTTTGTGAAATTGCCGGTTAACAATGTGTTATCAATTCTTTATTGGTTTAAAAATCTGGCTTTTACTGGCTTACTGGGTCAAAGACCTGTGTGGTATTGGACTGTTTTGTCAAATTTAATTTTTGATTAGCTAATATTAAGTTCAAACGATTCGATGTTTTCATGCAATGTATTGGAGATTAATTATAAGATAAGATTTAAAAATTCGTCGATAATTAGATTTATTATCAATGATATTTTGTGAATTGGAATTGACCTCGAATATAAACAATTTATTCAACTTTAAAAACTACGTAATGCAAAGAATATGAATATTAATGCAAAGAATTATTGACTGTTCAACTAGTACTAAATTTATTTATTTATTCAGATTCTAATAACTGTTAAAAATGAAATTCTAAGATATTTTAATATTTGCAACAATCCATACTTTTTATATGAAAACATATATGCATGGAATACATTTTATTGTTTAAACTTTAGTTTGATATTTCATTTCGTAAGAAATTTTCTTTGAATACAATATTATAACAAAATATTTAATTAATTTGCCTTTTTAAACAAATGTTTGTCTTTACAATTATAAAAATTGTTTCATCGTCATACAAAAAGAAAGTGTATTGAAAGTATATTGCTAAGAAAGTATATTGGTTCAAAGAAACATTTCTTTATTTTTATAAATTATAAGATTTATGCAACCTTCGAGAAATGAATTAACTTGAAACTTTATTATCTATAGAGTAATAGTTTAACAAAATCTCATATACGAATTATTCGTTTTCGTTTAGTATTAACACACAGACACTCATTAATAAACTTACTGTTCTTAAAAAATAAATGTTTTCATGTATTAAAATATTCTATGAATAATGCGGAACTGAACTGAGATAAAAATAATTTACAACTATTTTCCAGTAATTCAGGTGGAAATGTTATCAAAATACATTTGTGTAAAATTTTTAATAACACCTTAAAGTATTTATTATATACTGAAATTATCAAAAAATCGAAATCAATCATCAGCTGAACCGAGGCCAACAAAAACAAATATATGGATTGAAATTGAGGATTTATTTTACGATCGGTAAATAAGTAAAGTGAAAAATGAGTAGATTCATAGAAGTTATTATCATCATTCAGTTCCCCATTGTTGCAAAAGTAATGATAATATACATGAAAAGAACTAGTACAATTTGAAGAAATGAGATGTCGGATCTTACTGATTTTTGATTCACTGTTCTAAAATGTACTTTTCTGAAAAGTTTCAAGTACATATGTAAAGACCTTAATATTTTAATAGTGGTAATGATTGTTTTTCTCTTTGTATTTTTCTGAACTTTCAATTAGTGTGTCAGTAGATTTATATATAAATTTAAGTACTTTTTATTCTCCAGCTTGTATTATTACTTTCAATTAAATCTTATGCTTCACATTAGTTTATTTTCATGAGCTTGCTTATTAAGTCTAGGCTTTGTTTTTGTTTTTCATTTCAAAATATCTATCGAATACGTAGTGAAAAACATTCTTTTTGCAGATTTTTAACTGCTATATATATATATATATATATATATATATATATATATATATATATAATTTTAGCTTCTGGAAGGTTGTAGTAGATCCTCCCCACTTCATCACTTCATAAAACCAAAATTACTAAAGTTCATTAAAAAAAAAAAACACACACAATGCTTTATTCTATCGCAATATCATAATTCTTTATGTTTCATATATATTTATATTTACGATCGAACGCATGGCATTTGACTGAAGGTTTTCTTTTTTCAGTGTAAAGAGACGTATTGTAAAACTTAACCTGAAAAGTTGAACTAGCAACGTTTTTCAATATCCATGACCACGTGCGCAACATTTCTTAAAAGCAAAAAATAAAAAAAAACAAAAGAAACAAACGTTATTAACGCACAGACTCACGCACCGGCGACGCAAAAGCAAAAAAATAAAACAACAACAAAAGAGTAAAACAAAAAACCAAAACAATGGGCAACCGACGTATAACAGGTGTTGTAAACCGGCGTAAAAGTGAAATTAACCGAACGAAGCAGGATTGCGGCGCTGTACAGCTATATATACACGACGAGGCAGCTTCCTCAGCCGTGCAGCCGAGAGAACACACGGCGGACAGAGATTGTCATTTTTAAAGCGAATTAACAAAAACCGTTAAAGAACAAAACAAAAACAGAAAAAAAGGACAAATGAGTAAATGATAAATGAGGGGAAAATGTGTGTGTGTGTGTGTGTGTGTGTGTGTGTGTGTGTGTATATATCAATCACAAGGAAGAATAAAAGTGCAGGCGCAGCGTTAGAGAAAGAGGCTAAAGAAAGACGTCGTCGTCGTCGTCGTCAGTACCGCGACTCGTTAGCCGAATCGCCGTCCGCTAACGAATCCGTGCGCCGTCCAATTAATGGCTACCCCTCTCCTTTATTATTCCAAGCGACCGAACGATCCGCCGCGCACACACGCGTCTCGTTTGCCGAGAATTATTGTCACGGGATCGCCCCCCCCCCCTCTTCGTTCGTTCTTCACCGATCCTGTTCAGTTATATATATACATACACACACACACACACATATATATACACATATATATATATATATATATATATATATATTTGTCATCGCGCGCGCGCGGGTGTCTATTCTTTCCCCTTCCCAGTTTATACAATTTCTCGCTCTAGAACCGCCCGTGTGTTGCCGGTCTGATTTACACACGTCTGAGCGTATTGACATCGGGTCGGATGCAATATCAGACGGTGCGCGAGGAGAGGGAAGTGGCGGCTGATAACGGCAGACTCCGTGCCGTTCTCGCGGGAATTTAAGCGCGCGCCGCGGCGCCCAGTATGATTCGGAATTTTTTTTATCTTAATTGATTTTTCGCCTTGCCCGTGGCTAATTAGAACGATTAGATCGATGATTATATATTTTACGCCTGTATGCCTGTACGCGTGTAAGCGTTGTGTGCGACGCCCGCGTGTTTGGCCAAGCGACCTTGTCCGTGCGCTGCGCATTCATGTATCTTACAGAAATTATAGATGAATAATATATATATATGTATAGATATATGTGTATATATATATGTATATATATATATATATATATGTATATATATATATATATATATATATATATATATATATATAATAATAATAATTGTATGTGATGAGAGGTGAATCGTGAAGCACGCGCGTGCGCATTGATAAGAGAACGTATTCTATATAGAGATACCTCCACTGTTTTACATTTATATACATGTATATTTTATACTGCCGAGACAAGAATGACTAAAAATTCTAAGTATATCTTCACAGTATTTTCATTATAGTATTTTGAGTTATTATGTAGTATATTAACAGGGCAGCAGAATTATATATATATATATATATATATATATATATATATATATATATATATATTCTTATTTTGAAATTTTATTCTATTATATATAGATATATGTACGTGCGTTATGAAGTTTTACATTTACGTTGATTTTAAGCTATTGTATATGAGATGTTTATTATTACGAAAGAAATGTATTCATATGCATATTTTGAATTTTTAAATATTTATATCAGTATGCGTGTGTGTATGCGTGTGTATATGTATATCAATGAACCATTCCGCTGATTAAACACGACTCTTAGAACAATATATATATATATATATATATATATATATATATATATATATTTACATATGTATGTATGTATTGTAGTAGATCATGTAAGACACGATTTCATATACATAAGAAGTCGTTCATCTTGTGTGAGAAAGCAAAAAACTGTGCGACGTGAATATCCCTCTACTTCCCTCATTCTTTATCCTTTTGCCTCCATTCTTTCTTCAGTTTCAGTCCTCGATGCAAGATCTGCACGATCCTTCACATCCTAATTCGATAATCTGTGTGTGTGTTTGAGTTCGCTACCGCAACATAGCCAGCGTGCAAGATGAAGCGGCTTCTCTTCCATCCGTGCATATCTGTCATCGTTACCAATTTCATAAATTCAACCGTATGCATATGTGTATGTGTGTGTAAGAGCGCAATAATTCAGAGATTTTCATCGAGCCGTCATCGAGAAGGGCAGAGGGAGAGAGAGAGAGAGAGAGAGAGAGAGAGAGAGAGAGAGAGAGAGGGAGAAAGCAAAACGAGAGGCGAAAGCATCTTGCTTCTCTCTTCGCCTCCTTCTCCCCCTGCTTACATGTGCTCGTGGCCTGTACACGGTAGGCTTAAAGAAGGCGGGGAGGAACTTGGGCTGGAAGGGGGAGGGCAGGGAAAGAAACGGAGAAGAAGAGTAATAATGCACGTATAAGTGCCGTATACGACCGCGCGGCTTAGAATTTTACGACCCTAAAAAGCGATGCTCGATACTATATGGGATATATATATATATATATATATATATATATATATATATATATATATATGTATGTATGTATGTATGTATAAACTGGCGAGAAACAAAGGCAAGAAAGTTTATTGATTATGGATCCCCCGGGAGAGCGCTCGCCTAAGAAGTTTATTATTTGACTAATAAATACCGCCTCTTTTATTTAACATAATCGAATATAAAATCTATGTATTTCCGCGAGTAAGCTTTGTTGTGCGTGTATTATTATGTGTGCCTGTGTGTGCGTCTGTGTTTTATACAGGAGAATTTTGGATCGAGAGTTAATTAAATACGCCGTTCTTGGAGACGTCACGAAAAGCGAACGAGATCCAGCGAGTCTATTTTTTTTTCGTTTTTTTTTTATTTGTTGGCTCGTCGAAATATTCGGAAAATGAGCGATCGAAGAACCGAAATATGGATGCGTATAAAAAAAAACTCATTTGTTGTAATAATAAATTATTATTGCTACACATGTATTATCGATATTTATATATTACTAGACACGCAATGCATGATACCAAGTGTGATTTTTGTTTTGATTTTTGAAATTTCCTTATTGTGCAAAAAAAATGAGTATTTGTATTACTAGGGGATGATAATTATGTAAAATCCTCGCCAATATTGTAATCTGTATACAATGTCTTTTACACAATGAGAATGTCCAAATGGTGATGGCTGTATATGTACTAACGCCTCGACTAACGCTTACGGTGATTACGCTTCATCGCCAATCTCATCCATCTGTGCATCGACATCCCCTCCCCCCGTCTCTGGTAATTATTACCATACTGCACGGTAACTTGTAAGGCGGACTGTGAAAAAGAGGAAAAAAAAGTAATTTGAACCAAAAATTTTCTATGGACGGAACGATCGAAAATTTTTCTGCGACTTCGATAAAATTCATCCCAGAAGCCACGCCAATTTCCTCTTTTACGGATCGCTATCAAAATTCGCCGGGCAATGTCGTAATTATTACCGAGAGAAAGCAAATATCACGATCTCTTTGCAATTTTTTTTTACGCCACTTCCTACGCTTAAAGTACGATCGCGATCATAACCGTACGACGATTCTTTGCTCCGGGTAGCCTAGGTCGAGCCCGTGTGCGCAGCACTCTCTTATAAGAACGCAGCGACGGTCGTGGGCGATCGTAAAACAAGCATATATACATACATATATATATATAGCAAGAGTAGCTGATCGGCGCTGATGGATCCGCGTATGGCGTGGTAGAAAAAAAAAAAAAAAATAAATAAATAAGCGCGCGTCGAATGCCGCTCGGATCGATCGCGATCGTCTTGTATATATGTAACGCTGAACTATCGTCTCTGCTCTGTCGAGTGCTCGCATGCACGAGACCGCTCGATATGCTCGGCTCTTTCTCTCTCTCTCTCTCTCTCTCTGTCTCTCTTTTATTCTCTTTCTTCGCTTCGGAATGCATCTCTCTCTCGCTTTCTCTCTCTCTCTCTCTCTCTCTCTCTCTCTCTCTCTCTCTCTCTCTCTCTCATTCTCGGTCTCCAGGGGCCGCTCTCTCCTGACTAATGACCAGCGCCCGTGCGCGAGCGGGTGCGCGAGCGCGGCGAAGTTTTCTGGCGCGGAGCGCGAGCCGATCGTGAGATAATTTAAGAATGCACTTTACTCCGTTGTCTTGTCTGAATAACGAACGCGGCTGCTCATGCCGCTACCGCTGCTCATGCTTTTGCGCCGCGCAGCCTCTGGATGCATCTCCTCGCTCTTCTTTTTCCGCTTCGCTTCTTCTCTGATTCTCTCTCTCTCTCTCTCTCTCTCTCTCTCTCTCTCTCTCTCTCTCTATATATATATATATATATATATATATATATATATATATATATATGTACAGCTTCTTGCTGTTGATGCGCCGACGCCATTGCGATAGGTTGCTTCCTTGTCCGCGGCGAGATGTGTTGCATGGCTGGCCGTAAAATGTCAGACGAAGGGGTTTGGAGGGCGGAGGGAGGGGTGAAAAAAATTTTAGTTTATAAATAACGGGATGGGGGAAAGCTCATATTCACGCGCGATAGATCTGCGGAAAGTGCGTTTCGCGACGCGTTGCTTCGGGGATCGGTTAACCGATTTTAGATGCTATCGGGTGGTGAGGCGAGGAGGGTCAACTTTTTTGCGGTACTTTTATTCGGGAAAATGTGAAAATTCCTCTGGTTCGTTGGAACAATGTGTCCATTGATGTATTTTTCTAACCTGTAATATTATTTCGAATATTGTATGCGTATAATTGGGCTTGAATTTACAAAGCGGTAAAATTGCAATTAGCTTAAGCGTCATATTTGAACAAGTGGTTGACAGAAAAAAAAAAAATTATTTACTTGCCAATTTACAAATCATCCGGAATAAATAGATAAAAAATGTTCTCCGAACAAAAACGGCTCTGTGCACCGGCCGCGCGCTCGTATATAACATTACCAATAGGATATCCCGTTCTTAAATCTGCGCGCTATCCCTTATTATAAAGCGCTGTAAAAGTCAACCGAAGAAATATTCCGTATTGTATGGACAGGTATAATTAGTTCGGGCCTAAGATTCTTTCTCAATGCCGTATATAATTGAAAAGACGGTGATAAAGGAGTTTTAGATTTTAGATACAGTCGCGATCATATTTCATATATTATTGAAGTAGCGGTATAGGCAGTGCGCCCGTCCAATATATATATATATATATATATATATATATATATATATATATATATATATGTATGTACACACTGTTTTGTCGCCGAGGGAGAAAAAGGTGCGAGGTTAGATTCTTATAAGAATTGTTATATCGACTTAACTGGTTTTCAAAAGGAAAAACTATATATATTTATATATATATATATATATATATATATATATATATATATATATATATATATATATATATATATATGTATATATAGACGCGTAGCCGAACGGAATGCACTCTTTAGAAGTTATTATAGGACTCGTTGTTTGCGATAATGTAATTTGATATAGACTAGTAGATTAATAATATCTGATTTTTCCTTTGCCTTATCATTTATTATTGCATAACGAGCGCAGAGTCCGATTCGCCGTGTAATCGCCGTCTACTGGGCTATTTTGGCCCGCAAGCCCTCGCCCCTCGCTGCCGCCCTCTTTCGTTATTCCAACGGAGAATGAAATATTTTCGAGCGGGGCGCGCGGCCCGGCAAGTAGAGCGTGCCGTGCGCGGCGAGACCGATTTTACGTACAAATGTGCCGCATTTATCTCTGTATTAGACTCGAAACTAGTTTATTTTTCACGACCGATAGAGCTTTTTTTTTTTTTTTTTTTTTTAATAGAATATATAGCACTTCTATCGCAATTAAAAATTGTTCTTCGTAATTTTTTTTTTTTTTTTTTTTTTTTTATTACGTTGTTTTCTTTCCCAAGCACGCCTGGTACAAATCAACGATTCGAAGCATTTATAAGGTTACGTATCCTGTATGTATAGGCGTCATTCAACACGCGGTTACGTGCATATAGATGAGGAAAAATAAGAGATTAATTCGCGCGAATTATCTGCAACACTTTCCGCACGAGGCGCGCGCTGTCGCCCAAGTTAATTGGGGTCGCGGTATAAATTTCTGTGAAAATTCAGGCCCGTCGACGTGGGCCAATCGGCACTCTTTTCACCGATAGACTAACGCTAGGATACAACGGGGCCGCGCGCCGTGGCCTCGGAGCGATACACACCCTCTCCGTTGACCAATCGTCGCGACCGATTTTGATAATCGCGCATTACGCGCAAGGGGATGACGGGGTGGGGGCAATACGAGCACCGATCCTCCGGCGAGTCGATCGCTCGGGATTCTCCATATGTTTTTTTTTTTGTTTTTGTTTTTTTCGTATTTCCCGTTCCCGTATCCACCTTGCGTTCTGGCCACCCTTCCCCGCCCACTTCGCACGTTGCGAAAGGACAGATTTATCGTCGAGACTCGCGGCGGCTGCGCCGCGAACCAGTATGCACGCGGCGGTGACGGAGAAATTAATACCGGCTGTACACGCCCGCCGCGCATCGCTCGCTCCTCTGTCCCGCTGCGAGGGCAGAGACCAGCCACGGTACGGTCTT
>JACCIC010000131.1:777500-842500 GCA_018907035.1 Sycobia sp. Sy_11
AATTTAGACGAGAATTCTAAAGTCGTCAACGAAACATTGTGACCAATTGCAAGTATATACGGTGCATTAGTTTAAAAAGCTGTCGAAGAGTTATATAATAACAGTTATATGAAAAAAAAAGTACAAATAAATTTCGAAATATATATGCCGTCGAAGAAATTATCAAGTAGTTTCATATTTATTGACCTCTGAATGCATGCCGACATCCTTATCGGGCCGATCGTTCTACAAACGCGAATTTGATAATCGAGAGCAATAGCGTGTAACGCGCGAAGACTGGATATCGCGTAGAATCCCGGCTAAACAAATTTTTATACGTCGAATTCAATGAAAATTTCTGCATCGTATATTAAGAGGGGGAGAAAAAAATGAAAATTTCGTTATACAGCTCATGCTAATTATCGAGAATGTAACGCGCTTCCGGTTTTGGGGGTAATTGAATATTGCCGAGGGCTAATGTAGAGGCTTGCCGGATATATAATCAGAGATAAAGGGAATCCATCGATGGGAATTGATTCGACTTACTTGGCTAACGATATAATAAAACGTACACGGTTCCAATGCGACGATTCAAGGCTTTCGCGCGTTATTCTTAGAGACAATCCCAATATCGGAATATACAAGGAGATCATAATTGGATCGCACGTAATAGCACGTATGATTAAGAGCATTAAAATTTTTAAAACTTAATTTTTAAATCGCTCTGTAAGGTTCCATTGGATTACCATAATCCGACTGGTAAATGATAATCCAATCTTTAATTTTATAATCTAGAATGATAAATTGCTGAATAGATTCTTAATAGATCTGCCTTTAGATAGTCTTTAGGCGTTCGTACACGTGGCGCGTCTGTCTTCCTCCTGCTAAATGAATTAACTTTAAAGTATTTTTCGTTCGGATAATTTGCTTTTTTGCAATACAGTTTTTATAAAGCTTAATAGTGTCTAACCCTAAACTGAAGACGGTAACAGTAAATCGGAACAAAGAAGAATAAAGAACGCCTAGAAACGCGACCGAAGTACAACAATGAAAGTTGATTTTTTTTTTGATATCCAGAAACATGTTAGGATTGTCAAGGACAAAATTTTTGATTCGCGAGATGCAAAAATTGTACGAGACTTTTAATGCAAATGAAATTTACTATCCGACTGTAATTCATTGACGATTGAGATATTGCTATAATAAAATTAAATTAAAATTCCGAGTTTGAAGAAACTTTGGTAATTCTAATTTAATTATTATAAAACATGCTATTTCTTAATATAAATAAATATACACCGAAAATTAGTATTTATCTTTAGAAATTTTTTAAAACAAATTCATCTGCATAGGGTGTCAAACATCGTAGTTAAAGTTGTTATTAAAATTTAATATTTCAAATTTCGGATTTGAAATTTATATTTAAAATTTTAAAGAAATTGACTATTCAAAGATTTAATTTCCTGATTCCTGGCCGGAAAAAAATGCGAAAATAATCATTTATTTAAAGAATCTGCTTTACAGATACTTATAACGTAAATTTTAAAAATTTAACATGGATACTTATTTGTAGAGGCAATTATAATTGCTATCATAATCCTAATGTAAACAATATCTCTGAATCAATTGGAAAAATGTTTATATATAATAATAATAGATTATAGGTGCATCTTTGAAAAGATTATTTATCAATAGCTCAATCAAAAGATTATTTATCACCAGTAAATTCTTAGTTTAATAGAAATTTGCTTAATGTTCAATTGCCATTTCCAGAGTAGATCAGAATTTCTAATTATGAAAATCAAAAGGAACGTATTTTAATTTGTTTCCAAAATATCAATAAAAATATTTATTTGTTATAATTATTATATTTTACGTTTGTACAAATTTTTAGTGATTGTGAAAAGAAAAGTTTGTTATTCATAAATCACTATGTAAAGATAAGTTATGAATATTTTCATTTATTGCTCTTTGTTCTGAAACAGTTGCCTTTCTTCATTACATGCATTTGTTCTTTTCATTTATAGTATAATAAAGCAGTCAGAATAAGTGTTAGGTTTTGTTTGTTACAAATAATTATTTTAAGAACTATTACAGGGACTAATAAATTATAGTTTTTTCTGAATTTCAATTATTGCTGAAATTATATTAATTACGAATTTGTACCCAATATTATTATATTCAAAATTAATTTATGTGAAAAGATATATGAATAATTAGGAGAATTTCACTATTTTCAATTTCTGTAGTATTTATTTTTTCTCTATAGTTATATATAATTCAACAAGGAACCTCACGAGTTAAATAATAAAATCCTAAAAAATATAAATAATGGAAATCAGTCAGATGCTCGTACTTATTTTTGATGAAAACTTCATGTAAGATTCTCACTAAAAATGTGGATAATTCATAATTTCCAATCATGCAATATTTCCCTAGAAGAATCCAGAACGATCTTGGATCTACTTTCCAGATCCCCATAAGAACCTAATCAGTATTTCTGCACATTAAGCATTTTTCCTTCATGTATAATACGTATCGTTACTCCGTCATGTATAATACGTATAGTCATGTATAATAAGTACCTAGACGATTGGCCAATTTTCTTTTGTAGCGTATAACATTTTTTACGGGAGTTTCACATTGTCGAAAGAAGGAAGAAAAAAGGAAAAGACAAGCATGTGAAAACAAAATCAAAGTAGTACTTTTTTTTCCTCTTAATCGAATTATTGTAATAATCTCGCAGTCTAGATGTAGCGAGAGAAAAAAATTCCCTAAAAGGACGAAATTATATTTTAGCTCTTTTACAAACATAAGTTTTCTCAGACCGTGGAAACTTCCATCAATTATCTACATAAGCCGCCCTAGTAAAATCTTTACAGATTTGGCACGAGTCGTAATCCAAAACAAAAGAACAGAAATTTATTTTTCGATAGCTCTTCGACAAAATTCCTCGACTCCTTTCGAAACTTCGCGGATGCATTTCATCTCGTACGACAGTCCGAAGTAAGAATGATAATTGCCGGAACGAATTAAAAATAGCTGCATATCACATGATCGAATTATTCTTCGCCCTTTGCCCACCTCCCAGGCTCGGAGCGTTAATATATCTTGAGGCCGTGCCACGCGATATAGGCGACACCTAATATACTATATATGTATATATATATATATTTAGAAACCCAGAAGTCGTACGGCGATGGGGCGTCTTAACATCGGTGCGGTCGCTCCGGCCCATGTACCGATTGCTCATGTTTAATGCGAATTACGCCCGCCTCGCTACTTCCGAGCCGCGCCCCCTCTTTCTCTTTACTCCCTCTCACTCTTCTACCCTCCCTTCCTTCCCTCTATCTCTCTTTCTCCCCCCCCTCTCTCTCTCTATCTTTCTCTCTCTATCTATCTACCTACCTATCTCTTCCAGTATACATATAGATGCTCTTCATAGAATAAATGTCCGACGATTAGAGGCACCTGCAGCGCGCGTGTATGTACATGTATATATGCGCGGCGAAACAATAATGCCCGGCTCTTGCTCTTTTCCTCCCTCGATCTCGGGAGCGAGAGGCTTTATCAGTCATTTCAGAGATGCTTATCACTTGCAGCCAGCCACTGGCTCTCTTTCTCCCCCTCTCTCCCCCCCTCTCTTTTTCTTCTCTTGATCTCATTCTAGCTCAAGATCTTATCGATTCTCCACGCTTGGCGCGTGCTCTATTCTGCGCTCTGTTAGTTCGTGTTTTCCTGTATTTTAAATTATTATTATTATTATTATTATTATTATTATTATTATTATTATTATTATTACATTAGTTTTATTATATTTATTCATATTATATTTATTATTCTTATTATTATCATTTAATCATTATTATTGTTGTCGTTGTAATAATTATTTAGTCAGTTCCGTAGAGAGTAGGTGGATAATTTAACATGCAGACATTCTGACGCGTTATCTCAGAACTAGAATCTCATCGCTATAAGAAAACGAAACTTTTTGAATTGATCGATCGAAACCGCAAGTGGGGCGTGAATTGATATTTAATACGCTTATGTATATAACAGCGTACACAATTGATTGTTTAATGATACAGCGAGAACGCTATCGGTCCATTCGATGCTTTAATGGGCATGCACGCGGCATGGCTATCATATAATTTATAATATTCTTAGGGAATAAAGCCTTTGTCGATCCGACTGAAAGCTTAAGCAGCGGTAAAGATATTCCGATATAGGAGTTTCACGAACATCTTTATTGTAAATAGTTGAGGAAAAAAATTTCGAAAATTCTGATTAGAATAAATTTACAAAAAGTAGAATTTCTATTATAATGTCGAATTCCATTATATTAGTTTCTTACATTCGAATTCAATTATTTTGGACGAAGGAGTCTACAACAAGTATATTCTTCTTTATCGTTTGCAAACGTATTAATGTGATTTTCAAGCAAGTATATAACAGTATGGTAGAATAATGTTATAAAGTAATAAAATTGGAGATTGTATCCTTAATATTCCATTGTCTTTATAGAAAACTAAATAATAGATTAATTAGATGCAGTATTTCAATTTTACATTTAGCGCTAGTGAATTTATCGCGAATTAATCGAAAACATATATTTTACTCGAAGCATGGTTTATCATTTGAAACATTCACTACTTTATTTGGTAGAATATAACGTTATTAACGAATATAACGCAATGTAAGAAATTTTATTGATGCAATAGAAAAATTGAAAACAGCAGTGTCGTCATTTTAGAATTAAATATATTGTAAGATATTTAATTTTTGATAACCAATTTGGCACAAATCTTTTATAGACTAATCAATATAATAGAATTATTCCAGAAATTCGAAGATTTTATTCCGATCAATTTTTATCTTTTTTTAATCTGATTTTTTTCCAAACTTTCAATAATAACTTTTTTTGTAGACCTCTCTGTTGCAAATAGTTAGGTAATGTTCAATAATTGTAGTAGTAATGTGGAATAAAAAATAACTACGATACTCGTTAACTACTAAATATTTGGGCTTCAAAAGGTCCCAGACATTTTTGTCGGTATTTTAATTTTCTGAAGAAAGAGCTACTTATATTGAAATTGGTTCTTGCCTAGATAAAAATTTTTTCTCAACTTGTGTGTTACTAGTTAAGAATGTTTCATTAATTTTATGCGTAAAGTGGTAAAATGGATTTAGTCGTCTCCATCTTACATTTCAATTTTGGCTAAATGATTAATAAATCATAATCATATTTTCTATCATTAAGAAAATATTTCATATTAATTAACAAATCTTTCCATTGGTCTTACAGTCCAACTAAATCAATCGAAAATAATATGTTAGCTCGAAACGTTGGACTACGTCTTCAATTAGGTAAGGGATGACAGTCAGATTGTACTTTACTAACAGAAAATTTTTTTCAGCTAATATTTTATTTTCAGATTCGTCTACGGGGGTGACTGTATACAAGGACAGTCTGACTGTCATTATAATTTTTAATTTTTATTTTTATTATTTTTGTATATTGATGTATTAATATTAATATAAATATATATTGATATTATTACGTATTATTTTCGATTGATTTCATTGGACTGTAAGACCAATGAAAATATTTATTAATTTGTATATAAGCAGTCGACAAAAGTACAATTAAAATATTGCATCTTATCAAAAAATGACTTTTCAAACATTCATTTTACCTTTTGGTGATAAACATATATGTATTAATAATCTTTTGTTCACTTAGAAATCCTTTTTTTAAAATTCTAATTATCATTTGTGACCGGTAAATTTTTCACCGATGGTAAAATCAATCACGTACCTATAATGATTTTACAAAATTAAATTAAAAATAGGCAGTTTCTGTTAGAATAAGTTTTTTTATCATCTATCACTCACACATACACAGAGACATTAATTTTAAGTTCACTCGCAACGCTCATCTATATAATTATACACATTTAATAGAAACTTCAGTCGCATTTCTATACCTATATATCTATACATATATACATATATATATATATATCTATATATAAACCTTTTCTTTCCCCTCTCTTCTCGACCTGTGCAGGAGCGACTCAGCCTCGAACGACAGCGCGACGAAACCGAATCCGGCAGCCCAGCAGGACGGCTCGAACGCGGCGCAGGCGACGAGCCCGGGGACCGACGACGGCTGGGAGGTCGCATCAGGTAAACAGTGCTCGAAATTGAAGCGTCGCGACGATGGGGGCTCGCGGGCGTCGAGGTGCCAGCCACGCCGCGGTCGCAGACGGTCGCGTCGCGTCCCGGCCACCGCAGCCGCCGCCGCCGCCGCCGGCTCTGCCGCCGTCGCGGGCGCGGCGAAGACGAGGAGGGGCGCGGCCAGGAGCAGCACCGACTCGCCCGCGGTCGGGGTGGGGGCGGCCGAGTTGGCGGCGGTGGCGGCGACGGAGGAGGAGAAGGAGGAGGTGGCGAAGGTGGCGAAGGTGGCGAAGGAGAAGGTGGTGGAGAAGGTGGCGGAGGGCGCGAGGAGTCCAGCTAAGGCGGCCGTGGCGACGAGGAGGAGGAGGACGGAGAGGCCGCAGGGGCCCGAGGCCTGGTGGTGGAAGTTCCTGAAGGTGGCCCTGGGGATCGTGCTCGCGCATTATCTCGTTGTGCTGTTCATGGGACTCGGTTGAAAAAAAACAACCAAAAAAAAACAAAAAACAAAAACAAAACAAAAACAGCCTTACCACTGCCGGTCGGGAAGGCAAAGTCGTTTGCCGATCGTTGTATAACGATGATAGAATCCATAGATTAAATGATGCGTGTGGTGTATATATATATATATGTATATATATATATATATATATATATATATATATATATATATGCGGCAGCGTTGTAAAAGTTTTTGAATATTTCCCTGGTTGACTTTGATTCTTTATATTTGATCCATATAATTAGTTTGCTGCTGCAGTATATATATATATATATATATATATATATATATATATATATATACATACATATACAAACACACACACACACATATATATATATATATATATATATATACATACATACACACACATATATACACACACGCATCGTATTCTATAATTAAAGACTTAAGTCTAAAACAATCGTAACATTAGTGCGATTCTTGTTGTTGTTGAGAATTTAATTGTCAATGCATGTTTTATGAAAAAGAGAAGAAAAAAAGATTACATAAAGATTTAGTGAAAGATTGTTTATAGATAGTTTAAATATACGGGAAAGCTCTAAATTTTACTTTCTCTTCAGCTATTGAAATTTATTAAATACAGTTAATGAATTTATTTTTGAAATCTTCGATTCGCTGTAACGTTGGAAACGCAAACATTCAGAAAACCAATAGTTTCGGTTTTCTACAATTGTAATTTAAAACATAAAAATGTCGATGAAACTTTGCATCGTTAAGAAATGCAACATAAGAAATGGTTTTTTCCTCAAATACTTTTCGAGTTTAGTATATTTATATCATTTGATTGAGAAGAAGCCAATAAGAAAAGTTCGAGAATTATTTGGTGCTAATTTTTCGATAAACTGTAAATACGTCAATTTGGTAATCGTATAATTATTTTACGGTTAACTTGTCATAAATTCTATTTATAAGCACGAAATAATGAAGAAATAATGAAATGGAATACATATTCTGAGTTTTTGATATTTTAGAAACAGAAGAATTTCTTATTTTTATTTATAATTTTATGTAAATCATAGAATGATTTGTTTTTATTAGTATATACTTCCTTTAGAATGTGTCAAATGAAATTGGGAGTAAAATGGATCCATTGCAAAGGAAATTTTTATTTTAAAATGTACCAAAATTTTGACCCATCCAACGATGCCCCATCAAGGCAATAACAATAACTTTCTTGCGCATGTGAAAACTACACTTTTAGCGTAATTGTAAAAACTGTAACATAGATGTACAGAATAAAGATGAAATATAAAAATAAATTATATATACGGTTGGGAGAAGCCGAGTGTTTTAAACAGTAGTAACAGTGAAATAAAAAGCCAGTAGTAACAGTCGATCTGTTCTTCCTGGTCATGACACACGGCTGCTTTAAGCCATAATAATGTAATTTATTATAAACTCATTTTTTAAAAAATTTATACAGTCAAATGAAAAGTATAGTTTTACTATATATAATAAAGTGCATACAAAAAAGTTATTGTAGTCAGCTTGGCAAAAATTTTCTATGCAGCTTGAGTTTGGTATATTTTAAAATATACAAGAATCTTGAATATTTTATGCCCTTTTCAATGCGTTTTGTTTTTAATACTTTTGAATGTTTGATCCATGATTTTCTAGCGGTTGCCTCCAATTTCTTAACGAAACAAAATTTTTTCTTTAAGAAAAAAAATTAACGCCACCTAATTGAAGAGTTATGATACGATTCGACAAATTTTGCATGCTTAAAATTGCAATTTTTTTAAAAATAAAACTGGTTTTTGTTGTGACACGCGTAGTCTTTTAATATCATGTTATATTACAACGCGTATTTGAAAAAATATTCATTATCATTCTTTTACAAATCTCACGAGCTGAAGAATCGTAAAATTTCGGGCTTCCCTGCACAAAACGGTTTGAAGTAACTATTAAAATAATTGTTTTAAGCAAATGAGCAGCAGAAGCGATTTAAGAATAATTCTGCTGTATATTTTAACTATAAGTAGAAACCTATGATCTCATTTAAAGGAGCTTTAATTTACTGACTGAACTGAAAAAATATCCTTAAACAAAATAGTCGAATTTCATAAATATAGTGTATTTTAACATTGAAGCGCGCCCGACATTTATCGCAATTGTAACGAAAATAGAAAAGCGCGCGATGAAAAAGACGATGTCGCATTGTGCATATACGCGCGCTCCGTACGTGTAATTGAGTATTTGTTTTTTTTGTGTTTTTTTTTTTTTTTTTTTTTTTTTTGGAATTTTGCATGAAAAACGCGGGCTTAGCGCGCGTGTAGTGTTTCGAGTGTTGCGTACGAATTATTTTCGCGTAAACAAAATAGTAAACCATAAACACGATTTCACAGCGTCAATTTCAGGAATATCTGATGTATTTTTAATAGATTAATGATGAAATTTTTTGTTTGTGATTTTATGTAAATGTATATGTATTTTTTACTATAAGTTGTAAGGATGAAAGAGTTTAAATATTTCAAGATTTTTTAAAAATTTAAATTAATTTTAGTTTGTTTTTGATTATATATATATATATATATATATATATATATATATATATATATATAGATTTTCTGTTTGTTATTATTGTCAATGTGTATTTATTTTAGTTTTTATTGTCAAACGAAAATTTAATTAAAGATTGTTACTTCCGTAGCATTTTTTTTCTTCTAGATCTAAACGTAGTTGTTTTATATAAGTAAGCCTATCTAATTTGTCGATTATGTTACATCTGTCCTGTTACAAATCATATATAATTATTCTAATCCTCTCTTGTTAACCTAAACTTTGTGTCAATGTTACGATTTCTGTACTGCCGCAAACTCTGTAGTTCCTCGTCTATCCAAATAAATCGAATCGCCATCCTTTGTGCTCCAGTCGCAGGACATTTTTTTTGTTTTAGATTTTTTTTTCTCAATCTATTATTCACCCATACGCTGTATTATTTATTTATTATTTTCGTCCTTATTGAGAATGGAGATTCGCGTAAAAATTTTAAATGAATAATATTGTTACCAGATTTCAAACCAGTGTCTCTCTCGTTGTTGTGTGCAGGTAAACGAAGACGGAAGCGAAATCGCATCCAAGCGCCGCCGCCCGTTGGGACCGAGGGGCGGAACAAAACTGAGGCCGTCAAGTCGTACGCCGAAAACGACGCGTGGGCATAAAGCAATATAAATATATGTGTATATATATGTATATATATATATATATATACATATAGTGCGGCCCTCCTCCTCCCATATCCCCGCATTCTATATACATACATATATATATATATATATATATATATATATATATATATATATATATATATATATATATAAACCCACACGCATATACACATATTTATTTGGACTTTGCGCATACGCGAGCGCGGATCCGATACCCGTCGGATGCCCGCGAGCGTTAACGGTAATTACATTCAATTTCAGCGTTTAAGGGATGAAAACCAAAAGGGCAAGTCGCACGCGCTGCGACCGTCGGTCTCAAAAATATATATGTAAAAGCCTATGTATAGATGACGGAATGATGTTGACGATGTGATTTCACGAATAGGCAAATAAAATAGGTACGACCCCGCGCGCGCATGATAGATTTGATGAGAATGAACGATATTTATATTGAAAAATAAATTAATCAAAGTGTGTCGTATAATATAGAGATAATTTACCGACATAGGATATTGTTCCTTTGACACGCTGTTCTTTGCTTTTTCGTTATACACGTGTATATATATATATATATATATATATATATATATATATATATATATATATATATATATATTATTGACTACCGTTGCTTTAGGAATGAAATATTTTTGTACTCGCTTGTCGTTGTCCTAAATCATGGATGAAAGTTATAGTTTTTTAAAATTGTGCTGAGATCTGTAATTATTTTGTGAATAAAGTCCAACATTGAACATTTGCCTTTGTCTTTTGATATATGCATGCTTACGGGCCTCGTCTCGTTTGGATCCGCTCTAGGAAAGAAGAAAGGATTGCAAGCGCCAAAAGTTCCTGGGACGTAAGAGAATTTCCTCGATTCTAGCAAATAAGTTATTTGAATAGCAGTAAGTAAACAGCGCACTCGTATCGAAGTAATCGCACGTATTAGCAGTCTAACTATATCAATTCAAGCTTTATTTTTCGATACTCTCCTTGAGTATAATGGATTTTGAGTTAATATTATTGTAGTAATTAAGTAAACAGATCTTGATAAATATATATATATATATTTACGTGAATCCAGAAATCTTTTTACACACCCATATTTAAAATGCGTTATCTGGTAGGCGATTATAAAAAAAACCAAGGCATACATTTATTACAAGGAATAAACAAACAAAAAGAATTCGTCCATATTTCTGTCGCAGACTTTTATTTGCCTACATGTATCTGTCTCTATATACATATATATATATATATATATATATATATATATATATATATATACATATATATATATACATATGTATATATAATATATATATATATATATGTATATATACATACATATATACATATGTAGAAAATAACGATGACAACATTTCTTGGCTTCAATTACGAGGCCGTGAAAGCAGTAAAATTATTATCTCAGCGAGCAATAAACTCTCCGTTTGCCACCCCTCCCCGTAAAACACGCGCACGGACAAATAACGCTTACAGCGGCGCTTATTCACCCTCTTCTCCTTGTATATATATACAGATACATATATAGGTGCACTGTCTCTGTCTGTCTCTCTCTCTCTCCATCTTTGTTCCGCACGCCAGTAATCATTATCACTGAAAAATTCGCCCTTGCTTGTTTTGAGCTTCGCAAAATACTGCCCGGTACTACTTTTCATGCGCCCGCGAGGGGAGGCGTGAGAGAGAGAGAGAGAGAGAGAGAGAGAGAGAGAGACTCCTTTCCGAGGAGCAATCGTCGAGCGGCGTCGGCGGCGACGCTCTCGCACGCGGATGTATAATAGTTTTAACATTCTGTTAAGCGAGCCGAAGGCCGAGGCGCGTACTCCCTCTCGCGTATATACCGGGCATAAATAACGCCCGACAGTTATATGAAGTTCTTGTCTTCTCGCTTTGCTATATTAATAACGTACGAGCGATAAAGTCGCATCGTCCGGTGATCCCTGCTCCCCCTTCCCCCGTACCCTATCCACCGTTTATTCCTTGTACGTATGGGAAGAGGTATTTGAGAAATTCTCTCTCCCCCCCCTCTCTCTCTCCCTCTCTCTCTCGCCGCGTCCATTCAGCTGACGAGACGGGAAACGTGCGTTTATTTCTGCAACCCCAATGTGTTTATTGGCGATGGCTATCATCGCACGCGCGGATCACGCATGGTGGGTGGGGGAAGAAAAAATCGTGCCTTCGTGATCTATTTCGTCTTCTTTTTTTTCAACGGCGCGCGTAAGTGTCTTGAGAACAAATATAATTTTCCTGCACGCCCTAGAGTCCGCGCGGTTAGTGTTGAGAGTTACGCCGCCCCCCCCTCTACCGTTATTATTATGTTCTAGCTGTAAACTCTGTATATATGTATGTATCACATACCCACACACGTACACACACACACACACATACACAGAGTAAAGAGAGAGAGAGAGAGAGAGAGAGAGAGAGAGAGAGAGAGAGAGAGAGAGAGATAGACATGGCGGCGTCTAGCTCGAGTCTGATATATCTCTAGCTTATAGAATACTGCTACCTGGACATACGTATGAAGTTGTTTGATTAGTATATAATTAATTAGACATATATGTTCTATTCGAAATATTAATAATTATACCTCAATAAATAGTTGTTCTGCTATTTTTCATTATATGAATCTTACGTATATTTTTGCATATAATAATTGCTACGTAAGTCAGTTCCTTTTTTGAACATTAATTTACAACTTAACCATGTACTATTTGCTAAGTAATACATTACTTAAATAATTTACTACATAACTCTAAAGGTTTGTATATATTGTAATGTAATATTAATGTAATTGCATATGCAATGACATTTTATTAACGCAAAATTAAACATAAAAAGAAACGGTCTCGAAATTCACATTCGCCCACTCGTGCGGAGTATGTTTACAATATCTCTGAACATAATAAAATAGAGGAGATCTTTTGCAGATCGATTGAGTTTTGATTACGTCAAATATATATATATAAACGAAACGAAAACAAAAACAGACAATTGTTATATACCAATCGCGAAAATCAAACTGCTTAGTACTCGCCTGTTGACCAAATATAACGCTGCACATACTTGTACATGTTGCGCGCGCGTACGCTCGCGAGACACACACACACACACAAACACACACAAATGCATACTTGTATGATAAATATTCCGGACGAAACCATCGGATTTACATATAACACATTGGATCTATAATACATCCTCGGTTCCTTGTTACAACAATAAAACGAATAAGGTGATACCGCGCGCGTGTGTGGGAGGGGGAAAAAAGTAGCATCGTCGCAACGATGGCGATTTAAGCGACAATGCGCCGTCTTGTATTGGAGAGCAACGCGCGCAGGGAGCTGCAGCGGATCGGCAACGAGGGCACGGACACCCCGGTACGTGGAAGCTTCGACGGCGATCCACGTCGTCTGCTCCTCCAGGACTTCGACACGGTCGGTATAGTCGTGTGCACGCAGCGCATACATGCGATATCAAAGCTTCATTCCCCTTGTTCGCCCCCACCAACGCTCTCGGTCCCGCAACTTACCGCGGTCGCGCAAGCGGTACTCTGGGGCCCGCTTCCGCCGTGCAAAATCGCAGAGACGACGACGATGCGAGTTGGGCATTTTTGGGATTTCCAAGGGCATTGCATTATTTCAATAGCAAGGCACATGCCGTATAGAAACCCCAACCCTGCCACAACGAATCCTTGGTCGGGGCGCGGATGCGGGCCTCCCACGGATGGTTGAAACGATGGTCCGTGTCTATGAACGAATGCCGAGCGATGATAATCGAAGCCGGGGACGAAACTCCCAGGCCGGGTTGCGCTCCGAACCATTTTTCGGCAAAGAAAGAACAAAATTAACAACGATTATTCGATCTAGAAATTCGGACGATGATTATTATTACAAATTTTATTACAATATAAATTCTATTTACTTACGTCCTGATGGAATCCAAGATTAATTTCGATATAAACATAATGAATGTATTTCGATGTTTACGTCGCTGTTCTTTTCGTACAATAAACATCTAACGTTATTGTCGGAAATTAGTTCTTTTCCTAATTTTCGACTCACATCAATTGCGAAATCTGTATCCTCGACTTGTCCCATTCTATCTACGCAATTTTAAATCCATGTTAAATTCAGCTCATAGCACGTATAGAATATATAATCACGATTTTATGAATATGCAATAAAAAAAACGAATTCAGTATTAGATCAAGTGGAACAGTTATATATCAAATAAGCGAAATGAAAAATGAATGAAAATAAAAAAACGAGAAAACATAAAGAGAGCGTTATTTAAAATTGTAACATATGTATATATATCTATATTTTTGCTTGTTCTTCTTTTATCTATTAATTTTATTCTTATTTTAGAAATTAGCTGTTAAGAAACGTACCAGCTGTAAGCCAAGATTTTGAATATATTTTTGGTAATTCCTGTATTATTGAGATTTTCAGTCGGTACTTAAGCGCCAAGTTACATACACAAGTGGATAATTTCATGTGGCGCAGAGACGTAAAAAAAAGAAATTGCACAAATGAAAGAGCCTAAAGTGCTTCTGTACTTGTGCATAATTCTGAAAAGATCTTAAAAAGTACAGCGAAATTGAATATTCCTCGCTAATTTTTTTTTCTCGAAGATATAAATACACGCATATAATAAAAAAAAAAGACAAGAAAGTTCAATCCAAAATTCCATAATAACCATACGCATTTACATAATATATATATACCTTTATACACAAAATTTTTTTACTATTTGCACAATGTCAGTGCAATATCCCTGCGGTATTGATCCGAAATTACTTTTCTGATTAATTCATAATGAAAAATGAAGTATCATTAACTTGTAAGCTTGCGCAAGCAAATTGCCTACGGCCGATGGCCTTGCGATTCTTCGTTGCTGCTCCTGCTGCTGTTGTTACTTTGTCCCCACCCCTCCCTCCACCCCGATATTACCCGATAAAATTTTTCTCCAGATACCAATGAGACCATATAGGGCCGTGCTGCTCATTTTAATTGATTACAACGGGCTTTTCTCATAATTATACCGGGCGCTGAGGTCCGCGTCCGAGTCTGCCCGGTAGGCTGCTTATGCGTAACAGCGCGCGATCGGTGCCGCGAGTGCCGTAATATTCGAAAAAGAGACGCGTCATACGGTTACGATGGGTAACGCCCCCGTCCGAAGAATTCGCGCAACTTACGAATTTCAATTACGCCTGATGTTGCCTCCGGTATTATGTGTATATATGTATATATATATATATATATATATATATATATATATATAATTTTCACTTCTTACAGCCTTTACATCTCAATAGACATATGTGTATATATATATATATATATATATATATATATATATATATATATATATAAACGTATAGTAAGAACGTGAAAGGATCATTATATACACGAGGATTGAAAAAAAACCATAAGAATAATATATATAGATAAAATTTTATGTAGGATCGGCGGTTAGGGGGGTCGGGGAATTTTAAGTTCTGGAAAAATCTAGAGCGGGGAAAATATTTTAATCGATTTTCGACGCTCTTACGCTTTTAAAATTGCGCCAAAGCCATATCATATATATATATATATATATATATATATATATATATAGGTACGCGTATAAACGGAAAAAGCATTAAGCCGCGCCGGGACGTGTGCGCAAGTACAAAACTATCGGAAGGCTTTCAGCGTGGCGGGCCCCTCGAATAAAAAGATCGCGCATTAATTTCAAACCTCGCGCGCGTCTATCACGTCGCACGATCGATCTCGAGTAATCGCTCGATCGATTTTCCCCCTCTCTTTTTCTCCCTCACTCTCTTACTCCCTGTCTATCTCGCACTCTCTCTTTCTCTCTCTCTTACTTCAGCTACCCCCCCTTCAGCTTTTATATATATAGATGCACGTGCACGCGGACACGCATATATATATATATATATATATATATATATATATATATATACACCGGAAAAGACCGGCGGCTTTTATCGCACGTTCGCGCGGCGATATCGGTAAGTATAGCCGATGATTTGCACGAGTATCTATACAGCAACCTCGACTTTTTTTTGTCTGCTTCCATCTAACCCCTCTTTCCCCATACCAATTCTCTCTCTTGCTCTCTCTTTCTCTCTTTCTTCCTTTGTCTCTCTCTCTCTCTCTCTCTCTCTCTCTCTCTCTCTCTCTTTCTCTGTTTCTATCGAATTATTTCATTTTCCTTGTATATATATATATCGACAATTGAGCACGTACGCGTCTCTGGGCATCTTAGCCGGAAGCGTGTGCGCAGGAGAGGGAAGCAAAAAGCACGGCGGTGTTATACGGGCGCGTTTTTCCCGAGCGAATATTGTTTTTGCCCCCTCCTTCGCCTCTCCTCATCCTCCCCACCGTTATGTATTCCCATTACGTAGAAATATATTGAATATATACATTATTCAACCGCGAACTTTATGAAAATTCATCTATTTGCGAGCCGTATCTTGAATTGACCAAGAATTATGTAGGCGCGAGCCGTTTCCGATGGTTCATGGCTGTAATACCGCGTTAGTGTATTTGTATTGGTTCGCCGCCGCTTTTCCGGCATGGGCTCGTGAAAAATAGCCGAGCATCGATGTAGCGTCCGTTGCTTTATGAACTATATATTGAAGCGAGAAAAATAAATGTGCATCGCGGTATTTAAAATTAAACAAAAAAACAAAAAAAAAAAAAAAAAATGAATGACTACACCGTTGCATAAAATTTAATTAGAACTTCGATGTACTATTAATTATTGAATCACCCGTGATTTGAAGCAAAACTTCAAAGATATTTTCGAAGCTGTAGTCATTTAGTAGAATTGAAGCATGGCAATAAATTTTCCCACGATCTAGACTAAATCAAGTTGGGTTTCTGTTTCGTTTATTATACGAGTATTAATATAGCAAAGCGAGCAGATTAACAGTAATTTATAATTATCGTTCTTTCGTGCGCGACTCATCCTTTTCCACGCTCTAAATCAATCTTTTAATATACTAGCTCATCTCCCCCTCCCCGCCCTCACCGCTCCATTTTAGTTTAATTAAACAGAATTTTTTCAATGTTCCTGATTACAAAGTTGCTTATGCTTATCATCGATCAACGCTGAGCCGTATAACTCTAGCCGCCTCTGATAAACACATTAATATCCGTGTTTTCCACGGCACATCCCGGTATTCCACGATCGATATATATATATATATATATATATATATATATATATATATATATATATGAGCTAAGCTATAAGTCCGATAAATCATCGGTATAAAACAAATAAAGGAGCGAAAATCCAGGAGAATGAAGAAGTAAAAAACAAAAAAAAAACAGGCTACCAGAAGACACGGAAGGCAAGAAGGAAAACGAGAGAAAAATCCGGCGCGGGCTTTTCTCGAGCCTCGGCGGCCGGAAGCGCGCCGTCAGTCGCGGTGTCGATAATAACGCCCCGCCGCGGGCAAAAAAGTCGTCTCGTATCGAGGCGCGTTTTAATAGGGGCGCTTTAATAACCGTGGATGTATATATATATATATATATATATATATATATATATATATATACACACACACACACATGCACACTGGCTAAAGGCTTCGCGCTTTTGATAGAATAAGGGGGCCGTGCTTCTCTCGTGGTTCCCTTAGTCACTGCCTTTATTTTCAAAAAGTTTTGCTCCCTCGCCATTTTCTTTGCGAATACTATTTAATGTACAGGCTATCCGGAGATAAGAGCCAGATTGGCACTTTTTACTCTTTGGATATAATCGAATGGGGTTTTATCAAAGGGATTAACGATAAAAGATCTGCTCAAGTGGAATGAATGGATTTTACCGACTGTGATATCCACGATGTGAAACCAGTAAAAAATTTCGCGGATGAATGATTTTCACAGATTATTTTACCGATATTTTTCACAGATTTATCAATATAACATTAAAAAATCGTTAAGTTTTCGTTATATCAATTGAGAGAGTTTATCTGAAGTCTTTCATAGTAATTATTAAGTTCATTTTTTTTTAAATGTAGTCTTCAAACTTGAATCAACAAAAATCGATTTACCACTATACATGTGTAATGATATTTGCAGAATGTTTTACTGTCTATGCGGTACGCTAACGATCTATCGTAAATAAATAGTGGAATAGTCATGGATTGGTTTGTAAAAATTATACTTTTCTTCTAGCTGTTCACTGGCTTTCATTGATTCGTATTTAGAGATTACAATCTAAAACGTGTATAAAAAAAAAAACAGTATAAGAAAATTATTCTTACTGTTGTCGGAATTGACTTTATTATCTACCACAGGACATCAAATACTTTTGAAAATATTTATTAAATTTCAGTTTGTCGAACAACGAAATAATACTTATATTGATAGAATTTTTACTAACAGTACGTTAACATTTATTATTGGTTTACAAAAAATGTAATTTACATAATTTAATATGGATTGATAAGTTTAGTCTGATTTTGCTGTTATCATATGGGATAAAATATCGATTGATGTCCCTTAGCTTTTACCAAGCGTGAATTCTTTCGCAAGGTTAATAAGGCACCCGCAGATCTGAGCGATGAATTATAATGTTCTTTTAATTTACAGGTTTCATTTTTTTAAACTCTCTGTCTCCTGTCTCTCTTTCTCTCTCTCTCTCCTCTCTCTCTCTCTCTCTCTCTCTCTCTCTCTCTCTCTCTCTCTCTCTCTCTCTTCCAATATAGAGAATTAATAGAGTATAAATATATATCCAGAGGTTAAACCTGATGCATTTTTCTTGTTCTCGCGTCAAACAAAAAGCACACACCTTATCGTCGATTCGTTTGACCTCGCGTGGCTACCGTCTTGGCGGTCCCCGTCGGAGGGCTCGCTAATTAAACGCTCGTCGTTGTGTGCGCGCGTGTGTGTACACGCCCGCACAGGCCGCAATTAACGCACTAATTCCCTTAGGGCTCGATAATCATTATTATTTATGTGTTTACTTAACAGTGTGTGATTAATATACATCAAGTTCTCGTCGGCGAACGCATTATCCGCGAGCTTTTATCTCTGTAATGACTGTATAAAGCACGTAGCTTTTACATGGTTTACCAAAAGAAAGATATTTTGTGAACGTATTAAATTATATATATATATATATATATATATATATATATATATATATATAATTGTATAGTATAACGTATACTTAAGCTTGAACTTGATTCAGTTGTACATGAAGGCATCTTATACACTTAAGCATGTATAGCAGTTTAACGAAAATCTGGTCGTACAGGTCGTTCAAGAGATATGAGGTTGATAAAATGAAACAAATCAGTCACGTAAAATTTGTGAAAGGGTTGACAATTTTATTTTATTGAATTTTAGTTTCACTAGTTTATTTTAATTTCCGGGATAACGGAAAGTCCGACTAATTTTCTCGAGCTCTTTTAACAAAACTTTATAGTGGTTTTGGCTTTCGTTCTCTCAAAATTGTTGTCTCGTTGTCTCGTGCAGCACTAAAGAAATAGCTTAGTGACGTATATGTCTTTGATTATTCCACTGTCGTGGGATATTATTTACACTATTGAGCAAAAATTAAACCAGTATTAGGATTTATGGCTGACCATTGTAAAAAAAAACAATCATCCAATCATTTCTGTACGAACAGAGAACAGGCCGTCCTGATTATTGCCTCTCGTCTTAAACGAACGAATCCGTTCTGTACAAATGACGAAGTATTTCCCAATTATTACTAAGCACCGAATGACAAATGCACCGTTCTCACGATGAGAGCCTACGTTTTCACAGTGTATTTGATCTGATTAAAATAAAAATGAATTTTCCATTTACAATAAATGTTAACGTTGAGGAATTTCGGCTTTCAAGTCACACCAATGATCATGAAAAAATACGAACTATCGAGCTTATGAATTTATTTATATTGTTGGTTGATATATTGAAAAACATCCGTTTTACCTAAATTATACTATGCATATATTTGTTGAACTAAGAAATAGCTTCAAACCATGAGATCAGAATTTCTTTACATTTGACGCGTGCCCGTAGTATTCATGAGTGTATCTGCACTTCGTCCGTATTTGCGATAAGTAGATATATACACTAGGACAGTATAAAATCCTGATTACGCTGAGTATAAAGATTTGAACCCATTCGACACTACCTCTTCATCTCTAATTATCCGATCGACAGCGGTAAAAAAAAGAAGAAGAATCCTCCTAATTTCACGAAAGTCTCAACCGGGAGCGAGAACGATGTTCAGAGACGAGAGAGAGAGAGAGAGAGAGAGAGAGAGAGAGAGAGACAGAGTACGAAAGAAAAAAAGTACGCGTTCAGCGCGCGCCTTCCAACCAGCGAGATCGATATAAGGAGCGGCTCCACATCGCGCCGCGGAACCCGTGCACTTCTGCATAACAAAGCGAATGATAAATTCGTCGAATCTTTAATCGGGCCTATAGAGCGAGCGAACGGAGCTCGCCAACGAGCAACAGCGGTCCCCCGCCACGGCCCCTCGTTACTAATCGCCCCGGAGAGCAGAGCCTGCGCAACTCACGGCCAGACGTCCACGGGGCTTTTTGAAAGCTCTCCCTGCCCTCCTCCCGTCCCTCCTCCTACAACAGCGACGCCGCTAAACGGCAGGGCCGCGCGCGCGCCGCATTTCACGCCTATCTATACATACGTACCTGCATACATACAGCAGACAATGCGCGAGGACTCGAACGAGCGTAATGCGCCGAAGGGAAAAAATAAGCGCTGCTAGTGGGAGGAGCGCCGGGGGATGGCAGGGGGGGGAAGGCAAATCGACGCCTGCCTTAGCGCCACGGGGCTCGAGCGATATCTTTTCAGCGGAACGAGAGCGCGCGGGAAGACGTCTGAGCGGCGAAGGAGGAGGGGGGAGACGAATCAAATCTACCACCGTGATAAATAATAACAATAAACAGTATTATACGCCGCGCGCCTCGGCGATCGACACGGACTAGGCGAGTTATAAGGAGGCTGCATAGGAGGCCCGCGAGGTATATATATATATATATATATATATATATATATACATACATACATACATACATACATACATACATACATACATACATACACACACCCATACATACATACATACACACAAACATTGCGCTTGGACTTTCTAGGATCTCGAACTCGTATAGATAGATATGTGTCTGTGTACGGACGCGTTTATGCGCCCGAGTGGGTAAAACCACGTCTACGCGCTGTATTTGCGCAGGTTGTATTATATCGTTGTCGGCCGTTGGGCTAACGTTACGCGCCGGCGGCGGGGCCCGGGCGATTGTTTGCCCCGTTAATTACCGCGGACGATCATGCGGCGCGCGCGCGGCCAATCGCTCCGGTACGGCGCGCGCTGCATGACGCTGCGGTTGTTGTATTTAAACACACACACACACACACACACACACACACATCACACGCACGTACGCATATACACACCCACCCACACACATACACACACATCACACGCACGTATACAGGCACGTGCATAGGCGCGCACACACACCACACGCATCACACGCCTATGCATACTAGCAAACTAGCCAATCTGGAGAATATACATATAGTGTACATACATATGTGTGTGTGTGTGTATGTGTGTATATATATATATATATATATATATATATATATATATATATTATAAATAGATATATATTAAAAAACGCTCGTTCATTTGCTCGCGATGATATGTATATACGGCTGATAGAGAGGGCAAAACTGCCGGGAATATTGGGAGGCGGTCGCCGGGGATAAAACGAGATTATATACGCATTATATACACTAGCTTGTCATTACGGGACAGTATTATACATAGAAGCTGGAAAAATAACGGGAGAGCTTTTGCAAGCACGGGGGAGGGGGGTTGGCGAGAAGCCCGTACGCGCCGGCGTTGTTCGACGAGATTTTTGCCGTGATCTGGCGATTTCTGCGTTTTTACCGGGTTTCCCATTATAATAGGATAATTGTGCGAGGCGTTTTATAAGAAGAATAGCGCGTTCCACGCTATAACGTTAAGCCGCTCTCATTGTAATCGTAATGAATGCGCCGAGATTCTTTGCCCCGATTAGTCTTGCCTTTGCCAGTCGCTGATAATTATAAAATTCTAATTTAAAAGCGTTATTTGTTACACGTACAAGCGGTCTTTGATTATGGAATTATTTCTTGTTTTTGCTTTTAGTTCGTTATTAACGTGTCCCCGTTATTATTGGCGAAATTTTTTCAAAATTCCGCTTCAAATGAGTTTAATTAAATGTATTTATAGGGACGTCGATGCTATGAAATGAAATACATTTATAACGTGATTATAGGAAATTCTGTGGTTATCGGCAACGATTGCTGATACAGAAACACTGTAATAACCCTCGTATATGCAACGAACGTTATGCTCGCACTATTAATTCCAATAAATTACTTATCGATGAGACATTGTTCCGAAGTCGATTTCGTCAAGCAGTTTTCAAGACCGATCGAATCGTCGCACACGGATCGGTGGCCCTGAGATCGCGCAAAAGTGCTGAAATATCACTGCTCCGATGTTGGCGTCGCAGGGAAGAGAACAAATTCTGAATAGAACCAAGGTAGTTTTACCGGCTTCCGATAATAGGACTTGATAGCTCTTGATAATAGGACTAAAGCAAACAGCGAATACCATTGAGTATACAACGAACTGCCCCGTAAAATTGTCGAACGCACGTGTCTTTACTTTCTGATGAACTCGGTATTAATGCAATACCAATTATACACTCAGATCAAGAAAATACACAAAACTTCGTTTGTTTTCGAATTTTTTCGAATGTAAATTAAACGATCACATACTTTTTTTAATTGAAATACTTTTCAGAAGTTTTCTGTATTTTCAGGTACAAATCCAATAAATCACGACGCTTTCTTGATCTTTTTCTTACGGCCATTCTCATGATAACAAAATCTGCACTTATCTCAAGCGTTGTATCTGTAATCATCGCATGGAAATAAAATGATTTTTTATGTAACGGTTTTTTTATAATAAAAAAGTACTGTATTGTGAAGACGATCAAAAAAAAATTTTTTTTTTTAATAATTATATCACTTGGTGGCTTGCATTAAATTAATTATAGGCAAGAAATTCGAACAGGTACATCATAAAAAATTTTCTTGAAAATCTAACTGCAACTCGTTTAATATTACTATAATGTAGCAATCTGGTCCTTTTTATTCCTGTATTTTCTTATATATTATCCTTATGTATTATGAAATGCAAAATTAATCTATTTATATATTGTTTGCAAGGATTACTTAGATGAAAGGTACGCATTTAATGATTTGGCTAGTACCATTATATAAATGGCTATTTTCTAAACTCGCATATATAAATAAAAAGACACGATTTGCTTAAAAAATAATTCAACCTTTACGACCGTATAGAAACACGATGTATTTAATTAGAATTTAAATATTTTATTATCATAATAAAACAAACAACCCTTCAAACGTTTTAAACTCATTTAGAACGTTTCTTTATACGCCGTACTACACACGGCCTCTTACTACTTATAGAAAATGTAGCTGCACGTGGAGCATGATATTCTACATTTAAAATTTATCCTATATTGTTCATAATACGGCTAATGGGCTCATTAGTAGCTATTTATTTTATAATATCATTTTCAGAGTTTCTTTAAAAATTCTTTAAAGCACAAAAAGCTTAATAAACGATACAAAGATTTCTATTGAATAAAATTTTTTATTTTATACGTAAGGTGGTTTAATAAAGTACCAAGAAACGTGCAAGTGCAAATATAAAGAATTGAACAGTAGAACTATAAAATTTCCATTACGTATCGATAATAAAGTACTACAAAAGTTCATCAATTATACTTATCAGACAAGAATTTCTATCAGAGCCCAAATCATTAGATTTAGCCATGTAATCGCAAATAGTTGTTAAGAAAAAAGCTTAAGTCGAAAATTACGATTTTGCTTAGTTCGAAGCGTATAATCTAATCCGCTCACAATCAGCCCGTAACAACTCGTTTTCAATCACTGCCCATATACCTATATATATCTGTGTGTATGTGTATGCGCGTAGAGTTTTGTTACCATTACTCAACGCTATATAAACATAAAATTATATTGTCAAGTAATGGTAATTGATAGTGGCAGGTTCGCTTTCGCAGTCATTGTCCCCGGCCTCCTTCCCGATCGTTGCTCGTTACGAGTTGCGCAAGCACACGATAATGAGTCTGCAAAAATTGACCTCATTGGCCCCGGTGACACAGCATCGAGTATAGACCGGCGGGCCGCCCGCCTCCGTACCCGCATTTTTCGCGAAAATAATAATTTCAGCTTGACATTTTTATCACGGCGTATGTATTAATAATGTAAGAAGTACGGATCGATTAAAATTTCAGATTGGATTAAGATTCGATCGGGAACTGGATATTATCGTCGGAGCTTGCCCGTCGCGCGGGATTACGATACGTCACGGTATTAATGGAAAATTTCTTCTCGACGCTTTCGCCACGCGAGAATGCGCTCACGGCTTCCGGTGGACTCTGCCCACCGTCAGCCCCTTTACAGACTCTTCGAAAACTTTCCAATCCTACATGTTATATATATATGCATATATATAAACACACATTCTCTCTCGCGTGGACGCGTCCGGAAGACAATCGCTGTGGTAGCAACGCGCTCGCAGCTACCCGCGCGTGAGGTACACCAACGAATCCACCCCCCCCCCCTATTCACGAGATCCTGCGCGTTCTCGTCGTCGTCCTCTTAGTTGTTCATTCCATGCGCGACCGCTGTATAAATCTCAGTAGTGCCCCCGTCTCTCTCTCTTTCTCTCTCTCCTATATATATATATATAGATATATATACTATATATAGGAAAGCCATGAAGCGAAAATCATTACACCGGCCTCGCCGTATATTGTTGCTAATATAGCGCGCGCGGGAGCTGCCCTTTGAACGCAACTCTTGTGTTCGTTCCTCTCTCCGTCTGTCTCTCTCACTCACTCTTTCTCTGCCTCTCGCGAAATCTAGCCCTCCCCCTTCCCATCCCGCCCCGTTGGGCGAGCACAACTCGTCGCCTTAACCCCGCGTGCTCGTGCGCTCGAGAGAGCCTCGCGCACTATCGGCCGACCTATCTGTCTGTCTCTCTATCTATCGTCTCGTCTGTACTCGTGCAATCCGGCGCGAGGCGCGAGGCCTTCTCCTCCTCCTTCTCTCTTCTCTCTCTCTCTCTCTCTCTCTCTCTCTCTGGCTTCCCGTATATATACATATACTTCTCTTGCTCCTTGCCCTCTCTTTCTCCTTCTCTTCGTTGTCCCTGTTCTCTTTTCTATTCGCCAAGGAGTCTTATCGCCCGCTGCAGTGGGCCTCTATTTCTCTCTCTGTCTCTTTCTGCGCTTTTCTTTACTTCGCGCAGATTCTCTCTCACCCCTGGGGTGGGGGTTTTTGTGTTCTGTTTATCGCACCGTTACTTATGCTTATCCTAAAAGTGTAATAGTGCAAACGCTGAGGCATATATATATATATATATATATATATATATATGCAGGTGCTCATGCATTGTTCGCTTTATGGCTTTTTCTTTATATAAACACATATCCCCCTCCAGCCCTCTCTTTCTGCCTTTGTATTAAGGCCTAATCTTTTCCGCAAGGTCATCGGGCAGTTCAATCTCACGTGTTGATCTTCATATGGGCTGTATTATACTCACGGGAATGCGACCTCTCCGCGCATACTTTCCAGTGGATTACATCGTAGATTTTAGCTTCGGCTGACGGGGAGATGTTTTCGTATATCTTATATGCGCGCTCTGCCCGACCTCGGTATAGAGTCTTGCTTTTATCAAAATTTCTTGCTTTTATCAAAATGTCATTATCAAAATTGATCGTACGATGCTCGATTGTAAATTTTGTGGATTGTTTTAGTTTTTTTATAATAAAAGGCCGATGGACTATGCTCGTGGAGTACCGTAATTTTAGAGATTTCTAACATTATCAAGATAATAGTAGCAGAGCTAAATCAAATAAATCGAAAACGCTCTATTTGTGTGCCCACAGGAAATCAAATCCAAATTATCAATTAATAAAATAATCTACTCAAAATACTTAAATGATATAACTTAGGTAGTTCGTTTATTCATTATAATTACCAAAATAGATAATGAAATATATTGATATATATTGATATATATATATTGATATTCATTGGTCGAAAAAGAAGGTACATTTTTAAGTTCAATAGTTCTTTAATGCCATCGTGAATTCGTCTTTTTTTCGAAAACAAGAAAAAAACTATCGCGTCGACTAATCAACTAATTATTTCCTATTTTCATAGAAATTGCCACGTCACGTAGAGAATGGAGGAAAATGGATCAATATGGTAAATTGTGATTTTCCAGACAGCTCGACAAGTGCGTCGTAAAATTTTGCGCGCACGATCATTTAGCGATCGTTTATAACACACTTTAATTTCAGATCAATACGCATACACTTCTCAGTTCAAATGTGCTCATGAGTTCCGATTAATGAGCGCGTAAAGAAAGTTGTAACGGGATATCAGGGAGACTTTATTCCAGTTTAAGCTTCGCGTGCTCCCGAACATTCAGTTGCAGACTTCGAATATGCGATATAAATATATTGGGATAAAATCTGGAAAATAAAATTAGGCGTTATTATTGTATGTATTTATTTTAATGTAAAATTTTATTTCATAATACGCGTACGTCAAATTTTATTCACCTGTCAAAAGTGAAATTCAGATGCACGTTACGGCTCGAAGTTTTTTTTTCCCAAACAGATTGGTTACTATTAATCAGAAATGTCCAACAGTTTAAAAATTTTTTTTTAATAGAATATATATATATAGTCGCCGTTCGATGCGAGCAGATTATTTAATTGCATATTTTCAAATCAACCATCGTAGTTTTTAAAATTCCGCCAAGGAAAAAATATAAAAGGAAAACGAATCAGCGAGCAATTTGCTGTCTCTCCGACACCGATCTCTACAAGAAGCTCCCGTCCCTCCCTCTCTGCCACCCCTCTCACTCTCTTTCTACGGAATTCCTTTTATTTTTTTCTTTTTGTTTTTTTTTTTTTTTTTGCTTCTTTTCGAAACTGTTTCTACTCGTATACCGATCGAGGATACATTATGTAGGAAGGCTAGATCGCCTCGCGCCTTTATCGGTATAATTATACGGGAGCGGATGGGTACGGCAAGCTCATGTATATACGCATGCGCAGATTCGCAACCGCGTACACGGCCTATCCGATCGAGCGTTGTATACGTATAAGGTGCACCGGATGGGGCGGGGGCGAGAGGCACACACGAGTTATATTGCCGCGGATCCACGGATGCTCTCTCCCTCTCTTTCTCTCTCACCGCGGGCTTTACGAGTCAATTTAGCGAGCGGCCTTCAATAAAGCGCTGATCCGTTTTTTCTCTGTCGAGCAGCCCCAAGGATTCTTGCTGATGCTCTCTCTCTGTGTATAGTGTGTGTGTGTGTGTGTGTGTGTGTGTATGCATACATGTACTCAACGAGTACGCCAGTTTTCGCTCGATTAAGCTTCCTTGAGAGTAAATCTATTGATATGTGTATAACTATAAGCAGATCGTACGAATCTCATAAGTCAATGGAATATCGAGCAATTATTGCTCCGGGCATTGAGGTTTCGATATGCCTAATTAGTAAAATAATTGGAGAGTGGAAATAACGTACAGAGTAAACCTAGATGAAGAACCCAATTGAACATGTATTTATATAAAAAAATTCATTTAATTTTCATCATTTCTACATTATAGTTTGGCGTAAAGTTCAGTGTTAATTACATTTCTCCATTATTTCATTATATATATATATATATATATATATATATATATATATATATATATATATACATATACGTACGTCTATACCATCGTTAAAAAGATAACGAATCAGTGGGTCATTCTAATAAGCGATTCTCGGAAGCAATAACCATTATTCGGAAAACAATCTCAAGCTTAATACGGTGCAACAACCGCATACATACGTATACACATGTATATGTATACACACTAAAAAGCATTTAACTAATCCCGCATGGTAATAAATTATAAAATTATAAATATCGTCGGGCTGGAGAATAACTTCATTAATGGAGCTAATCACTCATTACGCAAACTGCGGACACACTTTGCCTGTCGGACGGTCGAGAAGAAACGAAAAGAAAAAAAAAAGCAACGAGAAAACAAAAACCAAACGAAAAAAAGAAACGGAAAAAGGACCCCACACCGACCCAGCGTACATAAGTCGACAAACGGTGGCGTGGCAGCTGCCGCGCTATATAAAGAACTTGCGCAATCCCATTCTCACGACGCGGCGGCGGCTGCGGCAGCGCGCGACAGAGCGCAAAAAAGCCCGGCTTATCGTTGAATAATCGACATCCTTCATGCACCAGCGGGCCCAGCCGAGTGAAAATAGTAAAAAAGCTCCTCTACCAAACCCCCCTCCCGCCCCCCTCACCCGCCCCCGCCCCGGCTCGGCCTCTCCTCCGATCGCTCGCTCGCCCGCGCGCGCTCGCACTCTCGCGAGCGAGGGAACCCTTATCAATGTACGCGCTGTCAGCCGTACGAAATGAACCGTTCAAAGCGTGAGCGCGCGCGTTCGCTCGCACTTCCGAGGGAGGGGGTGAGAAGGGGACGGGGAGGGTCGGAGAGGGGGGAAGAGAGAGAGAGAGAGAGAGAGAGAGAGAGAGATCACGTAGACGCCCGTTCCCGACCGCAACAGCGCTCGGATATAGTAAAAAACGAGCTCTCCGCGGTGGCGCACGGCTGCAGCTTTATACACTGGCATATAGGGACTTGTGCGCGCTTGTACGCAGGTGCGCGCGCCCGCGCCTGCTATTACACGCGCGCGCGCGCACGTACACACACACACACACACACACACACACACACACACACACACAGAAAACAAATAGACACATATAAACATATATAAACATATGTATAAGCCAAGATAGTCACGCGTGTCCCGTTCCAGAGCCCACATGAGAACGCATGGCAGTACGAAGAGCAAGAAGAGAAGGAGGCCTCATCGCAGGTCCTGATTTTTCTATACTCTTCTTCCCTCCCTGCGGGTCTGACGCTCTCATTCCTTCCATCTCTCTCTCTCTCTCTCTCTCTCTCTCTCTCTCTCTTTTACGGTAGAAGGTAGAAGATAGCGCGATCGCGCGCCACAAATCATCGTGCGCACTCGCCGCTTAAACGATAGCGGCCCATAGTGAAAAATATTGCGTCCGTGAGGCATTCGGTGTAATTCACGATATCTATATATATATATATATATATATATATATATATATATAAATCTATGTATGTGTGTGTACGCACGCGCGAAGAGAGAGAGGTAGCACGAGCTCGCGTCGTACGTCTACATGACGCGATGGCGGGAGGGGGAGGGGGTCAGCCGAACGCGCTTCCCCTCATACCTTCCGTGGCAGCATTGACAAGAGCGTAGGCGTTTGCTCGTGATCGTGTGCATAAGGCGATCGGGCGGAAGTGCGGCTAATGGCGATTAATGCGTCTACCGACTTTCTCAATGTCAATGAATGTATTGGCGGACGTGTGTATTAACGAGGCAGGGGTGGGGGCGTGGTTGTTCTTCTTTTTTTTTTTTTGTTTTTTTAGCTCTTAAGCGTTAAATTGGTCGGAAGAAGGAGGGGAACAGTTATCGTTTATATCTCCGATCGGAAATATCGAGAGCCAAGACGTATAAATGTATGTTACTCGTATAGCTTTTTTTCACACGTTTCACGAGCGCGCTGATACTGTCATCGCCAATAATCAAGCAAATCTTCCTTCCAGCGCGGTCCGTATATGCCCCGTCCTCATGTTTCTTAGCGGATCCTCAAATTATCCAACAATATTCTAAGTTGTGCTGCTCAATTATTTTACCGTGTTCGAAGAATTGTTAAAAAAATCGAGAACCAAGGACGGGTTGGCAAAGAGTCTAAGTCAGGCTAACGAGCTCGCTCTGGTCTTATAAATCAAGTCGTCCTCTTTGAGAAAAGACAAAGAACCAAGGATGAAAAGAAGGAGGGAGACAAATTTTCCGATAGAAACTCGATCAATGCCAGAGTATACGTTTGTCAAGTATACGGTATTGAATGCTTTAAAAGTTTATCGAAATTTATCAAGTACTATTCAAATAAGTTCAGGGTAAACAGAAAAAGAATAATAAAACTCGAATTTTGAGGGTACTCCCTGTATAATATATATTTATTTATTGAATCTTGTTAAATTTACGAAAGACGCGCATTTTTAACCATAGATCAGTCGATATTTATAACGAACTCGGCCCCGGCGTCGAAGTCGAAAGAATTTCTAAGGAACTCTCTCAAAACCTAAATCATTTCCTAATAAGCCTTTCGAACGTGCTCTCGAGGAACGAAATGAAAAGACGCCTGGGCCACGACATCGCCTAATGCACTGCGAACGTATGGTTTACACTCCCACCTCCCCCCCCCCTACGCCCCGCGCCGTACCGTGAATTTATGCAAACGAGCGAATGCCAACGCGCACGGACACACGTATACGTACGTAAGACGTACGTAAGACACGCGTCGCTTAACACACATCGTCCCCCGGCAACGAGAGCGCTTATTTCGCGTCTTGAAATACGGCATCGCCATCGATAAATCCCTAAAGCGTCTCGCGGCAAAGAGCTCCGGACAGTCGGGCCATTATCCGTCGGGTCGAAGAAGAAGCGCGGGCCACGACGGCCAGGGTGGGGGGGGTGGTATTCGAGAAAAAGGAAGAAGCGAGAGAGAGAAAGAGAAAGAGAGTATAACCATAAGCCGAGTAAGCAGCCACAGCAGCAGCATCCCCCACATGAGCGCAAACTTACTAGGATGCAGCTCGCAAAACTCTCTGTGTCTCTCTTTCTCTCTTGGAAAGGCATAAATCCTCGTCCCCTGGCGGTCCGTCCCCCCTCTCTCTCTCTCTCTCTCTCCTCCTGCGCGACGGAGTAAATGAAGGAGCAACAAATAACGGGCGAGCCCATTGGGAGCGCTTTTCACGTCGGCCTAATAACGACAATAAGTAACCCGGGCCCGAGGATCGCGGAAAACGGCGGGTGGTAGACCGAGGCCGGGAGTCGAGCGGTTGGCGGCGCGGCGGGAGGATGGAGGGGAGAATCTCGGCGGGTGTACGCGGGTGTACAGCGCGCGAGTTTTCTTTCAGGCTTCTGCTGGCCGAGCGCCTCTCTGCCCCGATCGGCGCTGCCTGTACCGACGCCATGACGTCATAAATACATCGAAAGCAGGAGATCATGCGCGGCACGCGTGATATACGGAATGCCTTTCTCTCTCCCCCCCCCAACCCCAACCTCCCCCCCCCTCCGCCGGCCTGTCATAAGGGTCGCCCGTTGGCGGGGGACCGGCAAAAAAATACTCGGGTGATTTAGTGAGTATCCTCTTTAGCTTTACGATCGGCGATCGGTAGCTCCGTACGCGCTCGCTCGCTCGCTCGTGCTCGCGTCCCCCGTCCCGCCGCGCTCCTTAGTAGGCTGGTAAACGCGTGAGCGCTTCTTCTCTCTCCCTCTCTCTCCACTCTCTCTCTCTCTCTCTCTCTCTCTCTCTTGCTGACTAACTCATACATTGGTGTATAAATTGGGTCCGTGCGGTGTATGACTGACGCGCGACTTCTTATATTTAGAAAAACTTTTTTAATTTTGACAAGCTAGCTCTTTAGTGGCGTCCTTTTTGCTTCTCGAGAATTTATCAGGTTTCGTATGTACAGGTTTAGTCGTTACGGTTACGTTACGTATAATTTGTTAATTGATTCTTATTTGAGAATCGTATTTCGTATAAAAATACTCATTAGTTACAATGATTTTTATAGGTTAATTTACTGTATATTAACGACTATTATGTGATATTTATATACTAAATGCGCAACTCTGCTTCCGTCGATTTTTTTCTCCACAATTTGATGCTTTATTATTTAAAAGCGTTTACCTGTTTATGATTCAAAGTATTGTCCATCAGTAGCAACGACTTTTTGCCATCCTTTGGGCAATTATCGGAAATTCGTCACGAAAAAACGATGCATCTTTGGAGGCGAATCAATGCCATTTTTGAGTGATTCATAAGAATCGATATGTTGGTCAGCAAGTTAATATACCGTCGATCGGAACAAATAGTAATCGGAGGGAGAAATGTGTGAAGAGTGGGTAAGGTAAAACTTCCCAGTTTACGGTTTCCAAGTAGGCCTTGATAACGAGTTTTACATATTGTCAAGTATTGTCATGTTTTAGGATAACTTTATCAGGTCTCTCTTGATACTGTGGCCGTTTTTATAATTTTTATAATTTTTATGGGTCTTGGTAAATACGAATTATTTCGTATATAACTTAAAAAATAGTTTCCATGAAAATTAGGAATTCGATAGAATAACAAAATCAAAACATGTATTAATTAAAATATTGTGCATTGCTAGCTTTGGCCTTTGCAAATTTTGCAGAAAATTTATGGATTAAGTCCCAACAAAAATGTTTGATTTTTTAAGACCAGGAACTAATAAAGCCAATTTTTGATACCTTTAGGTACAGCCCAGCGTTCTTAGATGAATACATTCTAAATAGACCGAAATACATTATCGAAAACCAATGTATCGTATCTCATCTCTGATTCTGACCATTTTCTTCGCAATGCAACTATTTAATCGCATCAGTTCTGTTCTACACGATGGCCTACCTACTCTTGAACCCTTTTGAAATTTCGTCAGGAGATCACATCCTCCCAATTCAATAAAATACAGAATATTAACTTATTTGTATGAATTAAACGCTTTGGATGCGCTGGTTTCCAGGCTTTATCCACAATTTGAATTAACGTACATGATTTACTTCTCCATTTATCATCTCCAGTTTTTGATTTTTCTGTAAATTAAACCAATAAACTAAAAGTTTACGCATATGCTGTTTGGATGACGTAAAATTTCATTTTGCAACTCAAGAAAAACTGTGGGAAATCTTATGAACCTTTTTTTTATGTTATTTAAAGTCGCTCTATTTATGCTTCCTAATACCGGTGCTAATGAGCGACGGAGGTCTACGATGTGTTTGTAAACAAAGCATGTAAATTATTACAGCGGTGCTTGTGTCAATCGGCCGAGACAGGGATTTGAACTTTATGAACCTTATTATGAACCTTTTGACCGATCCAATTTAATGTATTTTTTATACGAACTTCTTCAATTGCAGATCCAAATGCAGTATATCAAAAGTAAAAAGAAAATTAAAATTGTCTAGATCATTAATGAATATTTTCTCATCAAATGTTAATTATACGCCAACAACGAGCAAATTTTCTTCCTTAAATCTTATTGATCTGAACTATTTTGCATTTAACTGCCTAGCGTTTTTCATGTATTCAGAAAAAATATAAAGACGAAAAAAATGATCCCATGAATACGCCTCATTTTCTGCGCACTTTTTCCAATGAGGGCATTGTTCAATATTTTACCTTCTTCGATGGACCGCTGTATAATCTAATAAATGATCCCAGCGGCCCGTAAGAATATATTCCAAATAAATTATATAATAAAAAATACAGTTTCTCTGCAAACGGCAGCTTTGAAAATCGACGCAGGTGGAACCGATACTGCTCCCGTCGTGCATTTACGATCTCACGATCGTACGTATACACACTCGCTCGAATGTCTCCCTCTCTCTCTCTCTCTTTCTCTCTCTCGCTCTCTCTCTCCCTCGCAGCTCTCGTACCTCCTCCTATGTTCGGCAGGTTCTGTCTTACCCTCCCCTCCCATCCCCCGCCCCTACAAATCCCCGGCGCACACGCGTTACACGCCAGCGCGCCGCCGCGGAGCCTCATATTTCCGAGCGATCTTAATAAATTCGTTGCCGGCCGTCGCAGCGGCAGCATCGGCAGCGGCCGCGGTCGCGGCACGGCACCGCTGCCTCGTGACGATTTAACGGGGCCCGAGCCGATCTCTCCCCGGGGGCCGCGGGCAGATTTATTTTTAGCGCCTCGGCGGCGGCAGGCCATTAGCCGCGTGCCTGCCCCGCGCGCTCCTGCGGCCGCCTTCGCCTCACCTCCTCACACAGACCTCCCCCCCCCTCCCTCGACGCCCCTCCCGCTCGAGGTCCTCGCGCGAGCAGCTCCGCGCCGCCGGTGAGCGCGCCATTAAGAGATAATTAATTCGATAGCGGCTATCGCGGGGTGGCACCGCGCGCGAGCGTACTCGCCGACCTCACCGAGTAATCGATATTGGTACTTTTTTCTTTCTTTTTTTTTTTCCGACCGCGGTAACCACCGCCACCACGCGCATGCGCTTCCCCTTCGGAACTCTCTCTCTCTCTCTCTCTCTCTCTCTCCCTTTCTTCCTCGCTACATATAGTAAGCCCCTGCGTTGTCGACACACCCACGGCAGTGTGCACTCGAAGACGATCAGTTTTCTTACACATACATATGTATACACATGTGCACCCACCCACACGTAGACGCAGATAAGGAGGCCCGCGTGCCGCCCGTGATCGCCACGCGTTATTCGCGAAGGGAGGAGAGAGAAAGAGAGAGAGAGAGAGAGAGAGAGGTCCCGCCACCGCTCGTGACTCGTGTATATACGGGCTGTTGCACATCGCCTCCCTCCCCCCCCCCCATTTTCCTTTTTTATTTTCACCGCCAGCGCACGCCGGCAATCTCACGCGAGCCTGGCGTTATATTTGCGCGCTTTTTTAATCGAGCCCGAGCTTCGCGTGGTTCGATTGGTTTTACGGCCGCGGGCGCGAGCGCGCGCGCGTCCCACTCGTACGCGCAGCCGGCATCCGCGTACGAATGCCGCGCTCGCGCCGCCGGCGAAATTTACTTAATGCCCGCCCGGTCAAGGCTGAGCCCGTGAGATATTCGCTTATAGATTTACGGTAGCCTCGCCGCTCCTTTTTTTCTTTAATTGTTATTTCACTTTTCGCTTGGTAATAGTACCCGTTTTATGGGCTATTTATTGGGCGAACAACGTCCTGGCTCCGCCTCGCTAATACGATGCGAAATCCTCGCGAAAGCACGGCGATGGATTTTGTCGTCTCGCCGCAATTGCCTCTGGGATAATTTGCGAGAAATTATCGGCACGAACTGGCTCTTGGTAAAAATATTTACAGGAGCAATTTTAAATTTTTGATCGCAGTTTATTCTCATGCACCTATTTATGCACTCGACCAGTTGTAAATGTACGATTAAAAATATTTATTTTATCGGCCTCTCCGATACCAGCTCTACAGTCGCGAGTGATGATGTGGTACATCGAGCAGTTATATTGGTACAATAAACTTAACAGAGGTTCCGTTCAGTTCTAATAAATTGGTATTTAAATGTCGAACTAAGCTAAAGCGAGGATATCAAGTTCATTTAATTCTGCTCATAATGTTGGAGGTTTTAAAAAAATTATATTTTTATTATGCATTTTACGTATATTATTATTTATTAATATTTACGCATATTACGTACTTTCGGTTAATTAAAAATTAACTTGAAAATTCCAAAGCTCAGAGAGGTATTACTAATACAGAAAATAACTTATTTTTCTAACTCTGTATTAATTTTTTTCCTAAATGAATCTGATGAATGATATATATATATATTTTTTTTATTCGAATCGCTAAACATTTTTACTGCTTGATGTTCAAACTCTTATTGTTCCGTATTAATGGAAATATTTATATCTGAATAACTATTTATATTATATTAAATATACGGATCTAATCGACACTTACTTCAAACTCCTTGGGGTTTTTTTTCTTCTTTTCAATTAAATGACATAGTTTTATTGTGTATGTAGTATTTATGCATTTGACAGCTGTGACGTATTTCTTTCTAAATCTACTCTATCTGTAAAAAGTTTTTCTTTCTCAATTCACCGACATTATCTGCGGACAATGAAAACATTAAATATGAGATTCACATTGTTGCACAACGTGCGCGTTGCCGTGTGAATCCCGTATAAGCGAGCCCACATATTCGTCTTCATCGCGCGGTAGCTTGAGAGAAACGGATGCGCACTTTACAAACGCTGCGTCGCGCGCTCCTCGGCCTGGTATCGGCAGTTTTCGCCAGCTGAACGCGGTGCCGCGGCTCGCGTCCCGTAGCGGGGCCAAGCAACGGATCGCCTAGGCACGAGAGCGCCGCTGGCTCCACGAGGGAGCTGGTGGGAGGGCGGGGGGAGATTTAGCCTACACCACCCCCCCCCCCTCAAACAAACCGACGTCGATCGACAGGAACGATAACGAGAGCGTAGACACGCGACGACTTTGGCGTGCAGCCTACATAATGTACGTTTGTACAGCGTCGATATCGGGTTCGAACACCTCCTCCCTCCCCTAACCATATACTTCGGTCTCTCGCGCGCATACACACACAGAGACACACGCACGCAAAAGAAAATACATACACGGTGGCAGCACGGCGACGGCGGGGGAGTAGATATTGAGAGAAATATCTACGGCGAGCGAGCGTGTTCGGAGGATGTAGCCGAACATGCCGAACAAGGCGCGGGGCGCGGGCGTATCGGGTGGCGCACGCGCACGCGACAACTGCAGCACGCGTATGTGTGTGTGTGTGTGTGTACATTTGCCTTCCGGGCGCGCCCGAGATTACAGCCATCTTCTGCACAGCCCTCCACGCGAGCATCGCGGGCTTAAGTAGTCGTCTTAACCCCCGAGGACGTTCACTTCGTAGTTTCTAACTCCCTCGGTGTTTGTATGTGTGTGTGTGTGTGTGTGTGGGCTTGTGGGTGTATGGGGACGCATCTATATTTTGTCACCGCTAAGCGACGCCGCGAAACACGACCGCCGGGGCTTTTCTTGCTCTTCCCTTCTACACGGAACGGCAGGTTGTGTGCGTGTCTACAAAGTGAGGGCAGGGCCCCACAGGCGACTATTTTATTGCGAATTGGAATTATATGTACGCCGGTACATGATGCGTGCATATATGTATTCATATGTATGTTTGGGTGTTGTGTACCTCCGTTTGCAAATATATATATATATATATAGTGAAAGTTACAGACGTCGCACCGGGGCGTCCGCTGAGAAAAGCTCCCTTTCCCCATGTGTTCTCGTTCCCTCTCCCTCTCTCTCTCTCTTTCTCTCTGTCTCTGTTTCTCTCGCTCCCCACGGCTTGTAACTTTAATAAAGGTGATTTTATTTTGAAATGTTTACCACTGCGCAGGCTGGACTCCGGGCGTCGGCTTGGCATTTAGTCCCGAGATTTTCCTTAGCCTCATATATATATATATATATATATATATATATATATATATATGCCGGCGTGTCTACTTTACATATTTATGACGCATGTTAAGCCTCGTAATAATAGATGTGTATTTGGACTCGGCCCCGTGCTTAATGCAACGCTGTCCAGCTCGCAATTACACATTCGAGTGCACGTGCGAGCGAATGCAGTCGCTTATGTGAAAAAAATAGCCTAATGCGTATTTACGCTGTACAAGGAGAAATCTCGGAGATTAATACAATTGCGAGTAAAATTATACGGTCTTTGCTGTTTATTTCACTGATTTAAGAAAATGACTTTTAAAGACAATGATACATATGTGAGAACATTTGCGCGAAGTTGATGGAAGCCACGTTGAAAATTGAGGCCGATCAATAAAAAAAAAAAAAATCGACGTCTCTAATCTCGATTGATTCAACTGTGTTGTTGCTCAGTTGATATTCGAAAATTTGACCATTGAATTTTGAACTTTTACCGACATTTGGGATGCGAAATATGGAATTTTCTCAGTATATTGTATCTGCTTGTCGCAGGCATCCATATGCCAGATGTGTCTGATTTTGAGAACATTCTGATTGGTCACGCATTTTTATCATCCAATTGATTTGTTTTTCTTTTACCTAATAATCTCGAATATTCCAGTTGCTTCGAATTCCACTTATAAAATATAACTTGAAAATTGAAATAAAATTCATAAATCTAATAAAAATCGTATTACACACTTTGCGGCTTTTTAGTATCTCATCTAGTTTCTGTACATATATATATATATATATATATATATATATATATATATATATATATATATATATATATGTACATCTTTCTCAAGCGGTAGCGTAAAACTCGAAACTCTCTCTCTCTTTCTCTCTTGGCATCGGAATCGCTCCATCTCCGATAAAGCACGATAATAAAATCGCATTAAATTTCCATTACACGCGGCGCGCGACCAGATCGAAAGGCCGGGCAGCGCGCGCTTCTGCGCGTATTTTCGAATCCGCGCTCGAGACGGATAATTGAAAAATTCCTCTCCCTCTCTCTCCCTCTCCCTCTCTCTCTCTCTCCCTCTCCTCTCTCTCTCTCTCTCTATCTCCCCTTCCTCCCTCTCGCCGCGCGCGCACGCGCGCCAGCACGCTGTTCCTTAATTGTTTCGATGACTAGGAAAATTTTCTCGCATCTCGACTCGCCTCCACCCCCCGCACCCGCTGCTCTCGCTCTATCTTTATCTCGCCCCATGACGAGCATCGGCGTCTCACTCGAGACTCGTTCGCGCTAATCCGCGTACGTCTCGTATGATCGGCGAAAGGAGGGTACCGCGGCCGTGCACGGGAGGCGTAAGCGTCGCCCGTCAGCCGCTCGCCCCGTTTATCGCAATTGTCGATGTACGCGCGCAAAATTGATCCTCGATTATGGGACATTGTCGGCGAGTTACCGTTCCGTGCCCGATTGTTTCTCTTTTTTTCCCCTCCCTTCCTCCTCCCGCTCCCTCTTTCGCCGGGTTCGTATGAAATTGACAAATATATGCCGTAGCGCGAAGGCTGCCGTGGCCACGCTGCCGCTAAAACGCTACTGGCTTCGAAAAATGCGAATCTCCGTTATCTTAATGATCGGATCTAGAAGGCGTGGCGCCTGTTACCTTGCTGCAGAGCTTAGGCGACTTGCAGCGGGTGGCACTTCTACCGCGAAAACTTCAAGCTCGACTCGGTCTGACAAAGTTCGTCCGAAGTCTCAGTGCTAAAAAGTTTCGTTACTACACCACTCATATAACGATAAATTACGCATTTCATTTATAATTTATAGATGCTAAAAAATTTCTCCTCGGCCTCATCTTCCAATACGATCGTTAGGAGGTTCTCCTATAATAATTCCACTTTAACCTGTCCTCTGGCCGCATTCGATTACCTTTTTCTGAAAAATGAGGGCGGACAGGTAGCGCAGAAAAAAAAATCGCACATTATCCGTTACGAAGCACGGAACATATACATTCTGGATTTCAAAGCGAAAATTTCATGGAAGACTTTTTACAATATATATATATATATTTAATGCACGTTTCAGTGGCAGCGAGATAGAAATGACCCTGACTCATCATATTCATTCTCGACATCTGTCAAATTTTTGGCAAATGTAGAAGATGTAATTTGTTTATAGGAATTTATTTTGCTGGTAGTTAAATATACAATGTTTATTTTATTAATAGAACTAATCGAAGATTCGCTAAGCAGCGAGTGAAGCGTATTTAAATAAAACTGTTAATTATTAAAATAAAAGATAATAATACTTTATTTCGAAAATCTTGTGGTTATTCCGAAAAATTCTAAAACTATCTAATCAAGTATTATTTACGTGTACTTTAGATCGATATCATTATACGTATCTCATTGTTAGTTTCCTGAAAAGTTCAATTCCGTTACACATAACGCACGTTAAGCATACGAAAAATCCTTCAAATAATGATTTTCTTCGGTCCGCCCGTATCATTGGTACGGTAGTAACGGGTCCCAACAGCCCTCGGGGGCTTCGCTCTCGATTCGCCGACGACCGCATCATACAGGCCTATCTATACTCGTATAATTGAAGCGTAATTTCGGCTTTTATATATATATATTTGCTTCCAGTTTCACTTATAATATATAACGTACACGTCGAAATAAAATTCATAAATCTAATAAAAATCGTATTACAGTCTTTACGGCTTTTTCGTATCCCATCTAGTTTCTGTATATATATGTACACTTCCACCTGCTCAAGTGCCGCAATCGCGTGTCTCGCGTCCTCGTTAAAAATCATCCAAGCAGAAAGGGAGAAAAAGAGATAGACACAGAGCTTCTCGCAATGCGCAGAAGACGATGAGGAATGAAAGGGGAAAAAGAATAAAGTATATATAAAAAAAAATACGCGAAAGGATCGGACATCTCGGACAGGAGCAGGACTGCTGCGCATATTATGCGCCTCGACAGCCCCTCCAGCTTCTCTCTCTCTCTCTCTCTCTCTCTCTCTCTCTCCCTCTCTTTCACTCGAGGGGTAAAACCGCGCTTTAACCTGACCTCCCGCTGAGATCTCTCACTTGTAATCAGTTAAGCGATCTCTCCCCCCCTCCTCTCTCACTCGTTCCCTCCCTCCGCGCGTACATTCTCCGAGGGTATGTTGGCTGACCGAGGAGGGGGGGGGGAGGAGGAGGACGTTCCGCCAAGCTCGGACGCTCCCTCAGTAGTAATACAGGTACACGAGGATGCTTTTAAAATTTTTTCCTATTGCTTCCTCTCCGAGATACGCCACTTGCTCGCAGCGGACGGGTTCGAGCGCCTCGCGTCGGGGACCCTGTTATGAGCCGGAGGCCGCCAGATCGACGCGAGATATACGAGTGCTGGGTCAGCGGGGAAAATCGGGAGCGCTGTTGCCGATTAACAAAAAAAGAAAAAAAAAAAAAAAAAAAGAAGTCACGGTATCCTTGTACGGCAGGATACGGCTTTTCGTTGCGCGGGTGTACGTGCGATAGCGCGCTGAGGTTCGATCGCACATGAGGTCGTTTCGGATTTTCAAAATATGACAATGACGTGGTTCGACCTGTAATTGGTTTCGGGACAGACTATCGTAATCATTTTTTCTTCTTCGAAAGTATAGAGAAAATAAGATCGACGTTATTCTTAAATGACAGAATCAAATGATGCATAGTGCTACAATGCACTTCATACCGATCTAGCCATCAACCTCTGCAATTCCTTTTCTATCAATCATTTATCTGGTTCTTGAAGAATATTTTGCACGGCCTTCATTGTAAATGATGGCGTTTAACCAATAGCGTAAGCTTTATCAATGCGTTATATATATATATATATATATATATATATATATATATATATGTATGTGTGTGTGTGTGTGTGTGTGTGTGTGTGTGTGTATATATATTTGTCATTGTTTGCCGCAAGTATTAGCCAGCGTTACGACGTTAATATTTAATATATCTGTAAATTACAGGTTATCGATAAATCCAGAAGGAATGCTGAGCGAGCGTAAAAGCTCGTTGCTCGTTGCACGAGACGGGAAAACACCAACGACAAAAAAAAACATTTTGTTTCAAACACGCTTTAGGACAATCGAACCGGAGATTATATATATATATATATATATATATCAAGGCAATACGTTAAAACGATATATTACTCGATACAGCGCCATACCTCAATGTGTCGGTGGCAGTAACGTTGCCTAAATCAATGCTCGGACATATCTTTTAAATAGGATCTTTATTGCCTCGTCGCTTTTGCCCCGTTTCGATTTAACGCCGAGAATTGGCGAGTATTACGCCCGGATCGTTAACCGACGAGGCCTTATTAGCTTGCTCTTATTTTTCTCCCCCCTTCCCCTCCTCCTCCCCTCCCCCTTAACTCCTTAAACAATTATTAAACTCTCCATTATAGATACAAGTAATTGGATTAATCGGCAGAGCCAAGCACTTACCTGACGGCAGGAGGTGGGAGCGGTCGGTTGGTCAAATAATTTTTGACGCTCGACGACGCCGCGGTTAGTGCCGTGCAGTTAACTTGGGACTTAGCAGGCCAGTAGGATTCAATCATAGCGACCACAGGCACGCTAAGGCCCAGGCTAACATTGGCAATTGGTGCGCGCGCCTAGACACAGCAGACACACACGCGCGCGCATAGAGACAGCTCGATCAAGCTTTATGTAATTCGTCGGCCCGGCGGCTTTTCCAGATTTTCCATCCCGAGCCCCTGTAAGAAGAAAAAATAACGAAATTATACTTAATTGCACACGGTGAATAAATGGTGTATTTGATGTATTTATACTGAAATCTTAATTAATCTATATACCAAGAGTAATAAAGAGACTTGGATTATTTATAAACGGTCAGAAATGTTTATAAAACTGATTGGCTGAGTAATCATATAGGATATACATCATTTGCGAAAAAATATCATAAATTACGAAGGGGAGAGAGAGAGAGAGAGAGAGAGAGAGAGAGAGAGAGGAGGGAGAGAGAGAATGATTTTCTTATCAGGGGTAACTGTAGTATAATACTAATATGAGAAAAATGCTCACTCCGTTGGAGTACGTCCGATGATATGGAGGGGGGGGGATGAATAATTTATCATGAATCCAATTGCATTGAAAGATTTTTGGTAAATATATTTCACGAAATATGTTTTTTCTTTTATTTCCTATTTCACATTTCCTAATGTTATTTATATCTATATAGACGTTTTGGATAACGCGCAGCAAATAATTAATTCTCGTAATTTGTCCCCGGCAAAGTTCGTTCCCACATCTTTTACAAGCCTATAGATTACAATTAATAGACTGCGGGGTGTCAGATATTGAAACATATTTGCATACGAATCGAATTCGGCGATTACATTGCCGATGACACGGTTAATAAAAGTTTATATACTCGCAAGTATCGCATTGGTATTCGTGTTTTTTTTTGTTGTTTTTTTTTTTTTTTTATTCGTAATGGTAATTTTCTCGCGATTAATTATCCCGGGCGAAACCGTGACGGGCTTTGCCACCGACTGAAATCAAGCGACGCGGAAACGGCGCGTATGTTGAGCACTGTTGAATGGCCAAGCTAACACTTAGCGTAAATAAGTAATTTAAATTCTAAAATCCAAGCAGGCTTACGCGGGAGTCTGTCATTAGGCGGCCAACGAGACGATAAACGGGAGATATCGGAACCTGAAATTTCAATAAAATTGCAAATCTAAGAAAAGCTACGGTTTGAGAGAGACGGGTTCTCTCATTCTCTCTCTCTCTCTCTCTCTCTCTCCCTCACTCACTCACTCACTCAAAATATTCGCGTAAGCCCGGAATTATTTAAATCCGTCGCTGCTCTAATAGACGCCATAATCGCAGCCCACTCCCTTCCCCTCGATCACCTACTCGGTGCGCAGATCCGAATTTTTCACCTTTGCCGCAATATCTCGCGGCGTCCACGCCATTGGCGAACGACTCGCTTTTGAGTCAAATCCCCTGAAATGGATAATTAAAGGAGCCGGCGGGAGGTCGGGAGGAGAAGCAAGGGGTACGGAGTGAGGCAGAGAGAGTGAGAGACAGTGAGTGGGACAGTCGTACGGGGAACATTTTCATCTATAGACGATGGCGCCTGAACGTTGCGAAACATCAGCGGCGGCACTGGGGCGCTCGCGATCGTAAAATGATACGTTCTCACACGCGCAGGAATTCCGTGCTCTCCTAACGCCTGCCGCTGCCGCGCCGCTCTCGTAATGCGCTCGGCTCGCCGCAAATTACACGGATACACCGCTTTCTTTTCGATTTTAATTATTTTTTTGCTTTTTTTATTCTGTTGTTCTGTTATCCGTTGACAAACTTTCGAAGATCGGCGGCGGGTCGTTTATCATTGAGCGAGCTAGGTCTATATATATATAGCACAAGCTCGCGTCTTTACGCGTACTAATTATAATGACGAGGGCGCGCGATAAGACGTCTCATAGGGAAACGGCGGCCGAGGCGGCGCATCGAGGCGAGAGTCGCGCGTCGGAGATGAGGGATTCGCGTGCAAAGCAGCAATCCGGGACGAGGAACGGGTGGGCGATTCGGGCCGATGCTCATTATATGCCATATATCATATATATATATATATATATATATATATATATATATATATATATATACACATTCGCGTTTGACGGAAGTCAGGACGAGGGGGCGGGAGTGGTAGGGCGGCCGCTCGTCGATCGGTATAAATTGAGGGGATGAAACGCGGAAACGCATATTGCGCGTCAAGCGCCAAGGGTCCGGCGATGATATAATGTCCAAGGACTAACGAAGAGTTTCAATTTAGTTTTTAATTAAAATTGTCCGAGCTGTGATATATATATATATATATATATATATATATATATATATATATATTTATACACACACATTTAGAGTTGTAAGTATCCGGAACCGACCGTATTAATGCGCGAAACTCGCGCGCATTTTACAGCCGTTACGTTGTAATATGTCCATAAATATCGAGAGACGAACCCCGAGAAGCCCTCGTAATTTCGATTCGCACCGTCGTCTTACCAAACTGGAAAATAGAAGGCGCGCTTTACGCGGGCGTTCATTCAAATGCCTGAGACGTTCATTTAGAATAAAAAAAAAAGAAAAATAACTTAAATAAATAAATATATAAAATACGCTTGGCAACCATTAGTCGTCCTGCTGACCATGCCAAGGGTCGATGCCAGTATAAATTAGTGCATACGGCGTACACGCCGTTGCTACGTCGCGCCGCGGGAGAGGCTACCGAAGCGAATACACACACACACACACACACACACACACACACATAGAGGGAGAGAGAGAAAGAGAAAGAGAGAGATACTACATGACTTATCTCGTGTAAGCTCTTCCGCGTTTGATTTCGAGTCGAACCCATTATATATAAAAAAAGATACAAGTACGCGAGCACTCATTCTTGATGTATTAAAACTTGCAAGAGAGACAGACAGATAGAGAGAGAGAGAGAGAGAGAGAGAGAGAGAGTCCTGGATTACGAAGTCTTATCAATCTTGTGCGCGGCGGGTTGGTAAATCCCCATGCTGCTGTGTTAGCGTGATCGGTTTTTATTGAATTATCGCGACTCTTTGTTTTTGGCCGCTCCATTTTCTCGGGCACGTACGAGATTTAATTGCAAAGCACACTGTGAGTATATATATATATATATATATATATATATATATATATATATATATACCGGGATGACTGTGGAGAGGATAAACAATATATATAGGTAGAGTATAATACGGTGCAGAGGCAGCAGGTGCGCGAAAAGCAAAAAAAAGTCGATCGAGCGAAAGAGAAAAGGAGAGGGGGAGGTGTACAGAGAGATAGAAAGAGAGAGAGAGAGAGAGAGAGAGAGAGAGAGAGAGTGCACAGGAAATAATTAGGCGAACGACCGGTGCGTGATTCGTGTTATCATCGGGGCCTCGAATACCTCTCGAATATATTTACTAATAAGGGTGCGAAGCGTAATGAATAGCTTGCGTCACGCGGCAGCGCGAGACCGCGGTTCTCTCGGATCTCTCTCTCTCTCTCTCTCTCTCCCTCTTGGACTCGTCCATGGGAACGTCAAATTAACGCGCTTCCTAGCCGACACCGCCGCCGCCGTCGGGACGATGGTGAGGAAAAGCCGCGCGGCCGACACCGCGGCGGTGGCGCGCGGCAGGGAATGGGGGGGGGGAGGGGGGAGAAATAAAAAGCGAGGGCTGAAAATAGTACGGCGCGCGCTACCGCTCGGCTGGAATGCGCGCTATTTTTCCCTGCCGCCAGGGCGGGAGGGTTCGGAACGGGGAAAGCCGCCTCGGAGCCCGTACGGGGAAATCGGCGCGCTGGCTCTCGCGCCTACCGGCGGCCCACCTTAAAGAGGTGGGAATTTTTTAATTAAATTTATCGCCCCGTATATTAGCTGAAAGCCGATACGGGGAGAGTTGCGCGTTTATTATGTTATTTGGACCCTTTTTTTTTCGTCTCTTTTTTCTCCTCGTTTGCCGCGCGTGTGCTGGTTTTTCGCTGTTGTCGTCGTCGTTGTTGTTGAAATTTTACGGCTGTAAGTTTTTGCAACGATTATGGGATTAATTGAATTTATCGCTAGGATCGTTCGCGATTTTTTATCATATATTCATCGATTGCCGAGTACTCATTAGATGCGCGCTTACTTTAATCTCGAAAATATCCTGAGAATTCGATCGAATTCATTAGAGTAAATATTTCACTTTGTTCAAGATTAGAAAATCTTCATGATTGTAAATCTTCATTATTTTATATATATATATATATATATATATATATATATATATATATATATATATGTCGAATGATTTGGCCATTTATTTCTTATTTATTTTTCCCCTACAATTTTTTATAGGGCAGAGCGTGTTTTAGCGATCATATTGTTTTTATAGCGCAAAATTTATTCCCTAAAATTCGAAAAATACATCCTCGATTCATAACGACCTCGACTGATTAACGCGAATTCTTTTCGGCATGGACTAAATACTTTGTGTTTTGTATTGAGTTAAACCGTACAATTTCAGAAAATATTTACTCGATAGGAGAAAGGGTTTTTCGACGCTCAGTTGTCCGCCTGCAATTTACAACGACTGGACTATTTTTTTTTAATTTGCACAATTGACATTAACGACGATAAACGCTTCGGTGGAACGTTAAGAATGCGCGTTACAACGTTTGCGACCCACCCCCTCCCCTTCGGCGCGATTACCAAATACGGAACGCGCGATTCGTTTTAAGCGCGCGGCCCTCGGGACTCGCGCTCAGAGCCCTCGGGTCCGATTGATTCATTCGCGTACGCGAGCGAGCGCAACGTTGCCAATGGCCGCGCGACTCGACACACGCGTGCGCCGAAGTACCGCGTCCTGTCCCAAGCCACCGATTTTCCCCCTCGACAGCGCCGTTGGCTTCTCCTGGCTTCTCGAGCATGTTGTTTTTTTTTTTTTTTTTTTTTTGTTTTTCGCGGGGCGCCGAAAATTGCGTTAATTGCGAGCGTCCGCAGTAGAGGCCGCGCGATGGCTCGACGAGCCAAGAGTTTTTTTTTTTGTCGAAATAAAATCTCGTTTGTCGAGCGACCGCACGTGAGGCGGGAAGCGCGCCGTTACCTATCCGTTCCCTTATCTATCCCCAAGCGATAGTCGCGCGATTAATTATCAATGCCTCGAAAAGGAACGGTGCGGCGCGGTTGTCTATCGCGGTGGCGGGGGAAACACAAAAGAATTGGGGGAAAATTAGGCGGGGAGCTTATCTATCGAGGGTTGCTCCAATCCTGTCGTCGAAATTTACGCGCGCCTATATGCCAGGATACACACGCGCGCGCGCGCACACACTTATATATATATATATGTACACATAATGTGCAAGAAATTGACGAAATTCCAGAATCAAGCGCGGCTGAAAGATAGCTTATTAGCATAAATTTGCGTATACATACGATATATATTCGGTCCGGACCGATAATTGCCCCGGTCAAACGGTTATATTCGTTATATAGATTACGTGAGTGTATATATATATGTAGATAGCGATTATAGTCAAACCGTATATGCAAACCAGATATTTATTTATATTTATCACTTTTGCAAACAAGTGTATCTTGTACGTATATTATATTATTAGGTGCGCTGCGCCAAGTGTATACTCGCCCGTGCAGTCGATCGTTGCATTTTGAACTTTTTAACATTAGCTGACCGAGCGCGTTTTATAAGCCGCGCATACACTCTGTACATACAGCGTCGCAAATTATCGGCGCGTTATAAATTTCTGCAACTTATATACCGCGCTAGACTCGACGTCTCGAGGCTTCCGTTAATTTCAATGGAACAAAAAGAGACAAAAAGCAACAACAAAACTGGTATTTATAAATTATTGGTTTTTTTTTGCGTTCGTTAGTTCGTTTCAAATGATTATCTCGCGCGAGAAATATGTTTTATCTCTGTAAGTTTCATTAAAGAAACATTTAGTGTTTAATAAATATAAATATGTATGTGTGTGTGTGTGTGTGTGTTCCGCGCGCAGCCCGATCGAATTGTGGAAGGGAAAACAGCCATTTCGCAAGCCTTAATTAAATCATCGCTGCAGTCCCCTCTGGTTCTATATATAATATATATATATATATATATATATATATATATATATATATATACACGCATGTGTGTATATATATTATTTGAAAGACATCGCGGGAAGTGATTAAAACGCGAAATCCTAGAATAAATGGCCAATTAAATGCGACTCCTAAATCAATGGTTTTTTTTTCTATAAATGCGAACCCCGTAGTAAAATCGAGCTGTTATCCGAAAACAAATAAAATTATATAATATATGTACGTGTTACACCTCATTTGCAATTTACACACGTACGTACGTGCGCGCGCGCCCGCAGTTATACGCGTACATAATACGAATGTCTTGATGCGAGTTTAAATTATAACATAATCATCGGGGGAATCTAGAGAAATCGCGGCCCTCCGCTGACGTTATACGGCTTTCATCGCGGCTCTTATACGGCACGATTCCAAGTCTTTATTCCGCGTGCTCGAATGCGCCTGCATGCATCTGTATAAAGCACTGCGTGTACCGATCAGGTGTACTCGAGAATTTTTCCGATGGGAATTTATTGCCCGTGCCTTTTGCTCGTCCCATTTTCAGGCACGATCCAGATCATCGGATAGTGGACGAAAAATTGACAGAATTCTATCGATAGTCGAGCGCGGCCATTAAATCGGCCATCGATCCGATTTTATTAACAATTTTCGACATTTCGTTCAATTTGCAGGAACGGCTCGCAGACGAATTATCATCGTGCGACAATCAATGGCGACGCAAGACGATATTGATAATTCATCTGAGTCCACGGAAATAATTGCCAGATCCCGATTCTCTCATGGCAATTTCTTGATCGAATGGCCCCAGACGCTCGTCGCTTACGCGCTCTCCTTTCCAAATTTACTTCACCGCGTTGCCGATCGAGCAACGAATCGCCTCGCTCGCTGCCTTCGTTCCCGTCCGCGCAGACGTATAATTGGACGATGCGCGATATAGAACGCAGGCGAGAGTGGAAGCGCGAGCGAAGGGAAAAATGAACAGAACAGAGGAGCGAGGGGGACGAGGACCGAGGCGAGAACAACTCGGTGCCGAGAAAGGGGATGCCGAGGGAAGGAAACTCCCCCCTCCCTCCCCCCGCGCGAGCGTACGAAAAGGAGGAGGAAGCTCGCGCGAGAAGGAGAGAATGTCGGCGGGGGGGGGGGGGGGCAAGGAGCGAGCGTAAAACAAAAAGAGGCGGGGAAAAGGGGGGGGGGAGTTCCCCGTCGGAGTTCTCGAGGTCGAGCCAGAGGGAGAGTAGGAACGCGCGCGTTTATGCGTATATAGGGTATTCAGTACCAGACAGGCATTTATATGTGTACACACATTTATTGCGTCGGGGAACTCTCCGGTCCTACTTAGTCCTCGGGGATATAATGCATGACATTAGAACAGTTCGCGATGTATATATATGACCGACAGGTTATTGTGCAAAGATGGTTGTATATGGGATTTTTTACAAGGATACGTAAGTTACGGCCCGAGAGGGGTCATGCTGTGAAACGTCATGTATGTGTATATATATATATATATATATATATATATATATATATATATATATATCTACTGGGAGAGTGATTTTTGCTTATTAGGTCGTATGTGCATTAGAGTTATATTACTATCGCAGGTACAGTTGACATTTGCATGTATAGAAATACATACAGAGTCGTAAATTATCGACGGTAATAAAAATTCCACTATCAATCTTATCGCTTGCTATTGACTTATTCTGCATAATTATCGAAATTGATAATTATGGGACGATCGGCGATAAACTTAATAATTAATAATGATTCTGCATGACTCTGAGCGCGCGTGTAATTAAAATGTCTATGATCGATGTTACTTTGACGATTTTACGCACAGCTCTGTCTTCGGACAAGAGCGAAAACTATAGCGCGCGTGACCGGCGGTCGGCCACTGAGATCGGCACGCTTCAAATTTCGCGTCGAAAACCGTCATGGAATTTTACACGAAAGTACCGCATTGGGACTAAAAACGATCGGTGTTGGCTGTTCGCGCGGAAATTCGAAAGTTTTATGCAGAAATTATTTATGCACAAAAATTATGTATTAATTTTTAAACAAAATAAAACACCGTACTGACAACGATGACGAACGGCAGCTATATGCTTGATTGTAAATCGATTGTAGAAAGATTATGAATATCTGCTGGGAAAAGCAAGCAAAATAAAGAATCAATTTTCTTTTTCACAAACTTCTAATTATTTCGACGTAACCTAACATGATATGAAAAAATTATTCATATTTATTATTATGTAATGTATGGTGCGGTCTAGAATTACAGACACATTAAATAATTAGTGTAAGTATTGCATTATTTATATATAATATGCATCATTTAATTCATACTTTCCGTGTTCTTTTAATTTATTATTAAATTTTTCATTTGACAAGTCACAAATAATGCATGAATTAAAATGATTGTTATGCTTTTACTAACGTTTGATATTCTGTAATTAAAAAATATAATTGTATTTCGGACATAGGCATAGATGATTTCATCATTTTAACGGGGCACGTTGCTCAAAATTCTAATTGTTAAATATTTATTCCCGTACATTCATACCCGAAGGAATGCCTCTATAAGCAGTTTATTTCTGTATATTATAAGAGCCTCTGTCAGAACTTTTATATCAGCAAGACAAATTCAGACCCCAAGGCAGATCCAGAAGTGCTTACACAAGATATAAAACAAAAACATTAAATTAAATGGTTTCTATTCCAGATTTTTTCTTAGATGATAGACATTTCCTTTTATTATTTTATTTACATATAAGTAAGTGTAGAACGTAAAATACACTAAGTCTAAATGATATTCAATCGTATAAAGAAAAAAATGAGTCTATAAGAGCACTGACACTACGTTTTATTGTTAATTAGAATAAAACAAAGTGGCAAATTCTTATACATACATATTTATATATAAATGTAAATTTAAATCAATTTAAATCTATAATCTCTATTTAATACATCATAAACGAATCATTTATCTAACACCTTTCAATTAAACGAATTTTATTATCGTAGAAAGTACACCGCAAAAATGTTTCCCACACACATGCGCGCGCACATACAAATATACATATGCGCATGTATATACACACGAAACTCGTAAAACGAACATATTTATTAATAATAAGCCCGGCGCTTTTTATTTGCGGGCAATAAAATTACTTCGTAAAGGAATATTTCAATTTTTAAACCGGCCGCATCTTTCAAAGACTTCTCGAAAGCCCCTCCCTGTATGTGTGTGTGTGTGTGTGTGTGTGTGTAATACGGCTCCCGCGCGAAACGGCAGAAGCCCGCTGGTTCTTTAAATATACACACACGCCGGACGCGTTCGCAGGCTTTTAAAGGCCTCAACCTTCAATTAGTCCCGCGGCCGTGCAATGCCTCGCGCGCTCCTCCGTGTACGCCTGCAGCGAGCAATTAAAAAAAAAAAAAAAAAAAAAAAACAAAGAAATAAAAAAATAACAAAAAAAAACGAAGGCGGCGAAGGAAACGCGCGTACGCGCGAGAACTCGGCCGCGGAGTCTCCTTAACGCCGCCCGCGGGATTATTCAAGGGGATCTTTTGGCTTTGTTCCTTTTTCTTTTTTGTTTCTCGTTGCTTTGGTCTTGGTCTTAGTTTTGCAAATGTCGAATAAAATGCCGCGTGCGTTGAAGGGAGAAGAGAGAGACAGAGACAGAGAGAGAGCGAGAGAGAGAGAGAGAGAGAGAGAGAGAGAGGAGAAAGAGCTGTCGATGCGTATGCACCTCTACCAATCATTAAAACAGACACCTATGTATATATATATATATATATATATATATATATATATATATATTCCTCCATGTAAGTATCGCCGTAAACGCCGCGCTTTTTCCTCTCCCGACCTGTCCTCTCTCTTTCTCTCTCTCTTTCTGGCTCCCCCTCTCGATCCCTACGCTGGCGCTTGAGAAAATTCTTCTCAAATTAACCGCTGCGCACATCTGTATATAAATATATGCGGTGGGCAGCGAGAAAGAGGGAGGGGCGCGACCGACGCTTCCGTTTTACGGGCCGACGTGGACGTGAAATCGACGCGCGCGCATCCACGGTTCCGGGGATTGGCGCTGCGCGAGTAGTACGAACTACGTATAAGGCGACCCAAACCGACGGGAATATAATCGGCCCGTCGATGGCGCGACCCGACGAGCCGCGATCGGCGAGAAAGATGCGGGTGGGAACCAGCGGTGCCGCGCGAGGATGTTGCTCGCTTGACAACTGTTCTTCTCCTCCTCCTCCTCCTCCTCCTTGTCCTCCTCCTTCATCTTTTTCTCTTTTCTCCTTTCTCAGAAAGTCGGGTTTACCTCGTTCTTCTGTACGCGTTACTATACGCTCTGTAGACGTATAGGAATTTGTATAATTTATCGATGTCGAAGCCCGTTCGCCCCCCTTCGCCCAATTTTGCTCTCGGCCATTACACGCGATATTTCAAAATAAACAATGTTACACTTGAAATATGTATTATACGTGTGTATATACGAAAACAAAAGATTTATTACTTTTGTTCGGTATATATATATATATATATATATAGACTATACAATCGCTCTTGTAGCAGGTTTATTTTGTCCTGTATATAATATCGCTTGTGCAGCGGAGGTATAAATTACTGCAGAGCGTTTCGAGAAAGTTGCGCGTTGACGATACGGAAATTCAGTCTTATCGCGCCTGACAACTGAACAAAGATAAATTGTTACATATATGAATGTATATATATATATATACATTCTATATAGGTTTGTGTGTATATATGTACACATACATTACATTCGGAAATCGCTGATATACCTGTAGAACACACCTGTTGCTTATATATCTATACGCATACGTGATTCAAAAAGTGGGTTATAGTTATTTCTTCGTTCTTCGCATATCCTTATACTTCTCATGCTCCTTATCGCTCTCACCAAGTACTTTTCCTTGTATAATTTAAATGCAACTTTCTCGGATCTCCTAATTGCTGATTTTCTTATCAATAAGATCGAACTAATGAAATAATGACGATTGTGTTTTTATTTGTTTTTGTTTTTCTTGTAACTTAGCCAGTAAAGGATTTTTAACGACTATCGTGGATTCTTAAAGTAAATTTGCGGCAATTAATAGATAGCGCCCGAATCATTTTGTTTGTTTTCAATTAACGTATCGAATTGAAATCGTGTTTTTCGAAAACATTAATTTATTTTCTTTTTTCTTTTTTTTTTTTAATCTATCAACTCTCCTCCCAATTACGGTAAACCGCGTCGAATTATCGTAAGCAATTTTCATCAATTAAGGGAAACTATGTTGCGGAATTAAAACTGTAATTACGTTCGATTAAAGTTTTAATACGTGGCTAGTTCCGTATACGCTTATACGTTTTTATACAATGTTTAGTACATGGACTGTTGAATAAGTTTAAATTTGATAATACAACGAGCACCGATATTACTATTTGATATTTATTGATTATCTTATTTAATATTTAACTAGAATTCAATTCGGATAACTGTCGGACATAAAATTATCAATTTTCTCGTGGGAAAAACTTCGCGTACAAAAGCTACAATTAATATAATTAAACCTAACGTTACCTTTACGAGTAAGTAGGAGAACAAAGATAAGCACATAGGTGAATAAATCGCCATAATCGCGCGCGGGGATTTTCGATTCGGTCCGCCGCAATTTTCGCCGATCTCCGCGTGCCGATCCCCATGTCTCGCTCTCGACGGCGACGGGGAACAATTTACATCTCTGTCAAAATTATTCTTTATATTCGGGCTCTTTATCCAATCATCTCCTCGCGCTCGTATCTCGGGAGGCGCGATTCTTTGGTCTCGTGGCCCGCGGTCGTATTGTAAGAAACTGCGCGGAGTCGAAAGGAGATACAAATGCTTCCACTTGTATGTATGAATACGCGGTCGAAACTTCATGCTTTTGTATAGATATACACACATAATATCTGATCAAAAAGGGATAGTAGATACGGTGTATAGAGTGGTGAACACATACACACACATATATACATGCATTTATATATATATATATATATATATATATATATATATATATATATATATATATATAAACATACGTGCAGAAAAACAAAGAAAACAGTTAGAAACGTAGCAGCGGCAGCAGAAACGGCAGCGGCAGCCTGCATGGCAGCAGCATCCGGGGCCTATCGCAAATCACGAAACGAGCTTCGCTAATCGGCCGCAACGAGCGTGGAGGAGGGGCGGGATAGCGCGGCGGGCGGGGAGGGGGGTAGGCGCCTCCGTACAGGAAGATGAAGAGCAGGGCACAGATAGGGAAGAGATCGGGAGGAGGTGGAGGACAGGGGTGAGGAAAACGAGGAGCCCGCGTGCCATTATATCAAAGGTATAGCACTGAGTTGCGGACGGGTGAGAGAGTGGAGGGTTAGAGGAAATGAGAGAAAAGAAAGGAGAAGAGCGCGAGATAACCAACTGGCGTGGCGAGCCGTAGATTTACAGACACACACACACACACACACACACCGCGGGTTCACGCGAAGATGAGGGCTCTAAAGAGAGAAGGAGAGAGAGAGAGCGCTACCTCCGCGTATTTCTCCGATAAGATATCTCGCGAGAGAGTGGACTGCCCTCCCTCCTCCTTCCCTTTCCCTTTTCCTTTGTCTCTCTCTCTCTCTCTCCCTCTCTCCGATGCTGTTACCTCGCGGGGACCACGGCTGCGTGGAGGGGGAAGGGAAGGGAGAAGAAGTCGCGCGGATTAACCGTTAAACGACGTTCCGCCCGCATATACGAGGGGCTTCTGGCACTCCCGACGGCGCTGCTGGTATAATTAATCACTCGGGGGGTCGCCGACGTCTTGATTCGCGAAAGTTCCGTATTTCGGTGGAGAGGCCTGCGTATCGCGTGACGCCGCAACGAAAGCGGCCCACCTTCCCCCAGCCGTTCCTCTGTTCGCGTTGGCTAATACGAAATTTCGGAATTCGTTGTTTTATAGGCTTGCGCGAGTTCTTGGACGATTTTTTAATAATTAAACGCATCGACAGGGGGCCAAAGATCCTACCGTTGGCTTCCGAGTGGTAAGAAAGGGAGGAGTCGATTTGACGAAACTCGAAACTGGACAGACTGGATAATGCCTGATGAATTATATGTGCTAATTTTACACGTGAGAACTGGCAATGCGAGCGTCAACGTGCTACGCTTATCGTTGCGCGACTGGAGTGACTCCGCGACCTGTTATAATTAGGCTCTGATGATTTTCGTAAAATCCGTTAATTTGCTTTGCGAGGCAACTGGTGACCGGCTCCCTTCGGGGACGCCTGCCTATTTTTACGAAAGCCGACCTCTTTCCAACCATATAATTGGACCACGAGGAAATACACGTCTACGATTTGGCCGATTTGACTTTTGCAACTTCTCATCTCTGCGGTTTCGCGATCGCAATGCGAGAATCGACGAATGCGAGAAATAAAAGAATCACTCCGGGAAACTACGGCGAATTAGCTTGTAGAAGATCAATGGGGAGAAAAAAAATTGATCACTACTATCTGAAAATCAAAAGACCTAAGAATAATTACGTTGCCCTTTTTCCTCTTTCCACGCAATTCGATCGAATGCTAGTTAATTGGAATTCCTGCCCATATTGAGCCGCGATAGAAAATTTATCTAACGCAGAAATGAATTTTTAAAATTTTTATCAATTTGATAAAAAAAATCGTATTTTATTAAAAACAGACCAAAAAAAAAAAATTAAATCGAAAATCAGACCTAGAAACTGATTTAGCGAAATATCATTTAGATAAATGTTTGATAAGTGTAGAATAAATAAGTTATAAGTCTGTATTAAATCGCGAATAAATACCGATCGAATAACTCGTTACGGAGCCATGGTGCTCGAGATGCGAGAGATGCACGGGGGGAGGGGGAGGAATCAAAGAACGATCCGATATCTTACTGTAAAATCGGGGCCCCGAACGCAATTATACGCGCGCAGGAAAACCCGACGGAGATCGTGGAGGGTAAGAAGCAAAGAGCAAAAAAAAAGGAAAAAAAATCTAAAATTTCCAATCTAACGAACAATTAACGTCTTATCAAACTGGATGAAAGCTGCGAAGGCAACGTAAGGAAAAAGACCGACGCGCTCAGCTAGGTGTAGTATATATATATATATATATATATATATATATATATATATATAATGGAAGCGCAAAAAAACGTTTTAAATTACAAAAACGTCCCGCGTTCTTCGCGAACCGCGTCGTATAACTTACGTCGGTACAATAATCCCTCCTCGCACCTATCCGACAGAGTAAGAACGAAAATGAGAGAAAGAGAGAGAGAGAGAGAGAGAGAGAGAGAGAGAGAGAGAGAGAGAGGCTCCTATCGGCGCATTGTATACGAGCGTTACGCAGCTGCTTTCGGCCCGTCGGGAGCGAATATCAGTCGCGGATGACGCTGCGGAACGTGGAACCCGGATCGACGCCGGACGGGCCGCGGCGTTGCCCGCATCCTCCTCCCCTGCACGGCCGGCGCGTGGATTTTTCGCGGATCCGCCGAGTTTCATAAGAGACAATTTGCATTTTATCGACGTGCGGATAATGAAGAAAAGTTAATTGATCAAAAATAAAAATCGATCGACTTTTGTAGCTTATGTAGTCTGCGTACGGATGTGGGACGGCAATAAAACCATTACCAATGCAGTTGATTAAGTTTTCCGTTGAAGTTTCTATCCGTGACTCGGCTGGTCATTTATTTTCACCCGAGGTGCATTTAATAAATCTTTCTTATTAGTACTTTGCAACTTTCTGCGACTACATAAATTACATTAAAAAAAAAAAAAAAGAGTTACCGTAATCCTTTGTAATTGCAACTATTTAAATGTTGCCAACTGTTCGTTTCAGAGAATCAGTTGAGCAAAAGTTTTATCTGGGACCTATTAATTATTTTTTTAGTCATCCTCAAAATAGATAGTAATTTTTTCGGCTCTTTCACAAAAGTATTCGAAAATTTTATAAAAACGTAGAAATGAAGTACAATCTGCCCTGTGCAGATCGGTCTCGTAAAAGAACGGAATCCCATAGCAGATTATTTCGAATGAACATTGAATATATTTAGCGTTCTACAAGAATTTTCTATTGAAATACTTTAATTGAGCTTTTGTCGACTGCTTATATACAAATTCATAAATATTTTCATTGATCTTACAGTCCAATGAAAATATTTATTAATTTTCTATTGAAACACGTATGAAACTCAAATGAAATATATTCGTGAGTTGTTACTCTTATACGTCCATCGTCAATAAAAATTACAAATTCATAATTTGATTATCTGTAAGACTATGAAAACAACTGCAATCCAGTTTAAAGTCGGTCAATTATGAAATTTCCAGTGTCTAAATGGAAAAATAGCAATGAATCAATTTCAAAAAGAATCGAGTAATTTTCGAGTACACTCCTGTACTGACAAGATAAATGAGAAAAATGCAATATACGTAGGCGAAAAATGAAGAAAAACTGAAGCTACACGGGAGAAGGAAGTGTTTGAAAAGATTGAGATAAAAAGATGGTTAGGTAATTAATATATCATTCCTCACTTGCGCAAAGTACTCTCGAGTTAAATACGTTCGTTAACCGTGAATTATTGCGTCGTTGGTCAGTAAAAACTGACGACTTCCACAGGAATATCAGGAAGAAAAAAAATAAATAAAAAAATAAAAAACAAGAAAAAACACAAGACCATTGTAGCATTAGCCGTAACACGCATATAAAGACGCTAAATTCCCAGATCCCGGAGATACCTCTTCTGGGTTATTGAAATATCGCCCCTCGGACACGACACTGGTACAAGGCCGGGCGAGGAGCGTATCGTTGCCGATAACGGCGAGCAGCCGCGGGACCGTGTCGCGCGGGGACGCACGATAATATAACCAACAAGGTGCTTCTCTTTCCAACCGACGACACTCGTATATATATATATATATATATATATATATATATATATACATATGTATGTATATGGGAAGAGGGGGGCAACATGTATTTGTCTGTATGTATATACTCACCCACGCCAATTCTCCGCTACGCAGCGGAGCATCATTGCATGTATGTGTGTGTGTGTGCGTGTGTGTTTGTGCGTGTGTGTATGCATATCAACAAACATACCCGACGAACGACGCACGATAGACGAAGATCCCGTGTGTATCAGCTCCCCGGAGAAGTATATACAGGCAGGCGGGCAGCTTCCCCTCCGCTTTTCCGGCTTTTCCCGCGTATGTACGGAGTTGCGCACGCCCACCGCGCGCGGAGGCACGGGGAGCTTTCTATATATATATATATATATATATACACACCGGCGCAGAGGCAGAGAGACGCCGAACTCGAGGAAAGGCGCGCGCGCGCGCGCGCACATGCCACAGACACTCACGCGCGCACACACAGGCACCTGGCACAGACACTGAATTGATTCTCCAGCCGACGCTCGCTGCTCGGTCGTACGGCCAACTCCGTGATCTCATCTCGAGGCGGGCGCGTCAACTTCCTATCCGCCGCGCTCGGTCCGCGCGATCGTTTTCACTTGCCTCGTCGCCGCGGGACGCGCGAACGTAGGCCGCCGCCGCCGACGCCGACGCCGCCGCGGCCCGGAAAAAATGCCCGGGCCGACTTTTTGCCGGCCACGCCGTAGAGGCTCTCGTCGATGTGTGCACGCACGGGGTGACGCGGCCGGCGAGCGCGGACGGTCACCCCCGCGCGTGTGCTCGCCTATGTATGAGGACGCACACGCGCGCGCGGGCACATGAACACGCGGGCGCACGCAAACCGAAAGCTCCCGATAGCCGAGTATCGTTGCCAGTAGCCCTACCCGCTCCCCACCTCTCTTTCTCTCTCGCGCGCAGCCACGCTCGCCTTGCCTTTTTGTTATCAGAGGGCGAACGTTATAGAGTGAGAGAGGGAGAGAGAGAGAGAGAGTGGGAGAGAGAGAGAGTGGGAGTGAGAGAGAGAGAGAGAGAGAGTGGGAGTGAGAGAGAGAGAGAGTGAGTGTTTGAGGGGGGCGGGGAGGGTGGACGAGAGAAAGAGATGTATACGTAAATAGATAGGGCGAGCGAGAGCATTCGGCAAACAAAGGTGGCGCGCATGCGTTGGTGCGTATGTGCGTTCGTAAGTACGCGTATAAAGATATGTATGAATGATCGTGGACATGCGTGCGTGAATAATAAGCGTGTATACGAACGAGGGAAGATCGGAAAAGGGTTGTCTTGATTCATTCTCTCTTCTTCCCTCTCTCTTTCCCCCTGTCACATGTGCACGCATACACACACACACACACACACAGACACACACACATACATATGCACGAATAAAAATGCACGCATCCCGCGTATGCGTTAGTGACTCTCCTATGCGTCCCTCGAGCGGACCCGCAGCCACCGGCGAGAGAAAAATCGATGGAGCTCCACATATATATATATATATATACATACACACATACGGGATGTATAAACACATATGGGTTCTTTTGGTAGAGCTGCGCGCTGCAACCCTTCCTTTCACCGGGGCGAGCGTCGCGTTGCATTATCATAAAACGCCGCGCCGTCGTTATGCTGCGTCGCACAGCCGACCGGTCCGGGAGCTTAGAAACCGCGTCGTCGTCCTGGGGGGGGGGGGGGGTATAAGAGCGGTGGGGGCCGGTACCCCGTGAAGTCGGGCTTTCGGGTAGAGGGGGCGAGACCCAACCCCCTAGTACGTGGTAAGGACCTATGAGAGGAGTCGAGGGTTGGTCGTGGCACGCACCCTCGAAGAAGGAACCCTTACGTGCGTGCGCGGGGGATTATGGGTGGCGCCTTTTCTCTCTTTCTCTCTTTCTCTCTCTCTCTCAGAGCGCGTAGCCCCCTCCCATTTGATCTCTATAACATGGTACGACGCTCGCTCAACCCCCTCCCCCGAGCGCGACGAACGTTATGCATTTTATGTTTTTGTTTTTTTTTTGTTTTATATCTGTTTCTTGTCTCGTTTTCATTCTTTTCGAATCTTTGGCGACAGAGGTCGCATGGGATATTTCGATGCTTACACAGGAATTTTTGTAGACGTCGATACTTCACGCTCGAATTTCTCCAGTTGGTCGCGCGAGTGGTTTTTCCAGAAAAATTGTCGACCCAACCCAAGGGGGGGTTGAGACTGGTAGTAGGATCGAAAGTGCATCCTTTCAACACAGCTTACAGCACTAATGCACGGCGTCTCGAACTGGCCTATAACAGCCTCGGTCTATGCGCGATCAGTACGGGTGCGACGGGAAGTAAATTGCTCGTCAAAGCAGAATAATAGAATCCACGCTCCAGCGACGAAGTGCTCTCGTATGCATCTATATATATATATATATATATATATATATATATATATATATATATACACATATACATGTACATATATATACAGATAGGAATAAATTAGATGGACGCGTTAAGTTTATATATCTATAGAACAGCGGACGAACGCACGAGAGATAGAGGATGGAGCAAGAGGGAGGGGCGAGAAAGGGGTGAATCTCTCAATTCCTCCGTGAGACGGTGACTCTCTAGGGGAAAGGGACGAAGTACGCTTATATACATGTGCATGTGGTCAGGGGGTCCGATTTTATGGGAAAAGAGATAGTTGATCGTTGTGCCAGGTGGGGCGAGTCGCTTCGTGTTCCCATCGTGATCTGCTGCACGTGAGAATATATATATATATATATATATATATATATATATATATATATATACATACATACATGTAAGACGGTCAGTTGGAGAAAATGATTTAATAGAGTCTCGGGGATTGAAATGGAAAATAATCCCTGCCCTCTCGGCATCGCTGGGACATCTGTCCGCGCGCGCTTCGCGTTGCACATAGTAAATATTAATGGCGGCGCGACGGTAGAAGAACGAAAATCCTTAAGTGATCTGCGTCAGACGCAGAGAATCCGAGGGCTAGTCGTCCCGGAAAGATGTAATTGGATCGGTGAAATAAAGCGATCGGGCTGCCCAGTGACAAAAAAAACGGAAGATCCCGGCCATTTTCACACAATTCATCGGCCTCGCGGGGGGGAAACACAAAATTTTACCTGTCTCGTGACCTCTCTCTCTCTCTCTCTCTCTCTCTGGCACAAGAGGTCAAGAAGAAAAATTTCTAAAAGAGCTTTTAAAATCACGCGCACGAACTTATCATGTCGCACATATGTGAAATAAGATATTCCATTTTGAACGGCATCGCATAAATATTTCTACTGTTAGTTTTCGTACCGCGCTCGGACGAAATTATTTTTTCTATGAGAGCAGCCTATTATATCTGTAACGGTTTATTCAAAAGGAATTAAATCTTCTTAATTTGCAGGAGCCATCGAGCCATTATTATTTTACGAATACATACGCTGCAACATCGTAATGGCATATACTTTGTTCTCTCGACTTTTCTCGACTTTTCTACAATGATCGACGTTCGATAACTGCATAATGATCATCTGCATGCACGATATAACTACTATAGCTTACTTCTATATATTTATGTAAGTATTTTTGTTATATTTTCACATTCACATTTTTGACTTTTGTTATACTTTTATGAGCTTAAAGTTTTTCTGAACTTATTTTTAATGGTAATATTAACAATGCTCTTCCCTGCGTATTTCCATATTCGTTGCAATATCGTTGGTTTATTTATAATAGCATATCAGAATTTTCTGGTTATTTCTTGTAGAAACTAAAGTTTCTTGCAGGATTTTTTTAAGTAAAATCATACTGCAATTTAAATCTAATCTTTCTCTCTCTCTCTCTCTCTCTCTCTCTCTCTCTCTTATTTATCGTTAATAATCAAACGCGCGCCCTACCAACGAGAAGAACAGTTACATCGCGATTCGCGCCGAGGATGCGTCACCGGCGACGGCGATTCACTACGCATAGACTAAAAAAAAAAAAAAATGAAAGAAAAAAAATAAAAGGATACGTTTCTTGTACGAGCCTCGACGGTCCGACGCCCCGCGCTGAAGGGTGAAGAAATATGATTTAGCATAGAATAATGCGCGCACAATGGAGGCTCGCGGATGTTCTGCCCGCCTCGTCCGGCGTCGGTTATCCGTCGATTTTCATCGGATAATCCCCGAGGAGCGTCTCAGCGCGTGCCGCGCGCACACAAAAGTCCATGAAAAGTAGAGAGAGAGAGGGAGGGAGGGAGGGAGATCGGGAGAGAGAGAGAGAGAGAGAGAGAGACAGACAGACGGAGGCTGGTCGGTACAGAAAGAAAGGCGGGCAAAGAGGCCCCGGAGAAGCCGTGGGCGAATTTTTGCGCGTCTCGCATATATCTCGGAGCCGTGGACGCCCCGGCCACCGTTCGGATCGGAGCAAAAAGGCCCCCGTCGCTCGCCTTAATCGTTTCTTTATCCGATCCCGCGACGACGCGTCCGCCGGCTTTTGCTAAATCATCGCCGCCTTCGGAGCGCGATTGCGCGCGTTCTGTCTCTCTCTCTCTCTCTATCCCCGTCGTCGGCTTTTCACCGCGGTGCTCGCGATACAGCGTTTATATATACATATATATATATATATATAGATGCACGTATATACTGGCTTAAGTTCGGATACGCTTTCTTAAACAACTCCCTAAGTGTGTGTGTGTGTGTGTGTGTGTGTGTGTGCGGCCTCGTACTTTACCGTGAAATTTTAAAGCAATGGATAAAGTAAAGGTGGAAGCAAATAGTATTGACGGGAGGAGAGCTTTCGCGCCGTAGCCAACGATGTTTTACTTGTTCGCGGTCGTTTCATTGACGTCAAGCGTCGATAAAAGTAAAATCGTCGAGCAATGCACGTTATTATTCAAAAACAAACAAAGAATCTTGTTTTCAATGACGAAAGGATTTGAGGCAAATTTACAATCTGCGCTCGTTAAATCGGAACTCTATATACGTTCGTGCAATCGAAAGATTTCATGTTCTTTCGGATTTAGTTTTGGTTCAATATGTGATTTTCTTTCAATATGTAACAATAGCCTCGTTGATATAGGAGATCGGAATTTTCTGCATATTTATCGAATATGCAGAAGCCTCGTTCAATTCGTAACTCTAAATCCCTGGGTGAAATTTCAACTCTTTTAGTTTATGTCTCAGCCTGAACAACAGATTTCAAGCTGAAGCATTGTATGAAGGTAATTTTGTGTATAATAACGACCGTGATAGTGAGGAATATAGACATCGGCACGTCTAGTTTTCTCCATTGTTTTTTTGGGTTTTCAATCTCTCATATAGGACAATTGCTCTGCACAAGATCGTATTATCGTGCTGTAATATAACGAGGCGAAATTTGTACATTGTCGCGCGATCGAGCCAGAAGCAAGCGATTCCAATTGTTACGAAACACGTAACGCAGATTCTCGATTGTCTTTGACGGGACTTAGGCTGTATGTTTTCTTAAAAATTGCTTCGTGCAATAAATTGTCCTTGTATTTGTTTTAGGTGACTTTGTCACTCTTCACAGGGGCAACCAGTACGGATAATAAATTGCGTTCGGCAATCCAGATACCAGACCGTGTGTCACATTTGAATATTCTTAACGGTCATTTTACACAACGAGTCGGCAGATGGCGAGCTGCTTATTTTGGAATCTTGACTCAATGTCACAAGATATTCCAAGTATTAATCAGAAACCGATCGTTGTAATTGGTACTACCGTTTTTCTTTTGTAGAATAAGGCGCTTTCGTCGAAGCTTCACTATTTTCTTCTTCTGTTGCACCCGTTCAAATAATTGTCCATAGAAATTATGTTTTTTTTTTTCAAATAATTGTCCATAGAAATAATTTTTTTTTTTTTATTTTGTAATCTTACGCGCGGAATTGAACTACGTACTTGATTATTTATGTTTTCGTACTGCCTATATCATATAGTGGCAGGCCGTAGTAATAGATATTCGAACATTTTTAGGAGTTATAGAATATACTAATACTACAATTTATCTCGACAAATTATTTATCTCTCAATTTTCATCCTAATTCGAATCCATTTAGTAATTGATTTCTTTTAACATTGTATTAAGTTATACCATTAAGTATTCCTCGGCGTATTTTTCTGTCGTTATCGGTCGCTGCATCTCACCGACGAATACGTGGCCGGGTTGTACTGGAATATATATTATTTCGATCGTAAACATATCGTTCTATGCACATTTATAGTACGAATGTCGGTAGTAAGTAAATCAAATTCTGCTTCGATCTCAGTGTCAATATGTTCAATACTCGTCACGTCCGGTTGGCGGAGCTTGCTTTCCAGCAACTATTCTGAACTTTCTCATTTGACTCGCTTGTGGCGAGTTTTTGTTCACCTAACGCGCATGGAATTCAAGATAATTCGTTGCGCTTGATGCGAATCGTTCGCCAACATATGAGATATTTATATCCTTTGGCAGACTGAGCCTTGTGTCTTCGATTTTCCGGCAGACTTCGTAGCCGTTTTAGTTGTTTCTTTATTTTTCTTGCAGCGAATAGCGTCACAAACCCTATTCTCGAAATTATCGTTTTTCGGTACGGATTGAAAATAAAAAAAAAAGAAAAAGAAATACCTCAGAAACGGAAGTATTTGGATTTTGCCGAAGAATCGGCCGATCCCCAATCCTTCCGATGTCGAGGACGAGGACTCGGGCGCCTCATCGCTCGCCCACCGGGGTTCTTAACGCTAGGAGAGAGAGCGAGAGAGGGATGGGCGAGGGGAGGAAACAGCGAGCCAACGCCAAATCGTTCCCGCGCGTGGGTGCCGCGAGGGCAAAAGCACTCGCCGAGGAATCTACGAGGGCGAACGGGAGCGAGCGAGACGGCAGTCCGCGCTCCGGGCCTCCTCCTCCGTCGTTGTCTGTACCATATACGTATTAAGCCGCCTGGAATTGTCGCACGGTGCGTACGGTGGACGTTCGATTTCACGGAGTAAAATGATGGGCGATTTAGTCTAATCGTTGTGGTACGTGGCAATCGTACAAGCACTCTCGTCGACGCACTTTTTCGAGGATAATTGAGCATTATGTATTTAATTGTTGTCGCAGTTATTACGTTTGCGCGTGTGTGTATATGGGCAAATCTCAATAAGATTAAAACTTCGCCTAAAAAGGATACAGAGCGTATTTGAACACGCCTTTATGAAAGAATGTGCATTTATCTATTTCATTTATTAGCGACAATTGTG
>JACCIC010000131.1:847500-877500 GCA_018907035.1 Sycobia sp. Sy_11
CGATTACTTTTACCAATATATTCATCTTCCCGACACAGACTGTCTCTCGTGCAAATTGCGGCAATTCCATTAATAATAATAATAATAATAATAATAATAATAATGAAACCAAAAAAAAAGAAAGAAAGAAAGAAAGAAAGCAAAAAAAAGAAAACGAAATGAAAATCGGCGACTACTTTATATTCCTATCGTGGAGATCGCGCGGAACTGTCACTTATAAGACCCTTATCCGGTGGCTATAATAAACTCGTATGCGGAGCGGGTGTATATGGAGTGAACGACAGAAACGAAAGCTTGAAGCGGAAAAAAGGCGAAAAAAAGAGCAAAATTAACAAAAAAAAAAAAAAAAAAAAAAAGATCAAATATAAATTATACGCTAAGTTCGAGCGACAACCGATAATCACCGTCTAATAACCGGATTTTTTTCGCGGGCCCGGTGGACAGACGGAAAACGGTAGTCCATGGAAACTCGTCCTTCGTCCGAGTAAACTGTTTGTGGTTTGCTTTTTTAAAACTTAATAAAAAAAAAAATGGGAACGATCCAAAAGAACGATGGCAATGGAGAAGGGAGAGTTTAAAAACAAATTTTCCTTTTTTTGTTCACTCGCGGTAATGGCAATTGCAAGAGATTTAGATTCAGTACATTTATCTATATATATATATATATATATATATATATATATATATATATATATATCCGTAATGGTATCCTTAATAAAACGACGTTTGAAATTTATCAGTCGAAGATGTACGAGGAGTCTCGCGGCGCGTCTCCGCGGCGGATACGTAAATGAGAGTTGCGATCCCGGCTATTTATCCTTTTACAGACATGCGCGTATATAGTCTTTCGATCATTCGGCCGCGCTCGTCTATTTCCCCATTCCACCTCCTCCCCCTCCTCCTCCTCCTCCTTGGTATTTCCGCGCGATTCCCTTGCCTCCTCCAACCCTACCCTCAGATGAATATTCAAAGCGGCTTAATAATACTCCTCCTGCGACGATAACGCGAGCGACGTGCGTTCCTCGCCTGAAAATTGAAAACGCTGTGCCGAGTTAATAAGTGATTGGTCGGTCGAGGAGAGAGAGAGAGAGAGAGAGAGAGAGAGAGAGAGCGAGGGAGAAGAGCGGAGGAGAGTCAATACCGTGTGCACGCCGCGGCGCTCGTTAAAAACTCTCGAATTTTTGCGCACGCGCGCCGATCGGGACGGCCCGAGAAACCAGTAGGCTTTATGTATGCAATACCGTCCTCGCCGATCGTCCCTTGCGCGCGCGCGCGCCCGATCTTCGCCAACGGTAAACAAGAACTCGATTTCCAAGCGCGCGATGGAATAATTTTCGTTTGAGCGCAATTTCGAATCGCGAAATTAATACGGGTATTGATTTAAAAAAAAAAAAAAAAACACACTAAAATTTATCATCCGAATTAATTGGTCAGCGTATTATCAAAATTTGTTTGTCATTTGTACGATCCGACGATTAAATGTCCGAAAGTTTCGTTAATTACGTAGAGTGTGTGTTGTAGTAAAAAAGTTTTGCTAATTTTGCGGCTTTTATTTTTTAAAAAAATCTACCACTCTGTGTATGATGCATAAAACTATAATTTTGTCAACTAATCCGCTTTAATTCTATATCCATAAATTACTATGAGAATTAAGACATATCCAATATCCGCTGCTTATATTACAATCAGCTGGATACCTATGTATATATATATAGTTACGCATTACCAATGGCAAAAGTACAAGAACCAAGTGAAAACGACGTATGAAATTGTCGAATAATCAAAGAAAAAAGAACCATTCCTCGAGAATTACGTGATCTTATAGTTCATATATATATATATATATATATATATATATATATATATATGCATGTAAGGGTACACGTATGTATGTATATCAGGGGGCTCGTTTAATTTCATAAATATTTACCAGGCAGAGATTAAGCAGCGAAATTTATCGCATCCTCGTTTCGTCCAGCACCAATTGATTTATGATTGGAGTCGCGCGGCTTGCTGCGTTTAATTTATGAAAAACAAATAAAAAAAAAAAAAAAAAAAAAAACAAATAAAAGAAAAGCAGCCAACGGAACGAGGTAAAATCGGTACAAGGCATTACCCCAATCTCATATAGGTACACATCGGATTCTCGCTCGCCGCCCCCCTGCAACGTCTCCGCGAATCGTCGAGTGCCTCTGTCGCAAATACCGCGACTTCATGACGACTATTATTATTATTATTATTATTGTTGTTGTTGTTGTTGTTGTTGTTGTTGTTGTTGTTGTTGTTGTTATTGTTGTTGTTGTTGTTGTTATTATTATTATTACTGTTCGCTACGCTCGCCTGCCGGCGAGACAGTGCGGACTTTTCGAGACCGGTTATAATATCCTTTGGCAGGATAATTACCGATCCCGGGCCCTCGCTCGCTGTCTCTGTCGTATCAGCGGCGGGGGAAGGGAGGAGGCGGCGTCGGCAGCCGCGAACGATCGCTTCGAGCATGCATGTGTAAACAAGAAATTATATCGCGCGTTGTCCCTTTTATAAACCACCGCTTTGCCTCCCCACCGCACTCTCTCTCTCTCTCTCTCTCTCTCTCTCTCTCTCTCTCTCTCTCTCTCTCAATCGCATTATTTATCATTGTACAAAATCTCGCCCCGGGCGTTTTCGCACGCGTTCGCACCGGTGCCCGGTTGCAAATGCACTCGGCCATCGCGTGCCTCGGATTAGGCGTACGCGCGCAGCGGGGCCCGATTCGCGCGCCCGGCGCATTTCAATAATTATCGCCGACGAAGCCGGGGCCCGGGATCGTTTTATTAGCGCGATAAATTCCGTTAAAGGGGGCGCGAGGGGTGGACGTACTCGCTGTCCCTGCCGCCGCTGTATTAACGCGCGTCGCGAGCGCGACCGATAAGATTCGATTGTGGGCGTTGAGCTGGCGGCCGGTTAAATGATTGACCGAAGGGCAATTGCTGTAATGTTGTAATGCGCGCGTGTACAGCTGCGAACAGAGGTGAGGGAAATTAAGGGTTGCGAGACGTATCGATATTTATAGAAATTTACTTTTTTTCCCGATCATTCGCTATATTATATATTTCGAGATATACTAGAGATACGATAATTTCTTTTTTAACGCGTGCAGTAGCTTTTATTGATGTGATAAAGATTACGGTTTCTCAATGGTAATATGAATTGTTTAGATATTTGAGCGGATAACTTAAAATTTGAAACCCAAGTTATGCACGGCAAGCTCTTTCATTGCGATGTTACGTACTTATATTATAAAACAATTGAATTGTACTTCTGTTTACTGCCCATATACAAATTAATAAATATTTTTTATTGGTCTTACAGTCCAATCAATTTCAACCAAAAATAAAATAAAATAAAAATAAAAATAAAAATAAAATAAAAATAAAAACTAAAAAATAAAAAATAAAAATAACAATAAAAAATAAAAAATAAGAAATACAAATAATAAATAATAAAGTACCTATATTATGTTTTTAGCAGATAGTCCTTCAGTATTCTACTTGCGATGGTTTTATTTTGTACCTGGCTAAAAATAATACAAATACGAAACGTGGTTCGTCGAGTTTTGAGATCAAGAAGTTGAGATAATTTTTTTTGAATAATGCGACTTTGTACATCATCAAAGTGGGCTTTGGTAGCGAAGCGGTCATACCAATGTTTTCTACGAATTTCAATGTCTTGCTTCTGATTGCCATCCACCACGACGCAGACCTCGGTGGATCAAATAATGTATATTCTTTAGAATTGCAAATTGTACTTGTGTCTTTGAATTAAATTAATAAATATTTTTATCGAAGAATAAAACATATTTTCGGATGCATGAATTACAATAAACAAATTAATTTTTTTCTTTAAATTTTCAAGAGCATCTTACTCCTTAAAGAAACATTCAGTAAATGGTATAAAATTGCGTTGCAATAGTCAGATAAACAAATTGAAATAAGAAAAAAAAACTTAAATTTCAAAAACACAGGAGAAAGTTTCAGAAGAGCAAAGATCTAGAAGACGTGCCAATGGAACAACCGCTCCGTGAAAGTATACCATTGTTTACGAAATTTAATTTCCCTATTCAAAATTGTTTCACTTAAGACTGCATCCTAATTTTTTATCATTTTCATTAATTTAGCTTAGTAAGCAAAGATCGCTGTATTATTTTATAAAACGTGTGGCAATGATAAATTTAACATCGGCCCTTTCAACTTAGATATCTCTGTATTAGAAAGTTCTTCGGTTTTCGATCAAGCATCGTACGTCTAAGATGAGATCACCTGTCAGTCTACCGACCAGCCCAGCAGATCGTCTAGGGCGAAAGGTAAAATAATAAACGTTCTCTGCTCATTGGAAATTATTTCTTATTTAATTTCAAAAGCATCAGAATCCATCAAAAGCATTTTTTTCCCGCGTACTTCTTATAAAGGAAAGTCTTTCAATGTAGTTTAATTGCCTGTCATAAACGGTGAAACTTCTCAAGTATTTCTGAAATTTAATAAACATTCGATATCCCGATTTGATATTCAGTCACCCGGTTTCTTCTGAGGCGCTCTTCCTCGACAGAAAAAGGCACGCAAACACACACACACACACACACACACACACACACACATACACCCACTTGTAGGAATTTTAATGCACCGCAACCGCGGAGCGTCGAACTAACGGCGTCGGCCTGCCCAGAAACTACACCGTGTACTTTCCAGATGCCCGCGCAGCCGGCACGTAGCGCGTACTTACAATAAATAATAATGCAACGCACGCGCCGCGCTCGCGCAAACTCGACCTCGGCATCGGCGATGCGTAGTTTTTCCTCTTCGCTTCGATTCCCCCGTGATGGCGGGGGCGGGGTGGGGGGGGGGTAGGTGGATGGAGGAGCCGAGGGAAATTTTTGCCGCAGCTCTCGTGGCGTTTCGCGTTTTCGCCCTTGCCCGGCCCCGAAACGGAGGCAGCCCGGAGTCGAGCAGCGCCAAAGCAACGAGGCGCGGTGGACACAGCTCCCCAGGAGAATTCCCGGGCGGGGCTTGGGTGGGTTGCGGCGCGGCTCGAGCGCTCCGCTTCGCGGAAGGACCGGCGATGCCGGCGAATCGTGGGGGGGAAGTCGCGGGTGGTTTTTTTCATTTTTTTTTTATTCTTCAACCGCTGGAACGCGATTGATGAAAGCTGGCATTGTCGTAGGAAAAGTTTGCGCCAATTCGTCTTTACTCGAACGTATATATGATCCCAAGTGCTTATCTATCGCGAATTAAATTTCAATTCGGCAGTGGGATGAATTAATTCGTTTTTTTTTTTTTTATGATCGTTTCGGTGTATAAAACAATCATTTATAATTAATGGATTTGAATTTTTAAATTGTGATAGAATTGAATTGGAAAAAGAAGTCTGCTTAATTTGCTAAGGAATAAATGAATATGTTCAAATGCGCTTTAGAGGCTCCTTATACATGGGCACATGGCAAAATATAGCAACGACCACGTAACGCAGCCATTTCACACGGCGGGAGGCGAGAGAGAAAATTTGCATGGGCGCGGAGCTCACCCCCCTCCCCCAACCCCTAGCCAGCTCCCCGATTGTGTCGTGAATCCGCGCGCCCGTCCCTTATTTCTCTCTGGCTCGCTCCCTCAATCTCTCTCTCTCTCTCTCTCTCTCTCTCTCTGTCTCACTTTGGCGCGCGTGCGCGCTTCCCCACGCGCTCATCAAGATCGATCGAGTGCAGCGCCAGCCAGGCACGAGTCCGTGCGCCGCGGCTGCGACGTCGCGCCTACTCTTGATTTCTTTCTCGTGAAACGCGATAAAAATATGCCGGAGCGGTCCCGAGACGGGACTGGCGGCGTGCGAATTTTCCCGCGGGCCCGACGCTTTTCGGCCCTCTCTGTCTAACGCTTCCCTCAAGCCCGAGGGAATATATTTAACTTTTATATTTAATTTTTTTTTTTTTTTAACGAACTAATACAAGATAATTGTAATGATAGTCACACTTCACGTCAGTGTTATAGTGTATTATATATATAATACACATGCAGTATTTGAGATTAAGAAGGCTATAACGCTAGAAGGCGAATATATGTTTTTCGACTAGTTGCAGGACCATTAAAAAAAGCTTCATTCTCTTCAATTTCCATTGCAATTATCGAAATTATTAACTGACCAGTTAATAATTCAAAAATACCGCTTAAATCCAGATATTATTATATAATTATCCTCGGGCAATTTATGATTATGTGTAATTATTTGAAAAACCAGTACGTGTCACACAAATTATGCGCCGCGCTTATTATGATTGTGCCCCCGAGAGCGGGTGCAGCGAGTGGGAGAGAAAGAGGAAGATGGAGGCAGAGAGAGCGACAGCAGGAGCAGGAGGAGGAGGAGGAGGAAAGAAACGAAGCCGTAATAACGCGATTTACAAGTCAATAAGTAATAAGTCCGGGAAGAAAGCGGAAAAAATTTAATATACATAACCTGCTGCTTTACAGTCATGTATGTATATATATATATATATATATATATATATATATATATCCACATAGGCATAAGCTAATAAAACTTGTCAACGCGAGGACGCGGGGGGAGGAGAGAGGTGGTGGGTCGATGAAATTGAAAGAGCCGCGCAAAAATGAGGAATAAGCGAGGCGGCGTCACGTCTCGTGGAAATATATATCTATAAAAATCCGTCTATATAATGACCGAGTGAACCAGGAAAAAAAAACAAAGCAGAGGAAAAATAGAAGTAAATGCGTCGCCGCGCGCGGACGCGTATCGAAGCGTCCGCGCGAAGGCGTACGTCGAGGGCGGCTCTAGTTGGCGTCGCGGCGGTTGACGATCGTCGAGCGCTCCGCAAATGGAACGGCTAATCGAGCCCGCTTAATCGAAAGACGACGGTGGAGAGCGACGCGTCGCCCGGACCGTGGGCTGTGTACGTTATATATATATATATATATATATATATATATATATATATATATATGCCGATGCTATATACTCGACTGTCTTCGGCTCGTGAATCAGGTATCGACGACAGACGCTATATGCCTTAGAGGAGCAACTGAACAACTCATATATATATATATATATATATATATATATATATATATATATATAGTAAGCAGTGTGCCGTCTCTTCTCTCTCTCTCTCTCTCTCTCTCTCTCTCTCTCTCTCTGTGTTTTGCTCGTATGCTGCTTCTCCTATCTGTTAACCCGGGGGGACGTGCGATCGTTGCGCAGCAGAGAGGAAATAAATAGTTAGGTGGCAGGGAGCGAGAAAGAAGGGGAGAAAGAGGAGAGCGAGGGTGGAACTTACGCGGAAAGGTGAGCAGGAACTACGGGGAGCTCGGCTGGCACACGCGAGCATTGTCACCTAATGGTCGCTGTTTCAAGTAGAAAGGATCTTTCCTTTTTTATTTCTTATTTTTTTTTTTAATGTATTGTGGTGTATTGTTACTGGCCATGGACTGTTATATCGTTGTTGCTTTTTTTATATAGCAGTTGATTATTAGAATGCTTCGATATGAAATTAATGGATTTCTTATCAGTTCTTTTATCTGAATAAATTACAACTTTGTTCATCAGTATTGTTTTTTTTTTTTTTAAATCGTTAAAATATAGCTCAAGTGAACGATTTTTCATAAAAATATTATATATATATCGATTTAAAGTAGTTCGTTACAAATTGTACATTTCAATCCAATGTCTAAATAGTAGACTTTTCGATACTTATCCGTACGGTAATGTCAAAATCGTGAACAGCTATCGCACGATGTCGTTTTCCAGACATAACTCTTTCTCAGTTTAGAAATGAGAAAAAAATTCGAATTCATTGAACTCGTAAAAGTTTTGTGGAGAATAAAATATTTTTACACGTTATTTCATTAGGAATGAAAATACCAGCCGAAGCTCAATCTTGTTTGCCGGCGAAAATGTCTGATAGAAGACTAACTTATGCACTAGTAGTGCTGCGCCACATTTGACGTTACGAGATGTTTTTTGTTTTTTGTTTTTTCAAATATTTCACCGATTTCGTGTATTTTTTAGAAACAAAAAAAAAAAACGCTTATTATGCCAATTTTTATTGGACTTCGTATAGTGATAAACCTGAACTCTCGAGAAAAATCGTACGAATCAATAATTTGTACAATATGGAATTATAGCAATATTCAAACGAATATAACTGCGCTGATCTATTAACGAGACGAGATGCTTGACTCTGAACTCAACAAGCCTCCTCCATCGAGAACTTCGTACGCGGATTGGCATACGCCTTGCGGGACCGTATTATACGGTCAAGCTAATGGTTAAAAGTGACGCTCGTCTCCACATCGCAGGTGAAGGAAGAAAAGAAGCGATAGCATATATATATATATATATATATATATATATATATATATATACATATATAGATACGCGCGCGGTAGAATCGCCTGACATTGGCTCGGCACTGCGATAAGGATCGCTGAGTGATAGCGGCAGGACTGCCGAGGAAGAGCGCGGAGAGATACAGGCGCCGCGCGCTCCTTCGACGCGCGAGTAACAGAATCGGCCGAAGTGGGGAGAGATGGACGAGCGGATAAGGACGGGCGAGGCGGGGGTGGAGGGAGAAGTGGCGAGTCTGCACGGGCAAAGGAACGAGCGGGTATGCCGACCGTAAGGTATATCGCGAGGGAGAGGGAACGATACGTTGGCTCGCCGATAGGCGTTGACCTTTTATCGGGACGCGCGTGTCCGTTATGCGGAACGCGGGGCTGTCGGGCGTAAATTGCGGAAATTACTTGATTATGCCCTGAGATCCAACGATCGCAGAGATTTAGGATAATTGCAAGCTGATGACATTTTGGTCTTTATTTTTTTTTTTAATCATCGCACGACAATATTCTTATTTGGCGATTAAAGCTTTTTTTTAATTAATTTCACCGAATTGCGTGCATTCCACATGATTGCATAATATACGGCAAGAACGCTGAATTTAATCGAATTAAAATTGAATTAAATCGTATCTTTGATATGATATTTTACCTAAGACTGGCAGTAAAAACCGAGTGCCGCCAATGACAAATAACGCAGCGGTAAACCCTCGATGGAAAGTCGTATCTACTTCGAGCCCGTAAACAAATTACGACGTACGAAAATTAGCAAAATTAATCTAATGATCGTTTATTGCCCGATATTAAATTATTCGAAATATTTATTCCCTCTTGCGCGTATCGCAGCCGGAGCGCGCAACGCCCCGCGCGCGCCGTATAAATAATAAACGCGCGCGCATAAATTCATCGATTATCGAATTGAGTCGACAATTTGAAATGCGCGATGAAAAATCGTTTATTTTTCATCGCGCCCAAGCATATATCTGTATACGCGCGCCTTCGATACCGCCTCAACATTTTCACGGCAGTTTTTCCTCCTCAATTTTGACGCCGCCGCCGCCACCGCCGGCAACGCCAGCGCGGCCGCCACCGCGGCCACCGATCGAAATCTCGCGCGCCATTACTTTTGCCGCAAATTTATGGACTATATGGGGCGAAATAATTTATGGCGCCGGACGGTCAATGGATTTGAGCAACTCTGCCGCATTCGCAATTTTAATCACTTCGCCGGCGAGACTGCGCGCCCGCGCGCGCACATGCACGCGTATAAGATACACGAGCGCATAGCGACGAAATTATCGCGCCGAGAAAATAATCAGCGGAATTTTCTCGGCGGCGCGCGGTGCCGAGCCGCGCGCCGCGGTGCGCCCGTGGAGATTACCAATTTTCCAGCCAATTAAACTGCCAGCCCAATAAATTAGCACCACCAATTAAACGTGCGCTCGCCGCATGTGCATATACGTATGTGTGTGTGTGTGTGTGTGTTTGTGTGTATACCGTGCACGGATATACACAAGTGGCCGCGTGCGGGCGCGTGTATGTGGCTGCCGATCGGGGCCTCCACCTCATCCCCTCCCCCGCCCCATCTCGCTCCATCGTCCTCGCCGTGCGGCGTAGCGCCAGTAAATTCATCAGCTCGTCCCCGGGCTCGCGCGGGAGGATGGAGCTGCCGCCGATTTTCAGGAGGGGAGGAGGTAGGCTCGCGCAATTAGCCGGCCGTCGGGCGGAAAAATTTACGGAGCCCCTGCCCCGCTCCATCTTTTTCGAAATTCCAGTTATAGATACACACACACACACACACACACACACACACACACACACACACACACACACACACAGATGTACAATTTATCCGCGACCTATTTGCCAGAGCGCGTAGATCGGCGCGGCCGCGCGCCTTCCGCGCCTGGCTGATATTTCAGCGGGCGGCGACGCGCCGTCGTCCACGCGTCGTCGGCGCGAGATCCGGTGTCTCGTTAGAATGCCGACGTTCCCCGCGACTTTCCACGAGGGGCTTTCCCTCGTCGCTCACGATTACGTTGCTCGGTTAAGGTTAACCGAGGTGGAGTTACGCGGCGACACGGGCGGTCGCGTGCGCATCGGCCGTAAAAGCGATTCTTTCTCTTATATTTCCCTTTTGTTTTTACGCGGCATTGGATTGTCATAGATCTCTCTCTCTCTCTCTCTCTCTCTCTCTCTCTCTCTCTCACTCGTGGAAGATAATGATTCGCACAACCGCGGGATCGAAAAATCACACTTGCAGAGTCTTTGTATTCTTTTATAAAGTCAAAATGGGGTCGGTCCCTTTGTAAATGGAGTAGCGCTTCTTTAAAGGATGGCTCCGAACGAATGAGTCGTTCGTTGAGGAATGAACATTAGTATTTATATTTTTTTAAAAGAATTAAAAAATGAATATTCGTATTTACAAAGGGCTAAATATTAGATATATCCTTTGATTTGTCGGATATTCAAATAATTAAAAAAAATCTAATACTCTTTTAGATATCCTAAGGTGATTCATTGTTATAACCATAATCTAATATGAGAAAAATATCTTCATGCAAGTTTTGAGAATACCGGTGAAATTACGTGGTAGGACCAGCAGCCACCGTCTGAGTAAATAGAAACAAAAGCGTTGAAACTACATTTGTTTATATATATATATATATATATATATATATATATATATATATATATATATATATATATATATTAGGCAATCGATCATTGAGATACTGAGTACAACGAAAGCAGCACCGAAGCCGGCCTACGGCAAACGCATCACGTTGCGCTGACGTCGCGCAGTTCTGTATCTCGGAAAGACTCGAGCTACGAGTATAATCTTCGATTCTCGTCGAATCGATTCGGTTAATTTTCCATTTTAGCATTATTGCCCCTTCAAGGACCGGCGCGCATCGGTCCTCGGATGTTATCGATCAATTGTCACGCGCGTCACAAAACCGACTGTATCCAGGAAGCATGGAAGCTCCAAATCTAACACTTTAATCCAAACGTTTCCACAATTGTGTTAGAAACGGACGAATAAAAGTACGATTGTCGCATGGCTTGTCATGCACTAATAATAGTAATGATAAATAGTCGATGGTGGCGACTTCATTATACAGTGCGAGAGCGTTTCGGGTAAAAAAGCTTTGTTATTTAAATATTATATATTTCTATATATATCTCTATTTCATTTACGAAAGTGACATCTCTGATTATATATTAACACGACGGTAAATTGCAGGTATAGGCTCGCACTCCGAATATGCGCTCGCCAATATATAATTACACAGGATTATGCGAGATAATAGCGCACCTCTGACGGAAATAGTAAAGTAATAATAATAATAATAATTACTATTATCGCTATTCTCATAATCATCATCAGATCCCTTATCTCAATCCTTATCCCTATCCTTTTCACCAATAAATTTCGAGTCAGCGTCTCGCAGCCCCATCCCCTATCCCTCCTGTCGCTGTGAAAAAAAAAGGAAGAAAAGAACAATCTCTCCCTGATCATTTGATCGTTTCGCAGCGACGCGGCGCGCTCTGGCGGCGACGACCGGGCGGCATTTCACCCGCATCTAACCAGATATATCGAGCCGACACACGGCCGTGCGTACGGTATCGTTGCTGCGCCGTGCGCGCCGTTTTGATTAAAGTTCAATTCTCTCTCTCTCTCTCTCTCTCTCTCTCTCTCTCTATTCCTCACTCATATATATACTTGTATTATTAATACAAATTCATAATTATGACGTTACGCAACGCGAGCGATTTCAATCTCTCGAGACGGTAAATCTACGTTCGTTCGCCGATGGGCTCGCAAAAGTCAGCCGCGCGGGGCGCCGCTATTTTTCGCTAAAGAGACAGACGAGCGGAGAGAGAGAGAGAGAGATGCGCTAGGTAATTTATTTAACAGACGAGCTCGGAAGCACGGGTCTGGGCATGGGCAAGAGGATGGAGAAACGAGAAAGAGTGAGAGAGAGAGAGAGAGAGAGAGAGAGATTCAGAAGGATAGAATGGATAGATCTATCAGTCGCTGACGCACGCACTCTCGTATACAGCTGGATATCCGTTTTCCCTGGCAATAGTATAAATACAGCGCTCGGCCGACCGTTCAATTAACAGCGGCTCTCCGGTATATCCATACAGCAGAACTTTTTTTATTTCGTCTAGAAATTACTCCGGCCGCTTATTCAGCGTCGACTAGAACTGGTTCATATATGACTAATGTACAAACAATGACAGCAATTGTTTCTTTAATAAGCTTAATAGCGCATACGCGATATCGTAACAACTTTCTCCCATCGCCTCGGCCGCGCAATTACATTGCGTGCTCGTAGCAGCGCAAGCACATGCTCAATCAATTTATTGTCGAAAAAGCGAGCGTACGACGAAGACGGCAGTATCGGGCAAGCGGGCGATTTATCGCGCGGAGAAGCGGCAGCGAGTGCACGAGGATCGTTCGCGACGGAGTCGCGGAGAACAGTGGGACGATCGCTGAAAAGCTTCCTACCAGAGTCTTTCTCCCTCACCCTATACTTTTCGTTCGTTCGTCCATTTTGGCCAGTGCGGCGTTATTCTGTTGAACCGACCTCGTGCCTCTTGCCCTCTTCCTCGATTTAAGCTTCGATCAAAAAGCCCACCGGACGTTCTTTCCTCGTTAGTTGAAAATCGACAGTTTTCCCGTGTAATAAAGCTGTGGGAGAAAAAAAAGCTATTAACAGCCAGTGGCTCTGCCGTTTGTTTGATTTTTCTAATTAGAATTGCTCAAGTCTGGATGAATTAATAGATGAATCTGGATAGTAACGCGAGCTACAATTTTACAGTCTATGGTAGAAGGCAAAATTAGCGGGCTCGCGGCGTACGAGAATTTTATAAATAAACGGAAATTTCAAAATATAACGCGTATATCGAAATCGGACCCATTATAATTATGCATGAAAGAATCTGCCTCGAAGCGCTCGGCAGATAATCAGCTTTATAATGTATACCGTTCGGAACGTTAAGATCCAAATAAATTTCTCAACTCGGACTTATCGTAATCGATCGTCTGCGCCGGTGCGCAACATTCGTATAATATCGGTTTTTTACATCAATTCCCCACCCATCCCCCCTTTCTCCCTGCATATACACACTTGTGATCAATAACGAATCACGCTTATCGAGAGGGCCCGTCAGTCGTAAACTATATCTGTTCCGTTTTTCTCCTAAGCACTCTATTACGGAACGGATTTGCCCGTAAGTATACGATATATGCGAAAAATCCAGCTGCCATTCCTCTCGCCGCCCATTATCCCGTTTCAGAAAAGGCCAAAGAATTCAGCTCTTGGGCAATAATGCATTTGCCAACATTGCGTCGAACGAAACGCTCTCGTTGCTCTTGGGGCATGAGACGGGGACCGATCAGTTATAATGCCGATCGCTGATTTTTACACTTCATTAAGATTGAAACGTCAATGTAATTGCCATTTGCCCGAGCGTATATAGATCGCTCTTAAAATATGAGAAAATAATACCGGCTAATTTGATTTACGATACGAGTAACAATGAAGGCTTATTCTCATTTATTCGCGCTAATGTTGCACCTATCGTAAAATCTATAAGGATATTTACCCCATTAATATTTATATATATATATATATATATATATATATACAAATATACACGTATGTATATATAAGTACGTACATAAATACATACATAAATAAAATATATTGGTCAGATAAAATAATATATTTCTCGTAGCTGTCATTTTTCCCCTACCTGTCATATGTACAAATAAATAAACGTATTTCTTTCCTATACATAAATTATAAAAAATGCATCTATATATATATATATATATATATATATATATATATTTATGTATTTATTTATTTATTTATGATATATATATCTAAGCCGCATCCAAAGCGCGTCCTTCGATCCCTTAAGATGCTACATCGATCGAACATTACACCAAATTTCTGGAAAACTACCTTCTAACTTCTTACCAAGAAAACAAAACTAAAAAAAAAAAACAGAATCCAGCTCAAATCCAGCGTTTCGAAACGCGTCCCAGCGCGCCAATTCCCAGGCTCGCAGCACTCTTTCTCTCTCTCTCTCTCTCTCTCCCCTTAGCTCGTCTCAGCCGCGGCAGCGAGTGCGCGCGCAACTTCGCACGCGCGCACGACGCGCGGCGACGCTCGAGGGCTTCGAAAAATCCATCATATAACGTATAGGATACACGAGTACCTTGCGCGCGGCCCGCGTACACAAAATAGCGCCGCGAGAGCGAGGGCGAGAGAGAGAGAGAGAGAGAGGGTGGGTGGGAGAGAACAACGCTCGGTCTTTCGCCGCGTTAAAATACACGGCGCTATAACCAGCCTCGCCTCTCTAACACCTCGGGGTCCCCTGGGCTCTTGCCCCATTGTTTAGGAACTCGCCGCTCCGACGGCGAGCCGTACAAGCGCACTGCGCGATAAGCCCGCGCATTTCATCATTCGAGCTCTGGGCTGTACTCAGTTTTTCCTCCGTCTGCTTTTCTTATTCTCCTCTTTTTCGCCGCCACCTCGTTCGCCTCTTCCTTTCCTCGTCCGCACCTCCGCTCCGTGCGACGCTGCCGGAACACGTGCGGGAGCCCGTGTCCATCCTTGATCCTGAATCCCTCGGCCCGTCCACCGGCCCCTGTTTCGCGCCTCTATGATAGCGCCCTCGGCATGCCGGAGAACCGATCTGCGCAAGTATGTGAGTGCGCGCGCGCGCGCGTGTGTGTTCAGAGCCAACGGGTCTTTAATATAGTTTACGGTTCTATTACTCGCTCACGCGTATTTTTGCATATGTATTTATTTATTTGCTTGTATATATACAGTCGCACGTGAGCCCTTGGGATGGTAAAGCGGTGATGGTGGCACGAGAGCCATGCATGGCACACATGGAAGAGAACTAGTAACAGAGAGAGAAAGAGAGAGAGAAATTCGATTCTTTTCGCATGATATTTCTTTTAACGAGTCACACCTTCTCGCCCCCCCCCGCGCTCCAATCGATCGATAAAATCGATCTAAATGGCTCTCCGATATTTTCCTTCGAGGGGGAGCGGGGTTGCGGGAGGGGTGGGGAATTTCTCACCCGTCAATCTCGCGAGGCTATATAAATAGTGTGGGTGGCTGCATCGCCAGCGTCTCGGTTACCACAAGGCGAGCTCGCGATGGATAATATCGCTTGGCCGCGATCGCGCGAGAACCATTTGCATGCGAGCTATGTGGCGCGCTCCCCCCCCCCTTTTTCCCCAAAGGCGCTCTTTGCAATACTATATATAATGAATTGCTTTAAACACCCGGGTAATTGCCGCCCGGTGTTTTGTGTGTGTGTGTGTGTGTGTTTGTGTGTTAATCAGCGATAGGCGTGTCTGTTGCGCGATGGCGGACAGGATGTTTTCGAGGATCGTAACAATGGAATTCAATGGTTTTCATTGGAAAATGTTCCTACACATAATCGAGAAAATATTTTTCTGTCTCGTATAACAATAGGATTGTTTTTCGTTAAATGGAGAAATATTTTTTGAATGAAATTTTATTTAAATCAAATAAATTATCATTTTCTCTTCGTTTACGTAAATATTTTCTTACTATACGGAGGTTTCCTTCACACATGTTTCGCGGATAGCCATAGCTATTTTAGGTCATTGAGATCGGTTGGATCTCACGTTATAGAGACATTATAGAGCCAATTTCGCGAGGGAAAAGCTCTGGTGAATATATATATATATACACGTACTACTCGGTTTTCCACAATATTTTTCCCCGATCTCGTAACGCAGGATAAGCGCAGAGGGAAAGGCGAGTGGGTGATGGCAGGAGAAAAATCGCCGGGTGCTCGCAGAACCGACGCGTACTATCGCGAAGCGAGCAGCTTATCCGTTACCGTTTACGTGATATTTCTTGCATTTTCTTCGATTCTTTTATTACTACGAGATTCGGACAGATAAGCCTCGTCTTGGAATATTGGTTTTTTTTCTCTGTTTTCCAATCTCATGTTGCAGCTAATTCAATTCATTAGTACGATAATTGTCTTTTTATCTTCGGATAATTGTGTAACCGTACAGCCATTCCGGCGTTATTCGAACATAAAGACAATAGACTGCACTATGGATGATATTATGCAGATAGATGCTGGAAGTAGAAATGCGAGATAAACGATTTTCGCGATAATACCCGGTGAATCTTGAACTTTTCGAAATTGCCGTTATTTTAATGGCTTGATTCTTTTTTTTTTGTTTTTTTTTTTTTTTTTTAGAACAAGCACGCGCACTTCGACCGTATAGCGTGTCAGCCACACACGATACTGTAAATAGATATAGCGTTGCTTTTCGTACCGAGGATTGGCTCAACTCGCGTTTCCAAATTAGCCGCGAGATCCGAGGGGGTAGTTCTCTGATTTCCTCGTGGATCGTCGCGTGCAAAAGTCCGTGTGCCGGGGCGAAGATTCGATTTCTATTCGTAATTCCTGGCGTTCCAGTGCAGAAATTCCTGTGTATTAATCGGGGCTTCAATCAATTTTGCCGGATTGACGTTTATTCCGGATTGATGTATTTATTTATTGAATTCTCATTTCAGCCTATTTCAATGTAATCTCCATTGAATAATTGAGATAAGAAAGATTAACGGGCGTTCGCGACTTGTCGAGCCTAGAGCTCGTTAATATGTAAAGCCTGTTTCGCAATTATTCGACTAACCGTAGAAATAATGAATCAGGAAATTTTGTAGCATAAGTCATTATAAGTATGACTTTTTTGCGATATACTCGGTGTAAAAGCGTTCTGTAGTGTTAAGAGAGCCACGAAATTTGTAATTTCTGAATATTTTTTGAGCGAAAAAATCGCCGCATTCTAACAAGTTTACATTTGAAAAGGTTTTTGGCATCTCGTCGTAAACTTTCTAGGAAATTTATCAAGGAATGCTAGAATTATTTCTAGCAGAAGATAAATCTAACGTATGATACGTTTTAGAAGCTCAATTATGAAAGAATACTCTATTTTTTACAGAAATAACGCGCGTACGGATCTCGAGAAATCGTTGTTCCTCCGCTGTAGCGACGAAAATCTGGAAAAATCACCGCGCGCGGGCAACGTCAAAGATCGAGACTTTCGCACCTGTCCAAGGCTGCGCCTTGTCGAAACCGCGGGTTCTTGATCACGTCGGAGTCTATCGTCGAGTACAGGGTGTGGGTGGGGAGGCGCATCGGGCCTTCGATTCCTCCGGTCATCCGTGGTGGCCTCAATTCGATCGGGCTGAATGTGCGCGTACCTGGCGCGTCCGTGATTTTTTTTCCCTCCTCCGTTTTCCTCCCCTTTATACCCCTCTCCCTCGTCCTCCAGGGGGCGTAATTGCCAAGTCGACGGATAATCGAGCGCGACGGCTACGTCGCGCTATATATAGACATATGCCATTTTCAATTTTCCCCGCAAGTTATTACCAGGAATTTTAATAGCTTCGTTAGAGCGCGATCGCTTTTTGCCTGCGGGGGTTTTTCTTTTCTTTTTTTTTTTCAATTAGTTCCTTCTTTTTTCGAGCCCTCTGCCCAACCACCCCTCGCTAATTAATTCTCGGCTTTATACGCCCGAGGCAATTAAATTTAAATAAGGCCTCGGGGGGGGGGGGAGGAACTTCATAGCGGCACGGCGTCGCCGAGGATTATCGACCGGACAGCGTGCTTTTCGCTCGGTAGCGTTTACACAGGTATATGTAAGAATGGAGCGCAGCCGGGAAAGTCCCGTTTATGTATTATAATTCGTCCGAGGTTCCTCGAGCGCCGCGCTCCGACGCGATTTACAGTTTTCCAAATTAGGCATATCGACATTAATCGTATACGGGATTTCAATTTATGTCGATCGACGTAATAAATTAATATAATATAATATATATATATATATATATATATATATATATATATATATATATTTCGAATTTTCACATCGCTGAAGGAGTTTAATGGACGTGCCAGTAGGGAAAATGAGAGAGAGAGATAGAGAGATAGAGAGAAAGTAAGGGAGGATGATGAATGAACCATCAGCAGAAACTGTAATTAAACAAACTCTCTATGCAGCGGGGTAGAAGCGGCGGCAACAACAGCGGTGGCAGCAGCAGCAGCAGCAGTTCTTTAACCTTCTTCTTTTAAAAGCGTCTTTGACAGACGTATACAAGAGGGCGAGACTGAGGAAGAAGTAGAGAGAGGGAGACAGCCAGAGAGAGAGAGAGAGAGAGAGAGAGAGAGAGACGAGATAGGAAGGGGGCAGCGGAGCGGTTCGCGGGATACCGATCTCACGTCACGAGCGCGCGCATAGCATGCGAGATCCTCGGAGTCGTCTGCTGCCGCTGCCTGGCCGATCCTTCGGCTCAGCTGTGCGAGCATCGCGCACGCGCGCCTATCACGTGAGCACGGAAAGCGAATCGCCCAAGCCTCTCTCTCGCCCTCTCTCTCGCTCTCCCCTTCCTTTTCGTTTCATCAGTCCGATGCGCCCGCGGATAAGATCGTAGGGGCCTTTATCCACTTTCCGATTCTTTTCTGCGCGCCCACCTCCCGGCGTTCCTTTTTTATCCGCAGACCGGGATAGCCGATCGAATTAATTTTTGTTGCCGTCGTTGTTCTTTCTCGCTCTGTACCCTTCCCGTCCCATTCGCGCGATCGGATGGATTTATTTTTGGCCATTAACCCATTAATGTCCCGAAGAAACGGTTTTGCCTAAATTGTGTAATACCATTACAGGTTGTGGTGATTCAAGGATTTTCTTTTCGATTTCTTTTTTTGAAACTGTGACTTTTATAGAGAAAAAAAACTGGTTTTGGTAAATCGATTTTTTTGAAATCACAATATAGTAGACATATCATTATAGAATCATTTTAGTATGAAGTTAAACGCGTCGATTGAGAAAATAAATTTTTCGAGCTGTAAATTTGCCAATACGTTGATAATGCTGGTAAATTTTTACTCCCTTACTAATAAGCTTTAATAAATATTGATAAAAACATTAACGATTATATAAAAACGTTCAAAGTTTTACATAAAAATGCGTACGATTGCATAACGGCGAGTCTATTGGATTTCGGATAGAAAAAAAAGAAACACGAACGACCTTCGCACTATAAAATAAAAAAGGGGTCTCAGAATATTTCCTTTCTGCGGAAATCCGCAGTCGATACGACAAGCCAACGAGCTTTCTCCCCCAAGACTCGGTCCTGTGGAAAAATAATGGACTAATAATACACTGGCAAACTGTACCACCGTTGATATCCTCCGTCTGTTGCGCAACGCGTTGCGCACTCCTCCCACACCCCCTCCCTTCTTTACCCGCAGATCTAAAGCAATTACACATGGCGGGGAATTATCGATATAAATAACGTTAGGTATATAACGAGGCCTAGTCGCGCGCGCGTCCGTTGTTGTTGGCGTTATCGCCCCCCCCCTCCCCCGACTCCCCGCGATATCGATTGGATCTGTTTTTCGACGCGGAACTTTCACCCGCGCCGCGTTATTATTGAGAAAGAAGTGCGCAGACGCCAATTGCGCCGCGTCAACGGCGAGCGGGGCAAGACCGATCCGTCGAATCATCCGTTAGAGGCCTGCGCTCGAGAGTGAGCGAGAGAGAGAGAGAGAGAGAGAGAGAGAGAGAGGGGAGAAAGAGATAGCGTTTGCCCCGCAGCTAAAGTTCGCGTGAAACTTTATTGCCTCCATATGCTCTCGCGTGGGTACCGATTGTTTATCCCGTTTTTTCGTTTGCACGTTCTTTTAGTTTAATTTTTTCTTTTATCGCCGTTTTTGTTTTTCTTTTTTTTTTTCTCTCTTTTTCTCGTTTCAGCCGACAGAGCTTTATTGGCCAATTGCAATTTAGCGCGCTCTCGTGTGTATTATTACAAAGCCTTTCGCTTCTCTCGGGACGCGAGGTGGGGGAACATAACGCCGCGGCAGAATTATATTTGGAGATGAATTTTCGCGCGCGCGTGTGTGTATGGGACGAGAGCTCTAATGCGGGTTTTCCCACAGTTATAAGCGCGCGTTACGGGACCATTGTTATTTTCTCGCTCGGAGTGAAAAACAATTGTAGGGATAGTTATCCGCCTATAATGAGCAGTTATATATATGTATATATATATATATATATATATATATATATATATATATGCATACACATATGTATATGCATGATGCGACCGACGCGTTTGCGTTTTATATGTAAATAAATGTTAACAATTACTTACGCGTAATATGCGCCGTTGTACTTGAAGCGAAGCGTGGATTTGAATTTCCCCGTCCAACCGTGTACACCGAGGAGCCTGTGGAAATAAAAGATGTCGAAATTATTCTATTGCTTCATATCGGAGATAAATTTGATTAGTTTAATAAAATAACAATATATGCATATATAACTTTTACAAATTTATATGAATTAATTTTTGTACCGAAACTTACATACTTTGTCATCCTGAATTATCATAGGCCAAAGGACGAATGATATTTTACATCTTCTATTTTTATTTGTATATCTTAAGGCAGCTTAGTGCAGGGGGAGAAGCGCAAGAACAACTCCTGCGCGCCGAATGTGGGGCTTTAAACTTTCTTATCTGGGACACGAATAAAATATTGCGCAGTGACGGTAATAAATATCGACCCCGGCGCCCTATCGCCCGACAACGCCGAGGGAATCCCCGTACTGAAAATCAGATTAAACGACCGATTTATCTGGCCGTTTAATTAAATATTATCCGACGCGCGTCGAGAGCGCGCGGATCGCGGCTGCCGCGCGGCGGGCGCTATCGAAAACTCACGGGGATCTCCGAGCGATTATCCGGCGCGCTTCCCTTTGCCTCTCTCTCTCTCTCTCTCTCTCTCTCTCTTTCTCCTACTGCCGCTCTGCACCCCTACCCCCTGTATCTTAGCTGCTCCCAATAAATATCTGAAATCCTTAATGGACCCGAGGAGTTCGCGGAGCAGGGGGAGGGGACGAGGCGCAACAATGGCTTCCGCGTACGCGCGCGCGAAAGATTGCTTAAGGGCTTTGCCTTGCTCGTATATGCATTTACGAATATATATATATATATATATATATATATATATATAATATATATATATATATATATATATATACACATATACATATGTACGTATATAGAACACAGGAGCGGGAAAAACGCCCCGGCCGTATCAGCGCATTCGTTACGACTCTTATCTCGGCCGTATGGGGCCGAGACTCTCCAGCTACCGACCCGCCAGCGAGCTTTATACTATATATGTTATATACATATACAGACAAATATATATATATATACGCACACACACATATCTCCCAGGTTGGAGAATCTTGCGATTCCGGTGGTCGACTATATATACGGTGGCGCTATAGCGAGGTTTCGAATAATCATTTTAAAGGGTTTCGGAGTTTTCACCAGTTTCGTCGAATCATGAAAATGCACAAAGGAAGGTGAAAATGAATATTCGGCAATTATGATATTTTTAATCAGAAAAAAGTCCTATTAAAATCTTCAACTTAGTCAACAAATTCAAAATATTCAACGCAATTATAACGATTATTACATATAGAAGCCTACGATGACTCGATCGCTATGACCGATTGACACAAGCAGTACTGTAATAATTTACATGTAGTTTGTAAATTATTTACACAAACGTCGCAGACCTCCGTCGCTGATTAGCATCGGTATTTAGAAGCATAAATAGAGCGGCGTTAAATAACCAATTTTTTGTAATACTTTTACTTTTTCTTTCGAGTTGTTCCGAATATTTTGAAATATAGCGTCTATCAAAAATTATTTTTTTTTTTTGACTCAAAAGAAATTTTCTACTACTAACCCAGTTTCATATATACACGGCTTTTCATATGGTTAATTTCTGTCCCCCCATAGGTATTGCTGGGAAATTCTTGAAAATCCTACGCTCAATTTGTTTATTATGATTTGATCTTCGATTATATTTTCGGAACAGGCCAAAAGAGAATCAAATATAGTAAAATAGAAAAATAGTAAAATAGAATAAAATTTTTTAAGAGCATTAGAATACAATAGAATAAATTAGAAAACTCGAACGAATGATCAATCATTAGAACCAATATACATTATTGTAAAATTAGCATCGGCGTTCATTGTTTTAGTTGGTATCTTTATTAAATTATTTTACTTAATCAGTGGATTTTGGCATTGTTGGTTGATCACTTATACTGTAATATATCGTTTTTCTTAGAAATATAATCTTGAATATAATCAAACCTTGCCTGCTGGTGTGATGTTCAGTCAGTTCAAAAAACCACATGTATATTAATTTACTTGCAATTATTTAATTGAATTGCGATTAATTTAGTGAGGTATTCGGTTCAAATAATAAGAATAAGCAAGTTAATTTAAGTAGTATATGCAACTTCGCCCCTTTCTTGTATTATTTTTTCTAATAACATCTGCGATATTACAAGTGTCAAGCGTACGTTTCTTAGATCAGTCGAGTGAATTTCAGAGTTTGCAAATGATGCTCGATTTGGGTATCTTTCTTAACATTATTCGAACCGCCGAACTATAAATGGCTTGGCTTATTAATAATTCGGTATTGGCAGTAACAAGTCATTTGCTTTCGTGACATTTCGCGGAACCATCAAAACCCTTTTAATTTATATAGGGTACATATACGGAAGCTCTTGTAAAAATAACGATATCGTTCCTCTAATAATTAATTTTTTAATTATCTCAGCAATTTCATGAACGTCTTCGGGAAATGGAATAAATGCTTGATCTCAATATTTCCAACTCGAAAGAAAACCCTCAAAATCTATAACCATGAAATGTGAAATAATGATTAACTCGCTGAAAAAAGAAGAAAAAAATAAAAAGAAATCAATAGAGAGCTATAGAGAAAAAGTAATATAAATCTCTCTTCGGAGAGCGCGCTGTGTTTTGTACGCAGGCGGCGTAAAACAAATTAATGCCGACGTGAACGAGGCCCGTGGCTAATCTAAATTAGACAAAACGCCTCTCGCCTTTCATCATTCGCGCGCGGATTACCTCATTAGCTTTTCGAGCGCTTTAGATCAACGTGTATATATATATATATATATATATATATATATATATATATATATATCCTCGGAAAAGCTATTGGCCCCGGGAACCTTCCCTGCCCTGCCGATCGCGAAAGATACTTTTGGCCGATAGCAGTACTACACATACATTTCTACGCATGTATGCTCGGGCGTAATTAATTCGTTGGGCGTCTATAAAAAGATTTTGCGGCCGTTACTATAATGGGTGGAGAGATTCTGAACGGTGTTAAACAGCTTATATATGTATATATACATATATATATATATATATATATATATATATATATATATATATATATATATATACATACACGTAAATTTTTCTAATCGCGCTTATTACGCAATGCGCCACCGGATTTCATATAAAAGCTGTATGTATATTATATATATATATATATATATATATATATATATATATAGGCATGTGTGTACATTCGCATATGTACCGTCATATATATTTAAGTGTATAAAAGCCCGCGAGTGGCTTCGCGGGGGTGGGGAGGAGAGGGCTGCCCGATAAGATCTTGAAAATTTATTGCGCATTATTATTCGAGAGAGGGCGGGGATGAGGTGAGAGCCGTCCGATAATCTGCCGTCTTTATCGCGGTCTATACGGCGGTGCAGTGCGGTGCGGTGCGTTGTCCCGGATAATATATATATATATATATATATATATATATATATATATATATATATATATATATATATTATATGAACACCGATATGCCCGCGAATCTGCAGGCTCATCGTCGCGCGCATAACATAATACTCACGGCGTCATTCCCCCGTAAATATACCAGCGTCGCGCAGAAAGGGATTCCGAGTGATTCTTTTTTCTTTTGCCTTTTATTTTTCGTTTTTGCCCTCGTCTTCTCTGCCGCTCTTGTAGTATAGCTGCTGCTGCCGCCTCTACTGCTGCTGCTGTTGCTGCTGCTGCCGCCGCCGCCGTCGCCCCCGCCGCTGCTTCTTCGCGAGAGCACCGTTCTCTCTACTATTTGTTTTTGCTATGGTAGTCGTTTCTTCTCTGTTTTACTTTTCTTTTTTTCCTCTTATCGCACGCAAAATGAACCTCATTACGATGAGTACAAATGTTCCACTTTATCGCTTATTAGATATTTTATCGATGAAAAAAGCGGCGAATTATTGGAAATAAGTGCGTAATATTGTTACTTGTAGAAATTAGAGTGTCTTCATTAGAATAATAAAGGGGAGATTCAGAGTGAGATAATAATTGTTTTGAAAACTAATCTTTCGAATATTTTTTTAACCTTTGTGGTTTTTATCAAAAACAAATCAGTAATTTACTCTCATCAGTCTCTAGTAATATTTTCAGAAGTAATTACTATTGTTGTGAATAGATGTATCAAAAACGACACCACTTGTGATTAAGTCATTGTTACCTCAGTAATATTTATATTACAAACAGCTTAATACAATGAATTTACAAGGATTACTACATATATCTTGAAAGTTACGGTTTCATCAAATTTTGCAATATTTAACATTACGGTACTATAAATCGTATTTCAAACGGTGCATCATTGTTGAAAATAATTGCTCGTCTAACTGGCAGAGACTCGTGATGAAGAGAAAAATATTATGAACTTATAATATTGAAGAACATATAAATCTGTTAATAATTTCATAATTCATCATCCAGTATCAATTTTTTAGGTGAATCATCAAATCTTTGTGCGACCGTTATGGTGTGCAAGTGTAATTATCAAAGTTTTATGTGATCATTATGGCTGACGATATCACAGTTTACAATATAAGTTCTATTTTTATCATTATCTTCAAATTAAATTAAAATGTTATTGATACAGTATCGAAAAAATGCAATTTATTAATTTTAATATTTAAGAACATTATGGTTCGAAAGAGTTCCGCAAATTAAAAGTTTAAGTTTTATATTGAATCATATGACCGTTTTACAAGCGCTATAATTATAGTTACTATTTTAAATCAGTTCATATGAAAATGACTCTTCATAAAATACATCTAAATTTATTATCGTTGTAAACAAAAAATATATAAATTTATTATCCTTTTAAAAATATATATGATAAAATTTTAACGCACCAGCAATTCAATCTATATATATATATATATATATATATATATATATATATATATATATATATATATATTTAAATTATTGCAAACTTTATAGGGCATAAATTTCTCATTGGCTGTGCAGTTTCGCCACATATTCAATCCAGAATTAAAAACATTATTATGTAGACTCCCCATTTTTAACCAGTCGACACAATTCTTTCCCCCCGAAATCCCCACTTTCTTTTTTTGTCTCCTCGTGTCTGCTGCATCCTCTCCCTATATATATAATTCTCCCCTCGCCGATCGCGTTAGCTCCATCCTATGCCACCATTTTTATTTTATCCCCACCTCTGATTACTATGCTGCCCCCCGTCCCCCTTCCCTCCGGCAGTTCACTGACAAGGATGGATCGTACACACATTCGCGCTTGCGCCCGCATACACACACACACACACACACACACACACACATATATATACACATACACGCACACACAGATACAGACACATGCATGTGTACGTGCATTAACCCTTTTTCGACGCGCAGCCACGGTATAGCGCCGCCGGCGGGCGCAGCAACGGAGATCGCGGGGTGGGGTAAAGGGGTAAGGGTGGGGGGAGGGGGTAGGTTAGGGCTATACAGCCCCCTTTTTAGTGCGGGAACTCGCGCTCTCGGGGACGGCTTGATTGAATTTGCCTGTATACATGCGGCGATCCGAGCGCACGCGAGCCAGGGGTGGGATGGCGTGGGGCGGGGGTTCGGCGGCCAGGGCAAAGCAGCCACGGAGGAGCACTTTCTGACGAATGCACGCGAGATTACGAGGTGGGAGAGGGGGAGAAAGAGAGAGAGAGAGAGAGAGAGAGCTGTATGGATAGAGAGCGAAGTATAAGGGAAAAAGAAGCCGAGCAACTAAGCGGCGGGCATATTATGCATTTGGTGAATTGCGAATTTATCGTACAACCTTTATTAAGAATACTTGCTACGTGTCTGCTGAATTTTTGGATCATTGAAAAGGAATGGTTTTTGCGGTATTTTTATATTTGTCGTTTATATATAAATTTTGCTAATTTACCGAGAGAATTTGTATGAAAAAATGTGAAATTCTAGTTATTCGACAAATCACGGATAGGAATGGATTTTGTAACTTATTGTTCATCATTCACTTCACATTACGATCGTCCAGTCAAACATTTACCGTATCGTTATCGTAATTTTTCGTGCATGCATACAGCCATCAAGCATATGAACGGGCCTTGTCCGGATTCTATTCTCAAACGTCTATCGGCACGGCAAATTGCTCTCGAAAACGTATTGATCTATCCACAAGTGAATTCCTCATCGGTACTATTACCACTAAGGCAGTACACTACTAAGGCAGACCAAACTAAAAAAAAAAAGATCTACAGCCATGTCGACGGTTTTAAATGACGAACAATGCTTAAGGTCGCAGGATGAAGAAGTAGCAGAAGCTTTGCAGAATAATACGGACTGTTAGCTATTTAGACGTACGGCGGTATTGAATTGTATGACGCATAACTTAGACGGGAGTCCGACAAGAGCTATGCCGCGGTTACGAAGCGAGAAATACACTCGAACCGAGGGGACGGAAACAAATCGTATGTGTAGACGTACGCGCGGGCAGAGACAATGAGGGCATCAGTCATCCGTGTTCTATAGGTAATTATGAAGTTTCAAATGGAACAGAAACGAATGCGGATCCTGCATTGAATCAGAAATGAATGGAAACATCGAGTGCGCACGGAGGAGGAATTCGTTGTGCACGGTAACGAGCTCCAATTAGTCACCGAGTCAAGTCAGTCGAACAGTTAGCGAAATGATAATTAATTAGTCGAGCATGCAATAGCGTTGAAGTATTACGGATATATATATTTGTGAATGGTCGGACGCAATTGCAGAATAATATCGAAAGAGTCCATAAATGTCGATTTTTCTCTCGGTAATTAGTAATTTCACGCATATTCAAGAATAATCAACGAAAGTGGTGAGAAGAATCTGAAAAAAAGAAGATTTTTAGGGCGGTAAAATGAATTTTCCAAATTCTTTCCCGATTATTAACGGAGTTTCTTCTTAAATAACTGCCAAAAGGGATTCAGATAAATCTATTTTCCCGCGACGATCCATTCGCTGCGAAAAGTTGTCGGCTTCGGCGAAAAACAAAACGCACACGTTTTCCAGGACGAGGGAGACGTATTATCGAACTTTTCCCAAATCGCGTTCGCCTACCGCTGCACGCCCCTAAGAACGTCAACGCTGAAAAACGCGCCCATGCGTCGCTGCCGTTGTAACATCCGAATCGTCCTCATCCACCTTGCCTCTCCCTGTGCGCGCTCACTGGCTTTACCCGGCAGCGCGCCTCACGCGTACGCATATATACCGCCGCACACGCGCTGCTATTAATTGTAAATCGCGCGTCTTATCCCGACGCGGTATTATCGGTCGCGCGCGCAACTCCTGGCGACTCGCGAGTGTATGATATACGTATAATGTAGCAGCGAAAGCCGAACCAGTTCCAGGGCCGTCGGCGACGTGCGGCGCGGCCCCTGCGCGCTCGGTAGCGACGAAGTCGCAGTGAGGTACGGACGTTTAGATTTCCTTATCGTCGAGCGTTATAACCGCCCGTCCGTGATTTCCGACGCGCCGCCCTGCTCCGCTCGCGATAATGCTCCTCTCCTTCCTCATCCCATCGCGAATAAATGAGTCGTATACCGCCCCCCCATCCCCCTCCTCCCGATAATGAATGGCTATCTTTCGCTCTCTCTCTCTCTCTCACTCGCTCGCGCTCCGTCTGTCTCACGGGCGCGGCACTCTCGAGCACGGTGTACAAGGCAGCGGTCGCCGAGGAATTGATGGGACACGAGAGTTGCCCGAGGGGGGGGGGGTGGAGGACGACACCTCGAGGACGCGGAAGGCGTCGCGTGCGGCGGTATTCGATGTATATATATATATTACTAGTCGCGAGTGACGCGATAATGACTCCAACTAGGTGCGAATCAATGCTACAAGCACTGAAGGTTGATCCGATAAATGTCGCTCGCGTGCCGCCTCTGCATATACAGTCCGCTAATGTGTCCTAATGAGTCGGGTTTATTATAACTTACAGCTGGCCAGGTTGACTTTTTCGTTTTTAAGGATAGCGACACGGCACTACTATGTCAAACACGAACAGGACGACGTATTTCGAAATAAAGAGTCGTAGAATTTCTGTAGATAAAACATGCGCGAGTCGCAAAGAAAAGTCGATGTGCGACAGTCGCTAATGCAACGGTATTTAGTCGGATCAATTACAAGTGAAATGGAAGAATAGAGCAATGGAATTTAACACGATTCTTAATGTTCTTAAAAATGTTGATCAGAAGAAACAAAATCCTAAACCAGGAATAAAATATTGCTTCTGGAAATTGACGTAGATTCGATTTGTTTTTTTTTTTATGTTATTTAACGCCGTTATATTTATGCTTCCAAATATTGATGCTAATCAGCGACGGAGGTCTACGATGTGTTTGTAAAGAAAGCATATGTAAATTATTACAGCCGTGCTTGTGCCAATCAGCCGAGACCAGGATTTGAACTGGGATCACCGAGTTACTAGTCCTTCGTTCTAGCGATGGAGACATCGTAGGCCTCTTGGATTCGATTTCAGTTGGATTTCCGTGAATCTTACATTCGGTGATAATATATTTATAACTTGAATAATATGTTGCAGCGACGAAAAATTAATCCAATTAAAAATATTAAATTTTAACACGACTGTGAAAATTGATTATTTGTCCCTTTAGACAATTACTGAGATTTTTTAGACGAGGTAAAAATAAATTTATCGAGTCACATTAGTCTATGCTTAACGCTACGAATTTCCGAAGATCGTTTTAAAATTGTCATTTTCAAGCCGAATTGGTGAAACAAAATCCTATACAGCGTTTGTCAAACATACATGTACGCTCGGAGTGCATTTATTACGCACGAATCTAATTCGGCGCTGATTTCTTGGACTGCGAGCCTCCATTCTGTGAAGAAGAAAAAACATCTTATCCGGCTCTTCGCAAATTATTTCGGCCTAGTCCGTTATTTCGGCGACGCCGAGAATCCCCCATGCCACGTCGTTATAATACTCAACAGATCGATATATCTACGCACACGCGTTTAAGAGAGTACGGGCGTTGTTGCATTGTCAACTATGACAAAGTCCCGCGCGCGAAACGGAGGTAATATTAAACGCGTCGATCAAACGGGGTGGGCGGGCGCGCGCGCGCACGTATAAAACGATCATCGAGCTAAATAATTGATTTTATGCCATCGTAGTATATATACACACACACACACACACACACACACACACACACATACATAATGCTGGTATATTAGACACCGTGTCTAGGCAGTGATATTTTTCCACTCCTCCTTTCGTTTTTCTTGATCGATTTACAATTGATTCCCCCCCCCCCCTGACGGTTCATGTATACATACTTC
>JACCIC010000131.1:882500-947500 GCA_018907035.1 Sycobia sp. Sy_11
TACCTACACGTGTATATCTACGCCCGCACCACTGTCTCTCTCTCCCTCCGACGTGCGATTCCCCGACGCGGCGCACGGAGTGCTCTTGTTCGGGCTTTCCGTAATCTCGGTTTTTTTCTTCTTCTTTTCTTTATTGCGAGCTTTTTCTTTGTTACGTGCATGGAACCACGGTGCGGTCCGTAGCGCCGCGCGCCGGCATCCGACTCATGTACTGCTTGTATCGCGAGGCGAAAATGTAACATCGCAATGCCTCAGTATGTAACATCGCATTCCAGAGTATTATTAATTTATATCGTACAAAATATGGTTCATACATTTTCTCGTATAATTGGAAATGCATTTTTGATCCAGTGAATGATATATTTATTCTATGATAATAAATACCTTTAAAAAAATATCGTAAAAATAATAACTATCAATTAAATGCTGATATAATGCTGATAAAATATGATATTTCGTTTCGTCAAACAATACGAAATGGCCTATTAATAAAGATTTAATAAAATCAACAATGCAATTTATCAGAAAGAATCAAATGATTAAATGGAATAATAAAGTATATTCTTAATATTGCCATACAATTATGGTATTTTAACACATAAATCATTATTTTCCATAAAGATTTAATCAATATGGTATTAGGAAAAGTGATTTTTCTTTTGCTTTTCAATTTGTTCTGTGATACTAAGAACAGATTTATTGTGAATATATATAGCAATAAAAATGTATACAACATTGTGATTAATGATTCTCAATCGGGGAAAAAAATAAGTTCCCTTTCCTATCTGCGATGGAAAAGTGAATAATTTCTCCTTTTCCTCCACATTCTCACAACAGTCGGCCGATATTAATTTCCTACTCGTGCATTGCAATTTTCCTACACCGAGAGTCACATATACCACGAATTAAGATTATTACACGGCAATTACGCGTTATCTTTATTGGGCTGCGAAATGTAAATTTGAAATTTACGATGCGCAATAATTCGCGAAATAATAGAAAGGCGCCACAAAGCCGAGATGTATTTACTATCGTTAAATCTCGTTTAATGATACGTGCCAGCAGGGAAAGGGAGTGAGGGGGGGGGGCAACGATCAAAAGCCCATAGGTAAATTTAAGATTTATTCCACGTAATGAAGGCACATTACAAAACTATTAAAACGCGCCGTTTTTTTTGCTCCGTCTTGTTTCCTTTATTTGCCCTTTCAAAAAGAATCCTGTATATATATATAGGAATACACGATTACTTCACAATCATTTATTAAGCGGAGAAACACATAATGCCCCAAGGATCACCGAGGAATTTCTCGTAATGTCTGAAAAGACTTTGCTAGGACCGGCGCTGCTTTCTACTCGTTTCTCATGTCGCGGAGGCGTGCAGTCCCGCAGAACTTACGTACGAGGCGTACGAATGCATTATTACGGGCCTCGCAGATCGCCTGGATTAAGCGGGCTAAAGTCGTTACCCCCCCCCCCCGCCCCGCGCGAACCTGGCAGCGAATTTGTAATAGATTCAGCGCGCCGCCCCTGCGCCGCACCGGGAGTCCCGCGAAGCTTTTATACGTTGCGGCGCCGTGGCTCAATTCGGGCGATGAATGAGTCGACGTGCCGTGGTAAGAAAAATAAAAACGTAATAAGAAAACGAAAAGAAAAAAATAAACGCGAAGGATGTCTCGACTTCTTTGCTCGACATTGGAATTATTAAGGGACGCGGATGGATTTTTCCGAAATTTCGAGATAGAAAAAACTAGCCCCGTAACTCTAGCGCGCGCCGAGGGTTTATCTGTACGATACCGAGCCGATGGCTCGCCCGGGAAATCGAGCCGATCTCGCGAATAACGATCGATCGGGCGCGGTCGAATCGATGCTCGCCCGGTGGGAGTGTCTTTTTTCCCCGCCATCTTTCGGATTCTTCGCGTCGCGCGCGATCGGTCGTCTCTATTAAGTTCCGAGAAGAGCGCGCGAGGCACTTGGGAGGCTGGTGACGGTGGATAACGGGGGCAGGGAGGGGGGGGATATTCATTTGCGGTCTCGCGCCGCCGCGCTCGAATTAAGTTCTCCCGCTTAACCCGGCGACATGTGCGGTTACCCGATCGCCGGGTAATGTATCTCGAGCATCGCTCGTACGCGGACGATGATTTATCTCGTTTGCTTTGCTTTGATTTGGTTTTTTTTTTTTTACACGCGATGGTCCGCGCTGAGCGATTAGTACTCTCGGAGAATTTTTGCAACAAAACGAAAGAAATTTTTTTTTTTTTTTGTCGAGGACAATATCGTAATTTTAGGTCTGTTTCTGCGCTGCAGGGATTTACGTCTGCCGGGACGTTTAGATGTGAGGTTTCGAATGGTCACGCGGCAGAGGTTAAAAGTGAATCGTATTAAAACTGGATCATTCCTTAGAATATTCTGTTGTTTTTTTATTAAAAGCACAGTTAATCATTTATAAATGTTCTGTTTGGTAAGGTATAAAAGACATTACAATTAAGTAAAAAAAGTCATTCTTTCAGCATATTTCATGTATTGAAACGTACATAACAGTTTATTTTGTGATCGAGCTTATTCTCGCTCAAAATCTATTTTTATCATTTTTTTGCCATTATGTGTCCCAAATGTTTTATCTTCACTTTTGAGAAGTTCGAATTCTAAAGTAATGAAAATAGCATTTTAATGACTATTTCTAAACAACCGAATGTGATTGTTTATCTACAAGAAGAAGTATCCATAAGAAATTCATAAATCTCTGCTTTTGTTGGAATAATAAATGTCAATTTATTACTCGCGATTCTCGTGCATTCAAATATGAATAAATAATTTGTCAAGTTAAATTAAAAAAAAAAAACTCAAGTAAAATAAATGACAAGAAATTAATTACTCAACCTATGACAGTAACATTTATACGCTCGAATGCTATTCGAATGCTACGAATAGTTGATTTCATGTTTGTACATGTTATACTTAAGAATAAAATCATTTACTGAATTCGTCAATTATGATTGAAAACAGTAGAGATTTCATGAATATTAGACAGTGCGTAGATGAAGGAACAATATAATGGCACAATGCTGCAGGTATACATATTATACACAGCCTAATGGCAGAAAAAATTCTATGCGTAAACGATGCGGCAGAATGTCAAAAATGTAAATTCCCCAATTTATCGTTAAAAAAGATTCAACTTAGTTTCTCTGTTCTGCTGAAGCTCGCGTTACATTTTGATTCTTAAAATATATAAACTGCAACAGCGATGTTTTTTTGAAAATCCAGACTGTCAGCGCGACAAAAGAAAACGATTATGCGATCGTGGATAATTTGTAATAATAGCAGAACCGTTCGATGAACATCGTAAAGACTTGCTCGCGTTACTCGTTCGTGAAACATACTCTAGTATCCGTATCCGCCTCGACATTGATTCCGACGTATTTGAGACCATGAAATATATTTATATACACAATCGAAAATGTTTCCTTACTGCGGTCGACGAATTATACGAAGTCGTCCGAGCTTTATTCGTGGCCCAGTATATACATATATATATATATATATATATATATATATTATATATATATATATATATATACACGTCTCGTCGTGATTTGCGGTCGCGCGGAGGCCGTGGCCAGTTTTCGCATTTCCGGCGCCCGAGCTTGCGGTTTCTCGTTGACGTCTACATTCGACCTGGCTCCAGGGTTTATTACCACTTGTAAATTCCGTGCACGAGGGTTAGAGACAGGCGCGCGAGGGCGAGCGTAGAACAGGGGCGATAATCGAGAACGGTGTTTAACTTAGCCAAAGGTTGCTCGTGGTGTCTCATTAAATCGTTGTAGGTGTCAATGATATAATGTTGAATGTGAGAAAGGGGGGGGGGGCTGTCAATGACCTCGTCAAAAGGCGAAGATACTGCGTTAATAATTAATTCATTCAATTAATCGTGTATATAGCGATGACTGGAGTGCCATTAACGTTGCCGATAGAGAGCTATTCATGGGCGTCGTGTTTCCTCTGTACATTAATTGGTCAACGACGTTTACGGTTTCGACTGCGATTGCTCTTATTGCATGTTTGGAAAAATGACTTGAAGCTCTTTTTCCCTTATTTCCAAAGTTATGATAAATAAAAAGTTTTTCCATAAATTGGTTTCCTAACGTTCTATTTACGTATTCTGGTATAGTGTAATTGCCATTTGGTACATGGATAATCTGTGATATTGTTTAAGTTTAATTTAATTTAATTTAATCTTATAGGCCACTAGTTGCCCTTAGACCCTTCATAAATATTGCAATAAATGTCATTTTGTCAATTTTGCACAAAGTATTTAGTGTTTGAACGATACGTTTTTTTTTTGTCTAAATTTATTCCATGTCTATATCAGCAGTCATTGCCCCATACGATAAAGGCATCGGTTTGTTTATTGGCCTTAAATGCCAGTCGTCATTTTCCGCCTCACGACCGCCGATTACGGAGTCGTTGCCCAAAACAGTATTGCCCGATTTTTTTTCAGGGTTTGAAAATCGAGATCGTTAATACATATGCCTTAGAAAAAGAATTATCGAGTTCGTGTAATATGAAATAATCAAATGAACAAGTAATACAGAAAATCATAATACCGTTAATTTTTTAAGATGAAACAGTGTTTTGTAATGCATCTAAAATACTGAAAGAAACAGACAGACACAGTCTACCTGGGAGTGTCGAAGAATAGAACGTAATTAATTTACCAATGGCTATGGAACTTGTATAAGTAGTAACAGACGTGTGTAGATCGACATCTTACTACACAAAAATATTTGGACGAATGAAATTATATAGACATAATCAGTACAAATTAATTATGCAATTATAAAAGTAGTATTAATATAATTAATAGATTTTAATTCCAGAAATGAATTTTTTATATTGTATTTCTACATTTCTTGTATCGTATCAAACAATCATTTTCATTTAATTGTTATCCAATATTTGTACACTGTTAAAATTTGTAATGTGAGTATTTTATTCAGCACACTAATATAAGGTAAACTTTAATTCTCTGTGCTTTGTATCGCATATAAGCTCTTTCATTCTTCGTCTAGCTTGTTAAGATATCTATATAATATATGGATTTGTACAATTTTGAAAAATTATTTTGAATACCGTGTTGAGCGAATAATTTGTTTATTTGTAAAATATTCCGACACTTCCTATGATTCTTTGTGTAACAAAACAAATAAGTAAATAAAAAAAAATTCTATAGTAAGAATCGATACCAACATGGAAGCTCTGTTGACTGAGCTATATACGAGAATTCCTCGCTGCTCTCGTGGAGCAGGAGGTCGAGATAAGAGAGGGCAAAACCAGCGAGGAGAGAACCGAAGCCGGCCCTATATTACAGATAAAGCGGAGCGAGAAGAGGTCGGCAAGAGCGAGACAATGGGTTAGTCGCGCGCGACATCGCTCTCGCGTCGCCAGCGCGCGCACTTTTTTTTCCCCCCTGGCTACTTTCTCCGATCCTCTCCGCCGCTTGTCCTGCGTCGCTCCCCACCATCCCCTACCGCCCGACTCATCCTGCTCTTTATCGCCTCGTGTACGCTCCGCAGCACGGATATTAGCATGGCGCGCACGTGGGCAGCCGCCGGCACAATGGGGACCCCCGCGCGACTACGAGCTGTCGCTAAGTCCTTCCTATATACGTATACACACATACATAATCGCCGGCGCGTTTTGTCCCGAACGTCTCCCTCCCCCCACCCCTCTCACTTTACTGCTCGTCCTCTTTCTGCGTCCTCTTCGCGGGGGTGGCGTGCGAGAGCGGCGAGGGGTGGGCGGGGGGAGGGGGGTTACCGTTGGAAACGCACGCGCGCGCGTATAAGGCATGTGGACGCGTACAGGAACGTCGTCGTCGCGTCCCCGGCGAGAAAATACGCACTAGGTGCGCGCGTAAACTTGCCACTCCTCCCTCTCCTCCGGGCGGTATACGTATATATATATATATATATATATATATATATATATATATATCTGTAGAGGTCCGTCGGATATTTACGAGGCTCTGGGAGGATTTACGCGGCGGCGCTTACCGCCGCCGTTAAGACCATTGTGGTGTTATACTCGATCGTTGCGGCTGCGCTGTTCTTACGGATAAAGCATATATATATATATATATATATATATATATATATATATGTATAGAAAGGAAGAACGACTATGGGGAGAGGGATAGAAGATATGTGGAGGATTAGTATATTTCCTTGTAAGAGCCGTATTGATTTTAAATACCATTTGTGCGCGTGTCTCGAGAGAGACGGAATGGGATATATATATATATATATATATATATATATATATATATATATCGAGAGAGAAAGAGAGAGAGAGAGAGATCTTTGACAAGTTAGCGAGAGACATTTTGATGGATTGTAGTTGGCGCGCCAATGCCAGCGTTGATAACCCGTTACCATGGCTCTTACGCGTGGATCTAATTTATTGGAGGATATTCTTAGGTATGAATATATATATATATATATATATATATATATATATATATATATATATATATAAGTATGCGCATTAGATTAATTGACGGAGTCGTCGAATTGACGCGAGAACTACGCGCTTTTAAATGCTGGTTATAGAAAATCCTCCCCGCACGTTAATAAACTTTTATTCAATTATATTCATCATTCTCTGTGTAATTAACGAGCTGCAGCGGCCACGCAACTTTTTTCACAATTATTGTCCTCGATAGATTGAAGACGGGGGATCATATAAAATAAAATCTGACTTGTTTAAATGTGCAATTATATACATACATACATACATATATATATATATATATATATATATATATATATATATATATATATATAAGTAAGTCTAATTGAAATCCCAGCCTCCAATTCGATTTATTGTGGAATTTGCATATGGGCAAAAAAAAAAACTTTTTAATTATACATTAGAAAAGAATATCGTAAGGCAAATTGCAACCGGTTCGTACAAATTATAACCCGTTAGTTAGTGCCTCCGCCGGCAATAATATATTGAGCTGCATCGGCATTAGGGACGTTGCGCGCTTTTCTTTAATTCGCGGCCATCGATATGTTTCTTATGTTAATAAGGTAGCTGAACCAGTAGTCGATAACTTAGTGTAAGGTTCCGACTTATTGCGCTACAAAAAAAGATTTATCTTCATAAAAATCAAATCAGATTTTATTATGCTCATTAAATTTGTGTAGCTACGATGCCGAATAATAATTTTCACGAAAAGCCTTTTTCAAGCTGATTAACAAGTTAAACTGTAATTGTAATAGAGAATCGAAGAACACGGTTATATGTCCGTCTGATCACGTATAAAAGTAATTTCCGATAGCTCCTTTATCTAATACTTCGTATTTTTATTCTGTAAGAAAATTTTATGGTCATTAACAAAGTGTATCAGTTAATTATTAACTATTTTTATTCGTAAGAATTTTAGTCTTCTTATTTTTAAGTCCTTTCCTAAAAGAATTATATATGGTTCTTAATACGTATGCTATATTTTGAGAGGTTTTTAGATAAAGTATTCATTATATTAACGAGCATTTATAAAAAAAAAACAAAGAAAATTTTTTTGTAGTTATCAGAATATGAAGCAGTAATATTAATAAAAGAAGAATTTTTACATGCGATAAGTAACGATTTTACAGATTTATAAATGAATTCATTACCGCGAAATGAGTACATCTCTGGATTCCACAATTATACCCTAAATATTGAAATTATTAAGAGAAAAGACTAACGACAACGGTATTAGATGATAGTTATAGAATGGGAAATAAAAATCGCAGAAATTTTCGTAACATTCTAGATTTAAAAAAACAATCCAAAAGAATAAAGAAAACTCTTATCTGTCCAATCATTTAAAAGTCTTTCGATGAAAATTCATATTTGTCCAGTAAAAAATTCATAGTTCATCTACAGAAAAAACATTAATTTTTTTTTTTAACGTTTAAACTCAGAAGCAACTGAAGTGCTTAAACTGGCGATCACGTTTTAAATTAACTTAAGCTACTGAAAAGCGATTTTATTCTAATATTTATTAAAAAAAACACACGCATATATATATACCATTACTCTTTGAATTTATCAACAATTAAACAGCAACCATCCTAGTCTCCACCATTCGGTTTATAACGAAAACAGCAGTAAATACTTATTCCATTCATTTTATCTTTTTCCTCGCCCCCTCCCCTCCACTTTCGAACGACCGAAAGAGTTGAAAATCATCCGGAATAAATTAAGCCGCATAGGTTGCAGAGACAGGGCGCGCGCGGCTCACATGACGCTCTTGCCCATCTAGACCGGCGTAACATTAGCCGGGTTCCATTGTTCGCGCCCCATCCTTGCTCCGCCCCCACTCTACGTCTCCTTGACCGGGTTTTTCGAAAAGTTCGCTGGTAGGACGAATAATGCGGCGGTGCGCCCCGTGAATGTTTTTTCCCGCGAGGCAGGAGGGCGCTCTCTCGGAATTGAAGCTCGCAGCACCACCACCACCACCACCACCACCACTATCTCCATCCCTACTCCCCTCTCGCACCATACAGACAACTGGCGGCCAGATAAAGGGATAAGGAGAGAAACGTATCCGATGCTCTTCTGTATGTATATATAATCTGTATTATACACATTCGCGCGCACAAATATATACACACGCAGCTGGTTCTCGTTAGTGTCAGTATTTATATATATATATATATATATATATATATATATATATATATATTTGTGTGTGTGTGTGCGTGTGTACACTGCTGCCGCACCGGCGCTCGTTACTCACGACGCCCACGCGATTAATTATAAGAGAGCGGGCGCCCTCGCGCACGTCCAGGATTATTAGATGCATCCGTCGTTTGATTAACGTCGGTATCGCGAGGGCTTCCGGTCTCTCCGCCGAGGAGAGAGAGAGAGAGAGAGAGAGAGAGAGAGAGAGAGAGAGTGAGCGAAGACGGAAAAATGCTTCTCCTAACGTCAGCTATCTCCTCGCCACCCTTCTCTACCTCCTCGCCGCCCTCCCGCGCGCGCCCGAATCGACCTCATGCTGACGATGAACAAAGGGCATTTTTCCGGTGGTGGCGCGCGCGGGAGCCTGGCGAATGGCCGTAGGGGGGCCTGGGCGATGAATGACGCCTTGGCGAGAGCGCGCGTTGTATAATTCCTCTCTCTCTCTCTCTCTCTCTCTCTCTCTTGTTCTCTCGTACCGTGAGGCATGGGGCGAGAGGGGGGGGGTTACTATTCGACCGCCCGCGTAAGTGGGGCATTTTTCCCCGAGCGCTCGCGCTTTGAGAAACGGGGCTTTGTGGCCTCTCCTCCCCCGACCCCCACCCCCAAGTGGCGATGTTTATTGCTTCCGGATTGCCGCTATATATTCACGTAATACGGTTGGATATTAGTTGACAATTTATTCAAAGTCGAATTTTTCCACGGACCGTGATTAATCGCCGGCCGCTCGAATCGGCGCGCGCTCATATATTTGCGCCGGGGAATTCGCTCGCGGATGACGACTCCGTTGCGCTGCGAAGTCGGCCGTCTCTGGAGAATTGTTCTGCTAATTCGGTTGGGCGGTCTTACGAGCTCTCTCTCTCTCTCTCTCTCTCTCTCTCTCTCTCTCTCTCTCGTAGCTCCATTGTTTCGTGTGGGGCAAATTGAAAGTCGTGACGAAGACGTATATATGTGTAGTACAGTAGGAAATTGAAAACGCATGGTTACACCCTCATACGTCGGAAGGAAATCCTTACATTTTAGTGCGCTTACACTAGAACTTTTTTACCGTAAAATTTTTTTCCAAGCAATGCGTAATAAACTTAAAGTTGCATTTCCAAAATATGGGCATAAAGAGTAGGACCATGATATCGGATGAATTGGTAAATGGTTTCTATCTGATAGTTTTGTTAGAAAATTAAAAATTTTCCCATCAACATCAGTCTCTTGAACTTTATATACTGTTTGAGCAGTTCTACCGATTAGATCGACCAAAATGCCCGAGGAATTCGAAAACTTCGACTAGTAAGAACAGTGTAATGAATAGAACAATATCTTTGAATTCTTTTTTTAAACTGCATTAATTTAATCAAAATCACGTAAAAATTCATCTTGCGCCTATTGGCGTTAAAAAAACTGGACGTATGATTCGAATCCCTCTGCTAATCTCACTGGATAAACAAGGCACTTTAAAATTGCATGTTACCACTGTTGTAACAGCATGCACGATTGCATGTCCCGGTGCAGCCCCTCGGTGATGACTGTGAAAACGCGGGTGTTAATTCGCATTTTACGCCCATGTTCCGTCTAACGCACTATTGTACGATGACATTAAAGAAGAGAAAAAAAGAAAAAAAAAAAGAAAAATTATCACAGTCTAATTCTTGAGGTACATCGCCAGCAGTGTATTGAACGCGTGTCGGAAGCAGAAAGAATGCCAGATCACGCATCATCGAGAACAGCGAACCGTCTGTTTTGCGACGACTCCCGCAGGTGCCTCCCGAGAGTCGTATATACGTATATAAAAACAACCTCTCTTTCTATCTATCTATTTATCTTTCTCGCTCTCCTTCTCTGTCTCTCACTTCCTCGTACGGCAAAAGGCGCAGAGATACATATATACTCCCGTATTGTATCGTCATAAGGACGAAGCTCGCATTTCATTTCTGCCTACATCATCGAGAGGCATCCGTATATATATATATATATATATATATATATATATATATATATATATATATATTCAGAGGAATATAGAGACTCTCGCGGGTATATGAGCGCGCAAAAAGTTGCTGGATGATAATGATCCCAGGTGGCGGCCGTTAGGAGATGAGCGGGGAGTGGAAGGGGCAGGCAGAGGGAGTATACTCGGATTGAGAGAGGCGCGATCGAGCGCGAGGTGGTTCGTAAAAGAGCTTCTTTACAAACCGATCGCTCAGTTCTCCGGTGGCTTATTAGTCGATTTTTCCCTCGGGATAGTGGCGTCCAGAGCGAGTGAGAGGGAGAGAGAGTGTACAGGAGGAGACGCGACGTGTCGGGCGGCCGCATGAGAAATGAACTTTTTCCAGTCTCCGCGCGCCGCCGCCGCACCGTCGGCCCCGCATCGGACCGATGAGCGATCGGGCCGGACGATCAACTCGCTGCTGTCGATTGGCAGCAATCGATTGGGAGTCAGCAGTTATATATACAGACATATATTTGTATGTATATATATATATATATATATATATATATATATATATATGTATATATATATAGTTCAGTATAAGAACGCGCACATCGGGATTTCGATGAAGACACGATATTGGCCGAGTAATTATTTTCAGTCAGTACGAGAATTAACATCCTTCTTTCGCTTTTTGCCTTCAAATATTTGACGTTCGATTAATATTCATCCTTAGCAGAGGACTGAGCGAGGATGGGGGATTCGTTAATGATGTCACTCTGACGAAACCCGCGTTATATGGAACCGTCGGCGTATCCGCGGGAGCGCACGAATCTTGAAATTCCACGGTATGCACACATATTGACTTTTATAATTACAGTTATTAACCTGACTCGGGGAGCAGCGCGATTACTTCTATATTATGTGTGTGGATATATATATATATACCGACGCATAATAACTCTCTTCGCTCCTCCCTATCCTATTCTGATTAAAAGAAGGAGCACGCGTATTTATCTACGCGTGTGTAACGCGCGCGTGTAGGACACGCTCCGGACGAGCCCTCCTGCTCCCACGCGTCTCCCCCGGCAAAACGAACGAGACGAATCGATGGCTCGCTGCTCGTGCGTAATCCGTATATAACATTAAGTAAAGCTTGATCGAGGCAGCGGGCAGTAATTGCAACGTCGAGCGACGATGCCGCGCGCGGCAATCCCTCGGTATTTCCGAGCTGACGGGAAAAAAAAAAAAAAAAAAATAAGCGAGAGCAAAAAAAAAATAAAAAAACGAAAAACGAAGAATCGCGCGCCGTATACACGGTCGGCAGTGCAAGAAAAAAAGAACGGAGAGAAAAGACAGTTCGAGCGGGCGAACGAATGGTTTCGTTATCCAGCGTGGCAGACGGGCTCCTCCCCCCCCCCTCCCCCCAGGCCCATCGCTCGTGCACGGGCCTTCGCGGAAAAAATAAAACGCGCTTCCGGAATTCGTCGCTTTGTAAAGCGTACGCGAGCCGCGCTCGATCGCCGCGCGCGCGTCGACACGGGCAGCGACGGAATCAGCGGCGTGGACGTGCGGCGGAGGGTGGAAGGGGAGGCTGGGAGGAGGAGCGAGAGCGAGAAGAGAAATATACTTGCGGCGCGGGGATTCATCCGCCGCCTTCTCTGCCCGGGTACGTATCTCGTGCCCAAGTATACGCGGTGTGCGTATATCTCGATTTCCTTTTCAAGTGCGCGAGATCGATACGCGGGATAAAGAAGGAGCGCCGTGCCACGGGGCTGGCTTTTGCTGCCTGATATGTACATACATACATATATACATACATATATATATATATATATATATATATATATATGTATTTGCGGCTGCGTATGTATATATATGTAAGGGTTAATAAAACACCGTTTTCATACCTGTCTCGCAGCGAGCGCGCATACGTGCGCCGCGGCCACGAGGAGTCACGGGTGAGTCACACGGAGTAGTGTCTGTTCGCTCTGGTCACCACGCGGGGCAAGAGTGTATATATATCGATATATATATATATATATATATATATATATATCTATATATGTGTGTGTGTGTGTGTGTGTGTGTGTGTGTGTGTGTGTGTGTGTGTGTGTGTGTGTGTGTGTGTGTGTGTGTGTGTGTGTGTGTGTGTGTGTGTGTGTGTGTGTGTGTGTGTGTGTGATGTATGTATGTATGTATGCATGAATATATGTGTGTAAGAGAAGGAGAAGAAGAATATAAAAAATCTGACGATATACATCGTCGGCGTGCCGAGGGGGCGGACCGGGGAGGGACGGGGAATGTCATATATATATATATATATATATATATATATATACCGCGCGTACATCGGAATGCAGTTATTGCAATGCGCGCGTTAATTCCCGTGCGTCCAGTTATAAGTTACTCCTCCCATCGTCGCGGCGCGCAGCGACCGCTGTAGCTACCGCGGCCAGCTCGCCTCTCGCACAGCGTTCGCCATCGGCGGCCGCACGCGTGCAAAACCCCACCCCTTAACCCTCCCCGCGGGCACAGTGAGGTCTCGTCGTTTTTTCCTCATCGACCCGGCCAAATGTGGGATAAGTTGCGCGGAGCTGGCGTTGTCCCCCCCTCCCTCCAGACGTTTCCGGGTGAATCGGTCGCGGTCGGGCGTTGCGTCGGGGACGCTTGAAACTTTTCGTTTAAACGTTTTTCGTAATTGTTACCCAATTGGCGCATAAAATCGTACGTTTGCTGGCACAACGATAATAATGAAAGATTTTCGGTCGAAATCATAAACGTTGAGGGTACTCTGATAAGTACTCGTCTCACGTCCAATATTAGTGTTATAGTAATATAAGTTAATAACCGTAGAATTTTTGAATTTATCAAAAGAAATGTACTTTTTTAATGCATGTTTTTAACGATGAAAAGATGATTTGTGTTATGATAATGTAAACCAGAATTAGCCCGTTCGTTGACCCACAGTGCTATTAAGCCCCTGGCGAATCAACTGTCTCACGGGGCAAAGAACCATTCGTGCTGACATCCGCGTACGAAACGCAGTAACTATGAAAAATCAATGGAGCCAACTTAATTTATACGATGTGTCGAACTCATTTCCATAAATAAGATAAAGTCGCACGGTTATTTCTCCATTAGGCTTAATTTTGTAATTATATCCAGTAATTATGGGCGATGAATTATTTTTTTGTTTTTTTTGTTTTTGTTTTTCTTTTTGTTTTTATTTTCATCTGAAAAATTCTATTTACTCAAGCGCGAATTAATACGGCAATCCGACTATTCCGCGGCTTAAAGAAATATCAGGCTCTAATCTAGTGAGTATGCAGATGACTCCCCAATCGTCAATTACAGATATATTTATATATATATATATATATATATATATATATATATATATATATATATACAAGCAATTTTCCTCGATTTTACGAAGCTACCTCATTCCAATGGCGACGCGCGCACTTTATATACTATATGCTTGTCGTCCGAGTAGCCGCCTGTACCCGCGCTTATCTGTTAATTCGACGGGCTCTATATCTTCCTTCTTCCCCTCTCGCCCCTTCCCCATTCCCCTCCGACTGCACGCGGAACGGTTCTCTTAACGCGTATAATAATTTCCTTCGCATTAGCCCTAGTACTGACCGTCTCCCCCCCCCCCTCCCCCCACTGTCCCAACCGGCTCTCTCGCGCTACAGGCCGCCCATAATAATGCACGTATGCGCACTTGCGTTATTATCAATTAGCGTTAATTAGCCGCGGGAAAGGGCGCACCGCGCGCCTCGAACACGCGGCGCGGTAGCTTTTGCCGCGCCGGCGAAGCTTTGTGCCGCGGCCCACTCCGTGTAAGCGCACCGCGACACAAATGAGCCGCGCGCGGTACGTTTGCATTGTTTTTCGTGCCCGTGCTGTCTCTCTATCTCTCACTCTCTCTCTCTCTCTCTCTCTCTCTCTCTCTCTCTCTCTCTCCTTCTCTCTCTTCTTGGACTTGTTATAGAAGCTGAAATCTATAAAACGTGAGTATATGTATAGAGAACGAGAGAAAGAGAGTGAGAGAGAGAAAGAGAGAGAGGGAGAGCAAGAGACAGTTCCGCGCTGGTGCGAGCGCGCGTGCGGCGTAAATCAAAACGCGCCGCCGTTGTATGGCCAACGAGATTTTTTTCCACGTCCCCGGGCTTTCGAACTCGTGCTTTGCTTTGCTTAATCCTCTTGCTAGACCGATTATACGCTTGAGAAAGAGCGTTTCTCTGTGTAAGAGAGAGACGTACAGAGACTGAGAGGCGCATGATTTGGTGCTACAAGTTACTCGTAATTTTTCTTTTCGTTTCAATTTTATCGCGTTGCGTAATTCGACAGTTCAGATTTATTGGGAGAAGCGATTTTTTTTTTTTACATTGTTCGAATTTTACACAACGATTCAGGTCTTAACTTATTGTTATAATTCTGCCAGTTCAGCGTCTTTGTCTATATAATTTTTCAATTGTTTTTTTTTTTTTTGTTTAATTTAAAAATATGTTCAATGTTTGAAACGTGAAGCGCTGTTTTCTCTGCCAATGCATATATGTCTGAGAAGAAAACATTTTCTAATTAAAGACATATAAAGGATTATAAAATTTTCACGATTTCTTCTCATTTTGTTCATAACAACTTGAAACGTGAAAATAATTTTCCATGTTTCAAAACGAGACTCAAGATAATAAATGATTATTAACTTCGAATAAGATTGAAAAAAAGATAGATACTACTGTATTAAATGAATTATATATTTATAATACAGTCATATTAAGATTTATTGGAAATACAAGCATTATTAAATGATGAAGATGACTTGTCAGCAGAATTAGCATTGAGCATAGTTATCGTCATGCAGAGATGTCGTTTGACTGATTTTTCAGAAGAAATACAATTAAATTTTTTTGCTTCATGTACATTTTGAAAACTTCGTACAGTTTATACAAAAATATAATTAAAAGTCAACCCACGCGTCATCGAAGTATTTCATTTGATAGGAATTAATTACAATCGCGGTAATATAAAATGAATTCCAAGCCCAGTCACAGGATCAATTTTTCTACCAACAATCTAAATTGTGCCATTAAAAATTACCGACTCGACTCCACGATCCTCAAGCCCATCCGATCTCGTATCTTTGCTATCCCGCCCCAAATTTATTATTCGGCCGCGTCATACGAGCGCGCCACAGATAAAGCGTAACGATTCCTCGTTATCGAGCGCGTAAAATTACCCGTGTCGCGATAAACACCCGGGGCACTACCGTTCAGCCGCTGCGCTTCCGCTACCCCATGCGTGTGTATATTTATACATACATACATACATACATACATATATATATATATATATATATATATATATATATAATATATATATAATGTATAAAGCGAGCATGAAAAGAAACATGGGGAGTGGGGAGGGGGTGGGGAACCGAAACGAATCCGCGTAAATCGCGAGCCTGTGCGTTCGGGGCTATGGGGGGGCGGGGGGAGCCTTGTCGCCGTCCGTCCACCGCTGCGCAGGCCGCGTAATAACGGTGATTACCGGCGCTGTAACAAATGTATCCGCGAGAGGCGATCTTGAAGCGCGAGAAGAAAAATTCCCTATACATATTTATGTACGCGCGGCGTCGTGCTCGAAGGAGAAGGATGGAGAAAAAGGGGAGAAAGAGGATGTCAGCCGTGTATCGCTTGTCGATCATTAAGATCTGCTGTTCCGATAGACTTCTCTCTCTCCCTCTCTCTCTCTCTCTCTCTCTCTCCCTCATTCTCTTTCTCTCCGTCGCCCAAGAACTGCACGGCCAATATCGCATGAATGCCAGCCCATACATATACGCTTATTATTCCCGGCACCGGTGCGATAACGCCGATGCGCGCGGTCAACACCCCCACCCCCCTCCTCACCTTCACCATCGAGTGCGCTGCTGCATCACCGGGGGCTGATCACAGGAGGAAAATATCATAAACTCTTCGGCTTCGTACGACTCGTAGTGTACAGATTGTATAATTTGACAAAAATCCACGGCGCTTAGATCGGCGGCGTGGCCGCGACAACGGTAAGGCTGTGTATACGTGTATGTACGTATGTAATGTGCACGCGAAGGAAGCGATACGGTCCGGTGATGTAGCGGTGGGCAATTACGTCCGGGGCGTCGAGAGAATTTTAAGTAGCGCAGCTTTTTCAATGGGTCCGGTGTGAATTATATATATATATATATATATATATATATATATATATATATATATATATACACTTGTATTGCTACAATTGCAACATACAGCACTTCACTGTAGCTGTCCGTCTTTTTTTTCCTATTTATTTTTCTTTCAGCGGGATGCATACGCATTTGAATTGCCTTCTATTTCCGAGGGCGTCCATTTATTTATTAATGAATTTTGCCGTATTTTCTCTTTTATCAACGCTTGGGTACGCAGCTTGTAATTAAAAATTTTTAAAATTTCCACGTACAGACCAGAAATTTCTCGACGACTCCGGATGAATAAATGAAATTCATTTTCGTACAAATTGCGTACTGTCGCGCGCGATCGCCGCGCATTTTTCATCCCTTTAATCTCGCCTACGATCTCGCGGCTACGAGAAAGCGGCAAATTTCTCTCCTTAATTCGTCGGGGGAAATATTGCGCGAAACGCTTCGGGGCGACGATAAGGACGGGCGCGAGGCAACGCCATACACATTGTACTTTATTGCATATTTAACTTCGTCGATGGTACAATGGGAACAACGCAGTAATCCTCGGCGGTCGCACAACTGACGCGATCTCTACCAGAATTCGTAGTCGATCAGAGAAATGACAAACTCCTATACATACATACATACACGGTCAGAAACGCACACAATAAGATACTTCTCGCCGCTGTCCTGAACCGAATAAAAACATTGACAACCCCTCGTAAAAGAGCGTAAATATTATCTCGATGGTCGGTGGGGCGAGGCGTAAAAAGCCGAGCGGGGGAGAGGTTCTGGAAACGCGGCGGAGGATTACGCTCGCTTGGTTTATAAGTATATCCTTTGAAGGACGAAACAATCGCCAATTGTATGTGTGTGTATGCGCGCGCGCGCGCGTGTGTGTGTGCAAGGACGGAGGGTGGAGAAGAAAAAAGTCACAACCGAATGTTGCACTTAGGTTATGCGCGCTGTCCCTGCTATATATATATATATACATATATATATATATATATATATATATATATATATACACGCCCGAGCTACTCAATCGATGCTCGTTCTTCGACGATAGTACTTTTCGACGATAGAACATTATCGGCTATCTCTCGCGATGCTTGACCCACGCGCCGCACCACCTCAAGGCAATAGAGAAACTGCGGGTGGTGGACGGGGGTACGTCTCGCGAAAAGAAAAGAGAAAAGAATACGCAGAGAGAGAGAGAGAGAGAGAGAGAGAGAGAGAGAGAGAGTCGAGGGAGCGGTACTGCAGATCAACGGATAGAACACGGCTCGAGAGGAATTGGACGTAAAGTAAGGATATATAAATGCGGTGAAGTTGATACCGGAGGACGTCGTGCCGGCGGCGAATCGTTATATATATATATACTGGGAGGAACGGCAATGGGCGACGGTGGATACCAGAGACGAAGCAGCCGGAGACCAAGAACGAACGAATGGGCTATATATAGGTGGCAACAAAATTGGATGAAGATGTATATCGCGCGAATCGAGCGGCGGTGGCGCGCGCTATACGTCGGGCCGCTTGTGCTGCGCCGCTCTCGTCGTCGCTCCCTCGTAAAATTTTATTGAAAATTATAAATTTTATGGCCATTTTCAGCTCTACCCATCTCGCTCGCTCGTGCAGCTCTCTGTCTTTCCCTGTGCCCCACGCCACGCGTTCGCCGACTTAACTTCAATGTTTGCGGGCTCCTCGAGTATAATGTACGTGATTTTTCGAACCGCTCAATCAGCGAGGGGCAATTAGTTTTTCTCTTTCCTCTCTGTCTCTCTCTCTCTCTCTCCACACTCTCACTTTACTCTTTCAAATCGCCGTGGCGCTCGTCTTTTTCGCAATATCGCGAAGCTCGCCAATTTAAGGGATATATCTATAAAATGAGAAACGTGAAGTTCATACTTACACCGGTTAAGCTATAAAGCCATCCGGTTATCTTTATATGCCCGTCCGAGACGACAACGTAATTTTCCAGGCTAAAATTGATTTGAGAAATTTCCTGTATTCGCCTATACGTGTGTGTAGCCGTATAAAGACGGATAGCACGACGTTTAATTGGCGCTGCGTCGCGCTCTACGGAAAATGCCCGAGTATAATGTCGACGACGTAATTTGCGGACGGCGCGCAAAAAGGTCGGGTGAACAATTGGAATGGTTTTCGTGCGCGTGCGCGTGCTCAAGCGCGTGCCTGCGATGCCGATGGACAGATCGCGGTAGCAATGGGGAGGTACGGAGCGAGGTCTCTTTTGCGGGAGACGCAATAAATTCGCGCAGAATATAGCGGAACGAACGAGGTGAACACGGCGTATACTGGTATAAGTATATTTTTAAGAGACCATTAAGCAGAGACACGAGAGAGAGAGAGAGAGAGAGAGAGAGAGAGGGAGAGAAAGGATGGCAGAAACGGAGATGGGGTGGCGGTTCAGGTCGGCGGCACTTGACTCGCTTTTCAAAAGTGACTCTATAAAGCTAAACGGGGTTTCTCTTTATCTAGCTGCAGGTACGTGTGTAAGGTTTGTCCATCTCTCTCCACAGCTATCTCTCTCTCTCTCTCTTTCTCTCTCTTTCTCTCCATCTCATTCTCTATCTCTTTCTCTGTCTCTGTCATTCGTTCTTGTCTCAGAGAGAGTCTCGGCTCGCAGATTCAGATCGATAAAGAGCCGGAGAAGAATGAGCGGAAGGGTCATAGACGCAGAGACATACAGAAAGAAAGAAGGAAAGAGAGAGAGAGAGAGAGAGAGAGAGAGAGAGAGAGACTCGTTATATACATGTACAGAGCTTCTCAACCGGTCTGTCCTCTTTCACCTCGGCAACAACTACCGATGCCTCTCACTGCTCGATTTGACCAGTTTCCAGCGCAACACCCCTTACATGAGAAGACACCGAATCCCTATCTCTCTCTCTCTCTCTCTCTCTATCTCTTTCTCTCTCTCCCTCCCTCCCTCAATCACTCTTTCACCAACACACTCGCATTCTCTTCCTCTTTGCAAAAACGATTCGATACGCGGTTCCGACCGAGGAGCGAGGGATGCGCCGACTCTGACGTTAATTGGACAATGGGCACTCTCGACGCGCGCGAGTACCTCGCGCGTTGTCGCGGCGCACGCCGCGTGTATAATGTCGCCGAGCGGGGAGAGGAACGCGGAAAATTGTAATTTAAAAGTGGAAGAGGGGGGGGGAGGTATAATCGCGATAACGCCCACCAACGGTATAACGCCTCGTCTCGGAGGTCAACGAGTGCGAATTTATCCGCGACTATATTTCATTGCGCGCAGGTCATTGATGACCGCGTTCGATTTGGGAGAGGATTCGCAAATACGAGGCAGATAAGATGTTTACAAGTTTTCGCCTTTGCTTTTCGGATGGTCGTGTATTTCGAATTATTATTCGTCGTTTCGAAATGTATTGCTTGGTCCTTCGGCGTCGTTTTGCCAGTTTGATCAACATTTTTATATTCAATTGGAGTAAAATATTAAAAGTCATTAAGGTTAGATTCAACTTCTAATATCCATTTTTTTTTTTTTGGATAACTATTCACGTTAGTGGTCTTTTAATCATTACTTATTCTTTAGAAAGAGTTAATAAAAACACTATTTGGATAGATTCCGATAAATTTTTTAATTTAATAAGTTACAGAATTTGATAAGAGTAGAATTGTTGAAAATAATGATGGAGACGAAGGAATTCTAGTTGTCCGACCGAGTTTAAAATAAATCTACAGATATTTTTTTTTAATAATTATTAGTACCTAGGCTTTCAGCTAGTTAAAGTACTTCATTTATATTTTTTCCAATAGCGCACATTACATGTTAGTTCTAATAAATGCCAAAAGAAAGCAGCATGGATATAAACCAATTTTAGACGAATTCCGGAGTGGTCATTCATTTTCGTACGAATTACAATGAGGATATGGTCTGATGAAACGATGAACATAATCTCCAAAACTTTATATGTAATATCATCTGCCAGTCGCGCAATTAATGGCTGTCCGACATATATATATATATATATATATATATATATATATATATAAACGACAATTCTCACCTCGGCCCCCATTGTCGCGATCGGCCGTCCGATGGCCTCGCGTTGCGCGCAGCTCACCCTCTCCCATCCCCTCTACGACCGGCGACTCCGTGAAAAATGAAGGATTAACGACTCAACGGACATCGTATATACAGATATGTACAGACGCCTTATCCGTAAGAAATCTCGGAGAGGGAGAGGGCGGATAAGTAACGTGTCCTCGTAAAAAGAAGGCTGCGCGGAGGGGAATAAAACAAAAGGAGGAGGAGGAGGAGGAGGAGGAGGAGGAGGAGGAGGTGGGGAGAGAGGGAATCGCGACATACCGCGTCCTCTCTTCCTTATATAACGCTGATATGATTCTCCCGCGATCGCAATCTCTGCCGGGGATCAAGAAGTCAAAATCTCAGTTGCCGGAGAATGAAAGAGAGGCGGCGGTGCGGGGGAGGGAGAGGAGACAGAGAGGCCGGGAAGGAGAGCGGGACAGCGAACGCGCGTGCGCGCGCGGGCGCGCACACGTAATAAATAGAGGGGAAGAAGCCATTGCCAGCTCCGCCCATATAGACAACTGTCTACCGAAGAAGCCGGGGAGAGAATGAGAGAAAGAGAAGAGAGTGGAATGGGAGAAAGAGCGAAGTGCTGCCCGCGTCCCGTGAGTTACGGCTCTTACCTGTGAATTATAACGCGTATAACGCATACCGACTCCTCGGACCCTCTCTTCCTCTCTCCCACTCCTTTTATCTCTATCTCTCTCTCTCTCTCTCTCTCTCTATGCCTCTCTGTCTCTGCCCCTCGAGCCCACATACTTACCCACAGAACGTATAACCGCCTTAAGGTGCGGTTAACGCTTGCGCGTGACGAAACTGTCAAGAGCCTTTTGTTGTCGCTTTCTCTCTCTCTCTCTCTCTCTCTCTCTCTCTCTCTCTCTCTCTCTTTGCTTGTCCATGTATATATATATATATACATATTCCTCTATCCGCGCCATCGTTCCACCGACAACCCTTTCGATCTTTGGTTTACACGGCTTTATTTTACAATTGTGAACTATATTGCTGATGAACGTTCGGAAAAGCGAATTTCGATCCATATTGTATACTTCTTGCAGCGTGTAAATTGAGAATACAATGAATTTACTCCTTATTTACTCTTTCAATGAATTTACTTATTTATTTCGCATGGAAAGGGATCGGTGCGACCATTGCGATTCAGTATTATCACGTTGAAATGTTCAATATTATCATTAACACAAACAAAAACATAAAGAAATACGTGCACTGTAAATCAAAGTTAAGCTGTATTGTGTACAAAAAAGAAGGAAATTAGTTTTAAGCATTAAAAATTTTTCGTACAAGAAAAAACGTACCTATAACCTATGTCTAAAGAAATTTCTAATTTAATATATATATTTACAAACTGATCTAAAATTCAAAACATGCATTTCTTTTTTCGTAATAGCAAAGAGAAATCGGAATAAATCACATTAAGTCTGTTTATATATTTATATATTTATTTATTTAATGAAATAATTAAAGGCTTAAGTTTTTTGCAAAATAAACTCTCTCTCTCTCTCACTCTCCTACTCTAAATCTGCATTATAATTGAATTGCAAATTAATTCATCAGACACCAGTATAATAATAAGCGAAGATATATCGCGAAAAAAATAATAATCAAACGAATAGCGAAAAAACAATACAGCGAGGATTTATGATCAGCTAAATTCTCCGGCTGCCACTAAGTGCGCTCTCTCTCTCTCTCTCTCTCTCTCTCTCTCTCTCTCTCTCTCTCTCTCTCTCTCTCTCTCTCTCTCGCTCTCTCGCTACCTCTACGAGGACACTTATGGAGGCATCTTTAAATTAGACCAAATCAGAAAAAACATTTAAAATATGTTGACGTATACGACATATGGAATTGATTATTTCGAGATGTGTACATTATTATGCGCGTGTCTAGACCTCTTAACGTCCGTACTACTTCATACCGCGCTGAAAACTACGTAAAAACTTTTAATTAACTCATTATTAGATTTCAGCCAGTTAATGCGCTACCGGTGAACCAAATGAGTACCATAAAAATATTTTTGTCGAATATAGCTGTTACGATATGAACGTATGGATAAATCGAACATATGGATAAAAAATAATAAAAATATAAATAGCCGAAAACTAATAAATTATCAGGGGAAAATTCTGCTTCCTACTATCTAAATAATGGATTTTTTTCTTAATTTTATCATAGATAAGATAATGGACAATCTGAATTTTCCAAATAGATCTGGACAATGCGTATTTGACAATGTGTCATTTACTGCAATAATCGGATAACGCAATCAATTGCGAGTCTTTCGCCAGTACGCAAAGCAAAAAATCAGCCTCTCTTTGTATTTGCGTAATGTGAAAATGGCCGTGACTTGCTGTTTTTCGAGATGGACGAACGACATAAATCGCATCTTCGATCCTCCGTCTTGAAAAAAATAATATCCGTTTACAAATCGCATTCCACGACATATCAATAAATATTCGATGAATATGTATAAAACCCTGCTTCTTCCTCGAGGTAGGGAAAATTTGCCCACCGAATCTCAACTGCGAGCTACATTTGTCGCGTTGTGTCGAGTAATTTTCATGCGCTTCGTACCAATGCAGATTTCAGGTGGTATTGGCTCGAGGACGTCGCTCGGATCCCTCAAATGATAGATCGTAATATCTATCTCTAGTATACAGACTTCCTAGATTTTCTACGCGAATGATTCCGCGCTGTTATAATATAGAGTTCTGTCGTTCTGACCTTTCATCTTCAACCCCGGTATGCTTTTCTAATGATAAATAAATTATTACCGATTTATGTATTAAACGCTCGGCAATAGGAGAAAGGAATTCTTCCAGATTTTTTACCGCGTGTTCATGTACAATATATATATATATATATATATATATATATATATATATATATATATATATGTGTGTGTGTAGATAGGTATACGATGAAAATGAAGAAAACCAAAGAAACTATCGGTTAAGGGAAGCGATCTCTCTTCGGAATTTTTATATGTATATACACCGCCAGCTAAAATACAAGACTGACAAAGAATACTCGACTTGCGGGTGAGTCGTATATATATATATATATATATATATATATATATATACGCGCGCGCGGATTCTCGCGGCTGTTTATTGCCGCTCTCGGTCGCGCCCGGGGCGCGCGCCGCGCCGGCCCCGTTTCACTGCGGCAATTGTCGCGTTATAATGCGCGAACCGTGCGCGTCAAACGCCTTCCCAATACGCGCATGCGTTTACGCGTCGTGGCACCTCGGCCCTCATCTCCGGACTTGCCCCCTTCGCCGGCTCTGTCGTGAATTAAAGAAACTCGCCGATGGCGCGACGACCCGGTATCGTTACACTCGCCGGCGCTTCGTGTTTCCACCCTCTGGCTCCGATGCCGCGGGGAACTCGTTCGCGGCCGACGAAGGGATCCAAGTTTCATGTATATATATATATATATATATATATATATATATAAGATATATACACAAAGATATATACATACGCATTGATATAGTACAGGAATCTTCGTTAAACGATCCAAGAAGGAGGGGGGGCGGGTAAACGGCACGCGCAATAAACGCTCGCTCGGTCGAGCGCGGCAGGTGCGCGCAGGTGTTGAAAAAAAGAAACAAACAGAATAAAACCAGATAGAAGGGATACGCGAGCTCGTGCCGACGGACGTAGGGGAGAATTAATTTCGCATCCTTTCGCGAAAAATGCCGCGCTTTAGCCTGGAACTGAGTGTGTAGGTTTAATCGAATGAGGGACGTAGCGGGGGGGGGGGCGCTGGGTTATAAAACCAAAGCCGCGCAATGCTCAATGTAAAAGCAGCGGTATATTTATTCCTCTGGATGTTACGTTCGGCCGCGGACTTTTGAAATCTTTAGTAGAGATTTCTTGGTCTGCTTGGAATGAATATATATATATATATATATATATATATATATATATATATATATATATATAGATACACATATATACACGCTTTTCAACAATGTATGCCATGATTGCGGGTAATTCCGGGGTTATTTAATGACGATAATTCCCGGTGCTGGTAAGGAACAATTTTATTACTTGGCAAGTAGCCAAGTCTATTCGTCTGCTTGGCTATTAAAATTAAATAGAGGAAACGCGCGAAGCTACTTAATGAAAGTAAATAGTTCTCCAATAAATTTGTTCGCGCGATTTGAATTTTTTATTCATTATTTATAAAAATAATCTATATCAAGTAGTAAAGAGGCGTATATATATAGATGTATGTATATATATGTATACGTAATGATCAATAAACAGCCTCATTTATTTTTAGGTAAGTTTTATCAGTTATAGATTTCAAATGCTTATTCTACTTCCTAAGTATTATAATACACGGAGTACACTTTAATCAAATATATTCTTCGGTTCACAATATTCACTATCATTAGTACTTCATACAGAGACGTGCATAAATGAATTTATTTCTCGTGCCTCAGAAAATATCAACTGCGTACCCCAGTCATTTGATATAGGGTAAGAAGAAAAAGCATAAATAAATAAATAGTATCGGGAGAAAATGCATAATGCAGCAGGCGGGAGCCAGGGAAAAGTCGGGTTAAAGATTAGTAGTTGGTTTAAAGCAGTACACACACACACACACACACACACACACACACACACACATGTATGTATATATATATATATATATATATATATATATATATACACGATCTTGAAAATCGGCCATACGAACATCTTTATCTCACTCCGCCACCCACTATCCGCGTACTTCATTCGTTGGCAGGCAGTGCCGTCGCATGCAATTTCTCGATACGTACGTACATGGACCTATAGATGATTTCTAAAAAAAAGTCACGGGAGATAAACTTTTGCAGAGCGCCTCGCGTTGGTAAAGATGATATGGATGCGTATTAGGCTGTACATAGGCCCGGTACTAAGATCAAGTGAGAGAGAGAGAGAGAGAGAGAGAGATAGAGAAAATGAGATGAATGGACAGCCCACTCATGAAAGTCTAAGCTTCGCGGTGGCGACTTTGTTTTGCATTACGGTACATATGGATAGGTCGGACTAACTCGAATCCCCTTAATTTGTAGATTCATACGCGAAATTCCGGCGAGTCCTGTTGGGGACGAGAATTTTACCGGTTCAGATTATGGATTTCAAACTCTTTATCTATCCTAGTTTTTTTCCCCTCGACTTCTGACTGAAAAATAGTATTTTTTGTATAAATGTTTTTAAACGTCCCAGATATTAATTGTAATTTATTATAACATATTTTACACTAAATATTATAGGTGTTTTTTGTGGATTTATACATATTTATCGCTCTGCAACGACATTCCGGCGAGATATCATCGATCTTAAAAAATGACAAACTGAAAAAATGACAAACTAATATTTAATACCCATCGGAACACACCGATATTCACGTCGCTGCCAAGTATGTGAATCTTTTGGCTTACCCGATAAACTCGAACTTTCTTAGGCGTCCTTCGCTCGCGTGGAATTACGCCTGTCCGATACCACCTCTTCATTCAGCGCCATCTCCGACCGAGCGGAAATACATCCGATAACGATTGCCGATCTCGGAAGCGGCGGCGATTTCCGTTCGTAATCGGCAACCTTCGCCCCATGCAGGGCCTTCCTCACGCCTACGGTTTCTCATTATATATTCACTCATTTCTTCCTGCTATGTTCATCGTTCAGGCGTCGTCAACGAATTCAACGAATCACGATCAATCGTGATGAAGGGGGGGGGGGTGACTGCGATTTTCAAATCGATGCCCGCCGTTAAAGAAACGTTAGAGTTGCCGAAGCACCACCACCCTCCCCCCTTCCCCTTGCCCGTCGCCGCGCCGGTGCAGCCGTTATAAAAATTCCCGTGCACAATTCTGTAAATCGCCCTTTGGCTCGATTTAACGACAGTGTAAATAACGTCCGGGAATCGGCGATTGCGCTTCTGCGACCAGCCCAGTGCCCGGCTCGTTCTATTCCCAACGCGTTTTCGCGCGTCCATCGCAGCGCTCCGGCGGCGCTACAATTATCCCCCTAAAGCTAATTGATTGCGCACTTAGAGATAGTCGATTCTTTATTTTATATATTAGGGGCCGTTTTGTAAGTTTTATGAGAGCCGGGCATAAAGCGTATAAAGCGGAATCGATATATTGAAATAAATATGGGAAACGACAAGTTGCACCGGGAGTATAGGTGTAAGTGCATGCGCGAGCGTTTATCGGCTAACGAGGCGCGCTATCGGGTTTACAGCAACTTCATATATATATATATATATATATATATATATATATATATATTTATACATACATACATATATAAATATGTACACGTTACATAGAAAAATCGTTTCGCGCGATAGCCGTTAAATCACGCGCATTGGAATACCGATACCAAGTTGCATTCAGCATTTATCCAGGTCTGTCCATCAGTGGCCGGTTACGTCGGAGCGATGACAAATTTTAATTTTCCAATTCGCATACGACTGGGAAATCTTGCGCGCTCGCCGTTACCACGGGGAGGCGAGCGTCGGCCAAAAATTCGTCCGAGGACGAGAAATCGAAAGCGCGAAGGGCCGTTGAACGGACGTTCGCGCGCTACGGTCAATCGCTTCGTGGAGGGGGAGGGGGTGAGAGGGGCGTGATATCCGAGTCAGCTGGCGGGGTGTATTTCTAAACCGGAACGCGAGAAGCGGCAATCATTTTCTCGGGTCTGTCGGGTATGGTTTGATGCTGGGGGGGGGGGGAGGGGGCAGTGGGAGAGATGGAGATAGAGGACGGTGGAGTACTGTATCAGTGCTCATGTGGACGGGTTTCGGATTCAATTTACAATGAGCTTACCTTCAACCGTCTTCGTCGTTCTTTCTCTACCTTCCCGCTCGCGACTGCGAAACGAACGCCGCAAGAGCTGAGATGCTATATATATATATATATATATATATATATATATATATATATATATATTTGTATAAGCTTGCGCACCGCCGTGATTTTAGTTTAGATTGCGTGACGAGAGTCCGAGCTAGCGGACGCGTCGATTATCCCTCACAAAGAGGGAGACCGCGTCGCGCATTCTCCGAGCCGCCCGGCCGTATATTTTTACGTCCGTCGACGATACGAGGGTCCGGGATAGTTTTGAAATTGAAGGAGTGCTTTGAAGAGTGGGTGGCTTCTCGCCAGAATGACGCTACCGTATGAGCCTCGAAATGCAAAAGAGAAGAATGTGCGAAGTATCAATAGGATTTGAGGTTGGGATTGGCGGTGGAGTATTCATCAAGTGTTATTGAATATATTATCACTGAAGAGAAATTTGTCATTTTATTAGATCGGAATGTTCGATAAATTTAAACTTCGCATCCCAAGCACAGTGGTAGTCGTTCAGTTTATCTTTCGCAACTTAATTATATTTTTGCGGTTCTCCGGCGCACTGAAATTATTAATTTTTTCAATCTCAACGGTTGCACGACTGTTCGAGCGAATACATGATACTAATCTTTCCCGGCTCAGTTCGGTCGTCGGTCGAGCGAAGAAATAAAAAAAAAAAAAAAAACAAATCTTAACAATCTTGACATTCCGTGAGTCGCAAGCGATCCGTCTCCTTGCCCGTTTCACCTCAATTACTCCATAGTTCCTTCATATTTCACTCCCAGCTTTCTACGTAATTTCGTCTTCTTCCTTTTTTTTTTTCATCACGCGGCCTTTGTCGAGATACAAGTGAGTCGATTACACCTTACAACGCGCTGCGCTGTTGGCACGCAGATTTCACCCTGCGAAACAGCCGCGAGCAGCCCGTCGTCCTCGTTCGTCCCCTCAGCTTATATATGTGTGTATATATATATATATATATATATATATATATATATATATATATATATATATGCATGCCGAGTCAGCGACGCGGAAATTTAACGGTTCTCCGCGGAAAGACGACCACGCTCGAGAGCGAAGAGAGAGGGGGGGGAGGGGGAGGGAGAGGAGCCCCGGGGATTCCGAGAACTGTCAAGGACGCCGTGTAAATCCTAACGCGAGCCGCGGGGATTCGTTAGGACTGTATAATCGAACGGGGCTCGGTGAAATATTCGCGGTGCGCCGCGTCGCCGGCCGAATCAGACGACGCGAGACGCGGGATCGCGCTCTGATTTTCCATTCCGTAACTGGGGATGGGGAGGCTACTCTCGCTCGCGTCGCTCGCGCACGGAAATGATTTATTTATGACAATGGGCGGCGAGAGAAAATAATTTTAATAGCCTCCTGGGGGACGGACAATGATTTATATAATTTACTTACTATACATATATATATATATATATATATATATATATATATATATATATATGATATTTTGAATTTTCGCCGCGTGCCTCTGCGTTCCGCTACCCTTATTTACCCGCTTGGTGCTGGATGCATAAGTAACGAGGATTGCAATCCGAAACAATTGGATTTATTCTATATAATATATATATATATATATATATATATATATATATATATATATATATATATACACACACACACATATAGCTATTTATGAAAATTGGAAGAATAGTCGAGGCTATAAAATGAAAGACAAAAGTATATAACGGTGTTCAGTTTCCTCTATTCTATATGTTTTAGAAATTTAAAATTATACAATTTAACTTTTTCTAAACATATCCGTATACGATCTGAAAAAAATTTCTTTAGCGCTAATTTAGGTAGATATATGTCGGTACGGTCGGTATAGAAATTTATTTATCAATGCATAGTTAGGCCAATGTTGGACGAGAACGAAAAAGCGTCGAGAAAAGTTATGGATATGTTGCCGCGATTGCCACGGTCGTTTCCCCGTCGATCCCCTGGCCACGGATAAAAACGTAAAAACCGACCAATAATCTCAACTCCTTCAGGCCGTTATACATCCAGGAGAAATATCGCATTCTTGTCGGAGTAAGCCTCTCTCTATCTCTCTCTCTTCCTCTCTCTCTTCCCTCAACCGCTGGAAGCCGCACAAGTGAAGAATCGGCTCGTATTCGTCTGCTGTCTTTTATCCGCGACGCTTAGGCGATGCGCTTTTTTATTATATTTTATTTTTTTATATTATTAATCAAAATCCGTCCGTTCACCGTTCATGGCCGACTTAATGCTTTCATTAATACGTGCTTAAAGGATCTCTGTGAGTTTTTCTCATATTCTTTGTATATATATATATATATATATATATACAAAGATATATATATATAGTATATATATATACAGTATATATATGTATTATACATATATATGTATTATATATATATATATAATACATATATATGTATATATATATATATATATACTAGACGCCGTTTGACTTGACGAAAGGGAATAAAAAAACATTGCCTTGAGACACCGCGCAAGCCGTTAACTCGACAGCGCGTAAGGGAGAAGAAGAAAATGGCACGAGAAGTCTTTCTCAAGTTTTTCTTAAATGCCCCATTGTTAACAAGCTGAAAATGAATACCCGTAAGAATTTCCCCCCTCTCTCTTCCTCACTTTCACCTTCTTTCGCATTCTCGCGGAGAGATAGAGGGAGAGCAACGTCGCGATAAATTCCACGTGGGGTTTTCTAATGACTCCTCGTAAACGCAAAAATTATACGGCCGCGTGTAACGTGCCAGGGGGCCTGCACGCTGGCCACTATTCGTGTACATATACATATGCGTATTTCCTTACACGCGGTAGACCAATAATTAGGCATTTCGCGCGCTCCTACGAGAGCGATGGTACCGGAAATAGGAATTTCGCGATAAATAATTATGCGTCGATTGTAAATCTGACTGTATACGATCATCATCATCTACTTGTTTTTTCATTCGTTAACAAGTGTGATGCATGTTCATCTTTCTTTCTCTCTCTCTCTCTCTCTCTATCCCTCTTTTACACTCGCTGTTCCCAGTCCCTCGCCGAACAGCTCCCTTTGCATTACGCCGATGTGACAGCGACGCTCTTATTTTTTTCCCCTTCCATTTTCTCTCTCTCTCTCCCCCTTTAACCGCCGGTTTCGATGCCGCGCGTCCGACGCAGAACCGTGACCATCGCGAATGCGAGAGCCGACGCGCGCGTACGTGCAGCGCGTATTCGTAGGCGGGCGCCTGACCTTCGCCGCGCCGAGACCGTACGGGGAGTGCGACTTATCTCTCGCGTTCGCGCGAATCTTTTCGAGAGTCCATTAATGCAGATTTTTTTCTTTTGTTTGTTGCTTTTTCGTTGGATTTTTGTGTTGATTTTTTTTTTTGTTGTTGTTCTTGGTACCGGCAAATCGAAGCAATTTACATAGAGCAAGAGGTGGCGAGGCGTTCGCGTGTCGAGACGCGTGTGTTGCCGCGGTATATATGTATATAAGAGCTCCGATAAGACGCTTACTTATCTTATTCCTTTGATTCTACTAATGAGAATGACAAGGAGGAAGTTTAATTGCTAATTGGATAAGGTGAATACTGATCGAGGGAAAAGCCAATTTGAAAATATATTGCTATGCATACTGTACTCTGGATATCGACTTTTCTTCTCATTAAACGCTAAATGAGTTATACTTGTAGATTTCCGTGTACTGACTTTTTTTTTGATGAATATATTTCTCCACTCACCTGAAACAGAATGAAATATTTACGATTAGACATGAAGCGAGAAAATAGTCAATAATTAAATAAATTTATTATGTACGAATATATATATATATATATATATATATATATATATATATATATATATATATATACATATATGCTAATATATATACATATATTATGTTTCAAAATAAAGAACTTGAACAATAGTTTATCTTAACAAAAGAGATACAAATATTCCTCGTCCATTCTTTGATGACTTTTTTTATTGGAAGTGGAACCCCCGTATTTGATATTAGAAATAAAAAGAGAGCAAAATTGACTTGCAAATATCTATATCCATATCTGTATCTATATCTAGATCTATATCGGAGATCATGATTATCCAAATGTGGATGAAAATATTTGCCAGCAATTCAAATAATACGATTGCTAATATCATAAATTTTTTCATATTTAGATTAGAATGACCAGTGATTGAGATTGGCTTTATCACTTTTATCAGTCGTCCTATAAATAAATGTGAAATTCAAGGTTCTTTTTTATGTCCAAGGTCAATCATCGGTGATTGCCCTTTAATAGCGAGTACGAGTTTTTAAGCATTCTTTAAGCAAGTGTTTAAGCAATGTCAGAATCCAGATTATCAGTCGATAACCACATAAAAACCCAATAACTTTTTTCAAGTTACGGTTCGTCGATGAAGTGTTCAAGTGCATGAAGGTTTTAAAATCCGACTGTGAGAGATAGCCCCATCGTAGTTTTTCCTGAAAGCCGCTCCGCTCGACATTATCCCCATTGATGTCACCGAACAATCGTCTTAGACACCTGATGTTTATGAATGAATTGTCCGTTCGGCGAGGCCGTTTACAGTTCGTACGCGCCATCGATGAGAATTCTTAGGACGAACTAACTATTTAAGAATGTTTAGAGAAGTCGTTAAAATAGATGGGCATTTTCAATGAAACTTATGTGGGTAGAGATTCAATAAATATCGATGAAAGATCGGTACTTTAATTTCGACCTTTATTCCAAAGTTCGTTATTTCGCATTATTCGAGTATAATTTTTTTTTAAATTATGAATAAACTTCAATAAGCACTATATTCTCTAACATATTGCGATGATATAGTTTTCATTGGAAATGCGTAACTAAATTTTCTACTCGCTCGATCACGGGTCAACAGGATAAATTTAGAAAAATACCAGCAGAAAATTCAAAAAGCACAACGGCTTTCCCATTCCCTTGATTCTGCCGTGGAGATATATATATATATATATATATATATATATATATATATATATATTTATATATATGTGTGTGTGTGTGTGTGTGTGTGTGCTCGGGTCCCTGCGACGCGTCGCGGCCCAACGTTCATATATATATGATATAGATGAAATCGCAGGATTGTCGCCGATGATCGACGAGCCGGCCGACGCTCCCTGACTTGGAGTAATCGCCGGAAACTGGGGCCTCGCCGCAGCCAAGAAAAAAAAAAACAATTTCTACGTATCCTCCAAATGCCGCGCGGGAGCCCCGTGCCTCTCTTTCGCCCGGCGAGGCTCGTAACTCCGAAGAAAGCGGCGGAGCGCGCGCGAGCAGCCGTGCCGCCAGAGGGACATAGGGAGAGAGAGAGAGAGAGAGAGAGAGAGGCACGAAGATTTTCGGCCCGATACCGCGACGGGGGATATAGTCCCCCTATTTATAATCGACATTTCGATCGGACCCCCGCGATAAGGTGGCAGCGCGCGGCGGCGATACTCGATTTTTCACTGTATACACATCAACCCAGCGGCTCGGCGCGGCGCTGGATAATAAATATAATATAAAATGACGAGTCAATTTGATTTTTCCGGCCGCCAGACCCAGGGTGCATCGAGATTATCCCCCTTCGCTTACCGAACGTGCCAGGCCCCGTCGGGTGGTTCAACCTGCCGACTCGAGCGCGGGCAGCAGAACGATACTACTAGTCGCGTCTCGTCGTCTCGACGGGGGGCGACGCGCGCTACGGACGGCGCGCCTCCGTCGCAACGACCGAATGCGTAAACAAAGGCCGCGCTCCACTCGGGATTCGATCCAATTGTTGCGGTTATTTTTTTCTTTTCGTCGATTTTCTCTTCCGCTTCTTCCTTCCTCCTTATTTCTGGCTCTGAGTTATAATAATATATATATATATATATATATATATATATATATATATATATATATATATATATAATGACGCGGGAAACGAGACGCGCCCTGGGCTCTCGCCTAGCGGCCCGCGTGCGTATATATGCACAAGGCATACCCGCGGATCTAGTTCCCGGCCGGGGGCCCGGCAATTCTCCGGACCAGGGATTAAAAAGCGACTGGTCGCTCCGCGCGACGGGTGGATCTCTCCCCCTCCCCCCCTCACAATCCCACGGGGACGCCATTAATAATTCATATAAGTATGTTTCGCTTTGCGTGCTTGCGCTCGACGAGGTGCGGGGCCGGACGTGATTGAATTTTGATGGTCCCCGGGCGTCCTGTTACCGCTGTCTTGGAGGGAGGAAGAGAGAGAGAGATGGAGAGAGAGAGAGAGAGAGATGGAGAGAGAGAGAGAGAGAGCGCGCGAGAGCACGGATTCTCGGATGGAATGATGGATCGCCCGGGGCTGCTGTTTACCTCACTTGTCGCGCAATTAAATCGCGCGCGTCGCGGAGACGCGCGGCCTTTACGGAATTTTCGCGAGCGGCGAGACGGCGAGCATCGGTCGTCGGGCGGGTGAGGAGGGGGGGGGGTTATCGAGCTCTGTGGGTGCCGACGGGATATGTTCGGGGGGGGGGCGGTGTGCTGTTGTCCATACACTGCGAGGTACGTAAGCTGCAATATTGTTGGCAAGCTCAGCAGTCTGCCGCGCCTCCCCTCCCCCCCCTTGGTTTTTGGGCGTGCCGCGGTAAAAAGCCACTGCGTGATGTCGGATTATTTCGCTAATTGGGCCCCGATATTTATCTATTGCTGGAATTTGTTTTGGTTTCCTTCTTTTTTTTTTTTTGTTTTTTATTTGGTAAACACGCGTTACGATAAGAAAGAAGTCATGGTATCGAGTTAACTATTTAGAAAGCGATATAATTATTTTTGTGCATGATCGAGGTCCACGATCGTTAAATGACTGAATGAAGGAGCGACTGGCGATCGTTCTCTTGGTTATTAATGTGAGGGACAAAATTTGTTAGGGAGAATTTTCCGCGTCACCGGCTTCATTCGTCGGCTCACCGAGCGTAAAGACAATTCCTCGCCGCGGCTACGTAAAATTTTCATCTCGACAATGTTCTTATTCAAGATCCGTTATCGATAGCTTGACCCGTGTATAAACGATTGGTTTTTGTTTTTGTTGGTTCTTTTATTTATTCTTAATAACTTCGTTTCCGTAGCTTCAATACTCGTGCATCTGCCCCCTATTTTGCTGTTCCGGGTGACGTGACGTTTTGCTCATCCGTTCATTGAATCTCCGTAATAATGGAACGAAAAAGACAAACAATCGGAGCCTTTCGGACGCGTCTACTTTACCGATCGACGTCCTTAATGTTGACTCCATCGTACGCGCTCCCTCGGCGATCGACGATTCTTTCAATGCTCTTGGATTCTCGAAGGCCTCGATCAGACGTTCGCCCGTCCCCCGAACGGCGCGGCTCTCGCATCGATTATCGGGGATCGACGATGGGCAGCCCGATGATCGCCTCTAGATACGTAATCGATACGACGCGACACGGGCGCTAATCGCCCTCGGACTCGGCCTTAACTCTCGTACTTTGACCCATAGAAATACTGGCCTCACACGCGACATCCGATCATTGGCCATCCCAGCAGTGTGGCACTGATCGACGCCACTACCGCAGCGCCGCAGTCTCTGTAAATCCACGTTTATCCCAATTTTTCGCTTACGTTTTCTTTCCTTACCTTTTGCTTACCTTCTTCCGAGACCACAGTTTGAGACACAGATCTCAACACCGATCTTGAGGCCGATCTCTCTCTCTCTCTCTCAGCCAGTGGCCGGCGCCATTTCAACACGGCGACACGAAGCAGGTTCCGAGCCGCGATCGACACGAGCATCGAAAAAACCGGACTCGGAGCCCAGTACCGCGGTAATGCGCTATATTATCCGCGCACGACCGGGCCATTGTCCTTCCGTAGGATCTTATCGAGTACTTGGTCGGAGGCCGTCTCTTTCGCATCCGGAGCGGAGTACGCAAAATCGTTCCCGATGACTTCGAGATTTTCACGTACAACGTCACCGACAGTGGCCAGATCGTAGGCATTTCGAATGTAGCGGTTGGCGATGAGGTACGAACGATTAACGAAACTCGGTTCTACGACGATTAGGGAAGTCTAAGAATAAGATCTAAATTTTATTTTGTCTCTACATCTTCTCTCACCCACCTCTCTCTCTCTCTCTCTCTCTCTTTCTACGCAAAAAGAAGGGTAACTGGCGTAATCATACTGATGTTTTTATTACAATTTATATTCGGATTTTAAGAGACCAGTTATTTCGTATAACTTCTTGATTCGAGACTGATAATAATAGTTACCAGAATTTATTATATTCGCGTATAGTTTTTATACATTATATTATATTCCATTGTAGCCATTTTATACATTGCATTATTCAATTTTAATTTCAAAGTTGTCTTGCGGAAATCTATTTTCTTTTATTATTTCATTATTATAAATAAACGCAAATAAATGCACATCTATTCTTCTGTACTAGAGAGGAGCGCTCGCGTCCACTCTACTCTCTCTCTCTCTCTCTCTCTCTCCCTCTCTCTCCCTCGTCGTCCCCCTATTACTTTTCTTTATTCGATAACGAGCAAGAAGTTAAATCGCCGGACTGCGCGAGCCCAAAGGGCCCGTATAAATAAGCGACCTTGAGCTTCCAGGACTGGGGTAATTGCGAGGAGAGCGCGAACGCAACGCGAGGACACGATAATGGCTTCATTCTTTACCGCGCGGCCGCGCGACCGGCCGGCTCCCCGGCGTACGTATATAGCGTTTTAAGAAGACGTGACTTTGTATTTAACGCGAGCCGTAATGTACACGCACGCGCGCACACATACGCGCATACGCACGGGCAATGCACGCAGACAGCGGCACATACGAGTTTTTGGCCCCGCGCCAAGGCCTCGTTCTCCCGCTCTGCTGTATCCCCCGCCCCTCCTTTTTTCCGCGTATTATACTACCGTATCGGAGCATTTCAAGTTTTCAATTTATATATCGGCGACTCGCTCCCTGCAACCCAAACGAGCCATCGTCTATACATATATATATATATATATATATATATATATATATATATATATATATAAGTATATATGTTTATACACACATATTATTGCAATCGGAGTATCGGTAAACCTTATGTGTGAGTTTTTTATATACACAAACGAGATATTGTCGGAGCTTGGCGATACTTTGTACATAATTAGTTGACCAAAGTTTAAATTTAAATTTGACGGTGAATCGCAAGGCGACCGCGGTAGCGATTGTGCTTAAAAATATACATATACATATGCATATATATATATATATATATATATATATATATATATATATATGTCCGTCTGTGTGTGCATATATGTATCTGTATATGAATTAATATATGTAGGCTTTCGCAGCGAATCGGTGAATTTATACCAATTGATCGCCGGACTCTATAATAGTCGCCTATACAGAGCCTCTGTTTATCGCCTCCCACGAAAGTTATATGACGCGTGCTTTAATTGCAGCCGCGGGTTAGATCGGGAAAGAGGGCTGAGGGTGGGGAGAGGGACGAGGAGGGGCAGGAGGGAAATGGATAATTACGAGACGAGCCCTCGGCCAGTGCTTCAGAAAGAAAATGTGTGTGTGTGCAGGTTTCTGTAACATGTATATATACAATATATATATATATATATATATATATATATACTATATATATATATATATATATATATATATATATATATATATATACATACATACATATATACATACATACAAATGTATAGAGAGAGAGACAGAGAGAGAGAGAGTCAACCTCGAGGCTTCTTTTATTTAGGTCCCATCCGCCGCCCTCTTTTATCTCCAACTACGATCCGACTGTACGCGCACCGCACGCGCGTAAGCTTAAAGGGGCCGACTTTTTGCCCTAATACAACGCCGTATCCTTCTCTCGCTTTCGCCACGCAGCGCAAGCCGAATTGAATCCCCGCGACGGCGCAGCTCATCGGTGGCTAAGCGAAAGGTGACCAGCAGGACGGTGTGGCGAAGGGGCGTGAGAGGACCAGGGCGAGGGTGCCGATCTCCGTATCGGATTGATTATTCGCGAGGTCCCCCGGGTCTCAACGCGTTTCCAGATATCGATGTATCTTTATACAGATATATCTGTGTACGGGTATGCGGGAGGCGGGGGGGAGTTGCGCCGCGATGCCTGCCCTTACGATACGAATATCCCGCCCTCGCCCATCCGGCGTCATCGGCGCGCGGCAACAATCATGAGCTCGGCCTCCGCCTTCGCGTACGGCGCGCGGGACAGGGGCCGCGGGACGCATGCAGCGCGCCTCGCGCGTTAAACGCACGCGGCCCGAGGACCGCGGGTCCCGGCAACGAACGACGCGCGTTTTCGTCAACGAACTACGCCGTTTCGCCGAGGGGGTTGATGGAGGAGGAGGCGGAGGAGGGCGGGACGTCGGAAAGGGCGAGAGCGCGTCCCATTGTCCCCCTGCCGTGCTCTGTATAGTTTTCTCTCCGCGTATATATATATAATATATATATATATATATATATATATATATATATATATATATATATATATTCGCACGCGCGCCTCGCGAGAATCCGAGACGGAATGGCCCCGGAGGAAATGGTGCTCGCCAATCTGCTTCCAATTTTTTTTTTTTTTGCGGTCGCCGGGATCGTGTACCGCGGGGTTCGTTTATCCATTGGTTACCGGCTTTTCCAATCGTCGAACGCGCAGTTCCGCAATTCGTCTGGAAAATGGTTGTTGCGCCGCTCGTTACATATATGTATACATATATATATATATATATATATATATATATATATATATATATATATAGGTATGGTTGTATAATTTTAATTGCACGCGTGGCATTCGCTTGACTTTACCAGTCTCGAATCCATTGTTCTCGTTTTCTTCCGCGAATGAGGTTTGTTAGAGAATGGAAGCTTTACTAATGAAGGAATGCGTAAAGCTAAAGGTCTTTTTACATTTATTCACTGAAGATCATAAGCCTATTAATACCGATTAAAGATTTCATGTAAAAGAATTTCTCGCGAGAATCATTGCGCAATAATTTTAATCATTTTCAATACGTGCTTCGTTAATTCGAAATTTTTTTCTCGCATTAAGTGAATAATAAATTTCAGCTTAAGGAGGCTCGGCCTCGTTGGGCTATGAACATTTGTTCATTTCACAGACTCCCTGAATACGATTCTGATTCCGATTCATTATTCATTAAGGCGTTTCGCTGTTGCTATTTTTTTTTCCTCTTCTTCTGCGCAATTTCAATCTAGTTATGCGCTTTTCGCGGAATCGCAACGATTTCCATACCGGGACCGCACGTATATGATAAGACGCGGTTGAATGTCCAAGGCCCGCAACGCGGCCATTATAATCGGATTCCGCGTAACACTGGGAGGGAATTGAGTGTATACGAGCGCACGCGAGGGGGATGGGCAGCTTCTATTGTTTCCTTCGGAATAAAACGTCGCTGCTGTTTCAGATATATATATATGTGTGTGTGTGTGTGTGTGTGTGTGTGTGTGTGTGTGTGTGTGTGTGTGTGTGTGTATGATTTAGTGCCCCGCTTAAACACCGGTAGTGCATTAAGCGCAACTTCTCTTCTGCATGGACTTCTTACCACGTGTAAATTTTTCGACGGATGATGACAGAGAGGCAATTTTGAAACAATTTTCTGCGTAATTCAGACTTTCAGCGTCGCAAGATTTTTCAAACATCGCTCTTGACAGATCGCCCGTATTCGAAATGACGCGGCAGTTTGTTGTAAATTTCTCTCTCTCTCTCTCTCCCCTTCTCTCTCTCTCTCTCCCCCCCCTCTCACTCTCTCTCTCTCTCTCTCTCCCTCAAGGGTCCCAAAGCGTTTTGAAACGTAACGCCTCGTTTGCGCAAGGGATTTCAGAGAATTTTTCGTTCGTTCGGTTCGACTGGGCGCGGCCGAGCATACTGCAAAAATAGCACAACGACGCAGAATAACGCGACTCAAAGATGTCTCGTTGGAATTTTCAGGGGATTGAATTTTAGTTTACCGGAACGAGTCCGGCTACAAAATCAAAAAGGAAAAACAAAAAGTGGGGAATAGGAAAGAAAACAAGGAGAACTAACGAGAATGCTACTAAGCACGGGGTATGAGGGCAATTCTGAAAATTTTTGCACGCGTCGCACGGTGCATCGACAGGCGCGCGTACCGCATATACACGTGTATACTTGTATATGTATATATATATATATATATATATATATATATATATATATATATATATATATAAATTTATATCTATGGGCAACCTCGAGGAAGAGGAAAACGAGAGGTAGAGAAAGAGAAAAAGATATAGGCAGAGAGAGAGAGAGAGAGAGAGAGAGAGAGAGAGAGAGAGAGAGTGAGAGACAGACAAAGACAAAAAACGAGGCTGCATATAAGAGCGCGCGGGGCAGTTTGGTACGAGGGGCCTGGTAAGAGAGGGGGGGGGGCAAGAGATGCACAAGCTAAGCTCGTGTCTTATGCAAATGCGGCCCAGGCGCGTATCGAAGCGAGAGTCGCGCGAGAACGCCTCCCCCTCCCCTTACTCCACCGCTGAAACGCCCCCCCCCCCAACACTGTCCCTCTATACTCCGCACAAAAAGCGGAAATGGCCGGCGGGAAAGAGAGCAAGAAGTCGCGCAAATGCATACATAAACCTTTCTCCGGAACCTCTTCCTTTTCCTCGTCCTCCCCCCTCCCCCCTATATTGCCTGCGCTCGCCACGGTGTCGGTGCCGTTCCCCCCTCCCTCTCCTCACTCTCTCTCTCTCTCTCTCTCTCTCTCTCTGCCTCACAACCGCCGGCGGCGGCGATAAAGTAAACGCGCCCCGCTTCTTCTACCTCCTGCCCTTTTTTCTTTCCTCCCCCCTCCCACTCTTTCCGACCACCAGCTCCCTTTTTTTCCTCTCCTCCTCTCCCGTCCCCTCTGCCCCCCTCTCGTCCACCTTGCTCCGCTCACCTTGACGCTAATAAGTTCGAGCTATACGGGCGGTGAGCATCGGCGGATTCGCGCTTGTATATATATATATATATATATATATATATATATATATATATCCCTGCGGCCCCGTACTATAAACAGCGAAAACCGATCGTACCGGAGACCAGAGCGTATATAAATACAGTAATATAGCCTTACTGAGTACTGGGACGTGAAATACGCCGAGCGCTTGGCTCTGTGTGCGCGCGCGCACACGCCATTTTCTTAACCTTTATAGAGGGAGGGGATTGGAAATGATCGATCTCTCGGAGAAAATGCGTAAAATTAGTAGACGTGAGCAAATTGTCGGCCGCCGACCGGCCGCAGCGGATTTCCCATCCTGCCAGCCAACTGCTGACGTGTATTATTTTTCGAGATTTCGAGCGAGGAAAAAAAGTCGGATCGTTTCGTTCGTAATCTGTCGGGGGGCGGGGGGGGGTGAAGCGCGTCGTGCATGCTGGCGTCGAGTACGTTTACAATGATTTAATACGTTTTCGAAAATTCAAAATGGCCGATGGAGCAGGGCAAGACCGTAATAAAAAATATCGTTTAATTTTTAAGAACATCGAAATAATGCTACATATTGAACGGTAAAACAGATTTTCATTAAAAACGATTAAGCGTTTCCCAGCCAGAAGGATAACATACCGCCTACGACAGACTGCAACATTTTGTTTTAACACACGTGTATACCGTCATTCGTATGTTCCAGCTTCTTATTTTCCAGTGGACTAAGATCTTAGGTCTCGCAAATAATACGAGCCGTCTCGAATTCAGGAAGTTTCTAATACCTGGTTCTATACTTCATTATGTTCTTAAGTCCAGTTTGAAATTCGATGATCTCAAGGAATTCAGGGGCGTCGAAAGGTATCTGGTAGCGCTGGTTCAACCAGACAGAACTAGACCCAGTGTCAGAGATGAAAAAAGGGGAGACGATCTAGATCTTAATTATGTAGTAAATAAATTCATAATCGTATGTAACTTACGGTGGCAAACGTTTGCTTGACAGAGTAGAACATTTAATTTTCTCTCTGAATACATTTGCATTTTCTTTCGAACATCAGGGTATGGGGTGTACGCAAATATTTTACACAAAAGGAAATATTGAATTGACGACCTAACAAGAATCCACGTTATTCAGAAAAAGCGTACATGAAAAATTTTAATGCAGCTTATGGAATTGAACATTTTGAAGTTTGAAAATTAGACATCTAAGTTGTAATTTCCAAACGATGCAAATCTCACTTAATCCTATTTAACTTTATCTTTCAAATTCGTATAACTATTGATATATATATATATATATATATATATATATATATATATAAGTGGTTGAGAGACGTGTTTATGTGTATATATTAATCCCTTTACATATCATTTTGTCAATTTTTTCGATAAAAGAAGTATAATAATTATTTCGCTGCTTCTATAAACGAACGAAGAAAAATATAAGAAAGAAGTGGTAATGCTCGTTTTTATCTCATGTTTACGATTATACTACACCAATGGTGTAATTTCCTTCGCGAGCACTCGCTCGGCAACGAATCTTGGCGGACATTGGAAATCGTATATATAGATAGCCTAAATGATCGGAAAATGTGATCATTGCGGTTATTTCGGACATAACAATAATTTTAGATCGCCAGAATATATATATATATATATATATATATATATATATATATATGTATGTATGCATATGTATGTATGTATCTGTATATGTATGTAAAGTATCAGAATTCGCAAGAATATAAAGCGGTCATTAACTTGTTTTATACGCGGCGAAAATATCTCTCGCTCTCTCTCTCTCTCTCTCTCTCTCTCTCTCGCAATAATTCTGCTTAGCATAAAATAAATAAAAAAGTCCGTCTAATCGTTTCGCGGAATAGAATTTTCTGTTTCTTGTAGAAACCATTACTTTTAATGGCGAATAATACGCTCTCACTCTCTCGTGCCCGTGAAGAAGGTTTGTCGGTAAAGGCTTCTAAAGAATCGCGCATAGCCCGAAGAGATTTAGAAATTCATGCAAAATCTTGTAGTGAGATCTCTCTCTCTCTCTCTCTCTCTCTCTCTCGCTCCTCTCCCTCTATCTCCCTCTCTTACCTTCATGCGCCTTTTGCAATTTTCTCTATACGTGTACATTTATTCTCATACGACAGAGAGGAGAAGGAGGAGGAGGAAGAGAGAGAGAGATAGAAAGAGAGAGAGAGAGAGAGAGAGAGAGAGAGAGAGATCTAGGCAAAGAGAAAGAAAGGTCTCGAGCTATATAAGGTTGAAATTATAACGGGAAGTTTTGCAAAATTCTATCTCGCCCGTTTTTTTCGACAACGCTAAAGGGTATACGCCTAGCCTCGCTCCAGTTTCTCGGTTCGCTTTTCTGTTATCGAAATCTGTATACTGAGTGGTGTAGGGGGTTGGGTGGGAGGGGGCTTTAATTAAAATGCAAAAATAAAATGGTTCGCCTATATATATATATATATATATATATATATATATATATATATATATACAAATATGGGCCTCTCCCATATAGCCTCCGGCCTAATTAATAGAACCGTTAATGGTATATACGTGAGTTAATAAAATCTATAATGAACGGAAAAATTTTGTTTTACTTATCATTGGGATAATGAGGTGCGCCCCGTATGGGAGAGACAGACACCACGGGCGAAACTCGTACGCGCGCAAGCGCACACGCACGAGGCATAAAAGCGTATTCAGTGTTCGTGTAGATACGAACGAAAAAATGAAACAAAAACAGGAAAAAAAAGTGGAACGATCATTGGAATCATCGCTCGGGCGAGTAAAAACAAGCGATGAATAATAATATCTCCGCGTAAACGAGGCTGTTCGGATTGGTTTTTTTTGTTTGTTTGCTTTTTTTTGTTTTGTTTTGTTTTGTTTTTTTTTTTAATGGTATGGCTCCCAGGCGAAAATAGGTCAGACAGGGATCGGACGGGTAGGGCGAGGGAGGATGGAGCGGTGTGAGGATTTTCAGCTGTCGAGTCGTGTATTCGAAATACGTAGCTCCTCGCCATCTTCTGTGGAGCGCTTACAATGTATCCTTCAAAGACAAGTCGGTTTCCTGCTTATTATGCACCGACGTCCATTGCCAAGTTCCGCTTATGGTGACACACTCATAATTATTAACTATTTTCATTTTTGGGAAAAATTTCGGGGAGAAAAACGCTCATTAAAACCCTGTATATGGATTTAGAAACGAGGCGATTTAGTCAACCGTGGCGATGTTAAGATATTAGACGAAAATTTTATATATTATTTATTCTTAGGTTCCTATATAATTTTTATAATTAACACCAATATTTCATTTATTTAATGTGCCTATCTTGTTATAGGCAATGTATAGAAAGTTTTAAGTTCTGAAAAAAGTTGTATTATCTATGAATTTTGAAATAATAATATTATACAAAACATGTTATTTACAATACTAATAAAGAATTGAGCTATAAAAATAATTTGCTACTTTCATAATATCGAAAACATTAGTTTTCCATTTGCTGTTTTTCTTTTTCTTTCTGTTACTTATTACAACAACTCAATCTTATATAGACTTTTAATTTATTCTCGTACTAATTGTATAATATCTTCATAGAATTCATAAAATTTTCGACTTGAGCAAAATATAAATCTTTTTCACTTTTTTAATTGAATAAATTTCAGCCTTACACTTGGTAATGAGCATGACAAAACGTATGTGGTTAGCCTATTTTACCGTGTCTTTCCCCTTTTCTACTACTCTATCTTCTTGATGAAAAGGTAGAAGAACTCGAAAAAGTGAGAGAAAGAGAGAAAGAGAGAGAGAGAGAGACGAAGGGATAGAGGAGAATAGAAAGAGAAGAAGGTACTAGAGATATAGCCAACATACACAAACAAACAGAAAGACTTGCTTTTAACGAGAGACCAACTCATGGTCGAAGATACTTAAAACCTCTCTCTCTCCTCTCTCTCTCTCTCCTCTCTCTCTCTCTCTCTCCTCTCTCTCTCTCTCTCTCTCTCTCTCTCTCTCTCTCTCTCTCTCTCTCTTCCTCTGTCTCTCACTTCGCACGGCGCGGAAGAGCACGAGAGCACGATATCGAGGCGACCTATCTTCGCCTCCACGCCGCGAATACGAGAGCGGCAGGCGCGCGCGCGCCCCGGATTCCTAGCATTGCCGACGCAGGACCGCGAGTATCATGCGAACGCGGGGGTACGCGAGAGCGTCGCGTGGAGCGGGCGGGTGAAGGGGGGGGGGGGAGAAAATCGCCGAGAGACACTGGACACGCGACCCGCATACGTATATATCTCGCTGTGCGGAGTCCGAGTGAGGAGCGCTTATATTCTCCCCCTTTCTCTCTCGCGCTTAACTCGTCTTATATGCGGCCCGCCTCCTCCTCCTCCTCCTCCTCCTCCTCGTTCTCCTTCCTTTTTTGGCTCCTTTACCGCACGCTCGCTGATCGCGCCTCGTCTTATTTCTCCCTCCTGTCCCTGCGCTGCACAGACATTGCGATGTATATATATATATATATATATATATATATATATATATATATATATGTACGCTGTGCGGATTCGTCGACAGCAAGTCTTGCAGGACGGAATGCGGATCCCCGCCTCCACGGGGCCGTACGCGTGGCCCCTCTTAATTACTCAATTTTGCATTTTCCGAGGGTCCAACGTACGGTGGCTCCGATTGTGGTTTTGAGCACTGTAGCATCTCGCCTCCGCTAATTGCCGCTAATTGTCCCCGCTTCGATCGCGTCTGAGGCGATGGATCTTACACTGGCTGCGATTAATTGTGATCGTCTCATATAATACGTAGCGAATTTACATTATTATTCTTCGGATACTGTAAATGCGATCAGATGGGCAGTAAGATATTTTCTCAGAACGGCAGAGCAAGAATAGTCGATCGGTAAAAATTTAATTTCAATAATTATATAAGATTTTTTTGCTTTGAATATAGCGAAATAGAAATCTAATTTTTGTAGTTTACAATTCATTTATTCATTTTGTGAATTTTTCAAGTTCATTATAAATTATGGACGTAGTTTTTATATTTCTTGATTTTAATTATATGTGTGGTAATTATATGCATTCAAATACCGATGCTAATCAGCGATGGAGGTCCGCGATGTGTTTGTGAACAAAGTCCGTGTAAATTATTACAGCGTTGCTTGTGTCAATCGGCCGAGACCGAGATTTGAACTCGGATCACCGAGTTACTAGTCCTTCTCTATAGCGATCAAGCCATCGTAGACCTCAAATTAATTCTATTGTTTGCGTTAATTTATAACATAAAAAAGTTAATTAAGACTCTAGATTTTAATTTAAATTGTTTGCATTAATTTATAACATTAGTCTTAATTAAGTTTTAGACTATTCTCAAATAAAAATAAGAAATTTCATTATACTCTATTACAATTAGTATAAATGTAAGTTAGAAAAATTATCCGAATACAATCATTCATTAAAATTAATAATTAATTTTTATAAATAAATTAATTTTAAGTAAAATAAATCTATTCTAAAATTATAAAGAGATATTATAGAAAACTAAATAAATGGTGCCATTCACATTTTGATAGAATGTAATTCTATTCTATTTTGTTGTCACATAGGATAGTTTATATTTTAGAGTTGATGATAAATTAAAAAAACAAAAGATTTTTCATGTTCTACTTTGCGCAATCGTATTATAGCAATGTTATGTAGAACGAGACATCCAGCGGTCGGTTACAGAATTATCTCGGGGAATGCAAGTGTAAAATACATTTATGAAACCTTGAATTGAAAAAATAGTTTTTCCTTATTCTAACCTTCAAATCGCATCTTCACTGTATGATTCGGGTTCTCATAAGAAAAAAAAATTGTTCTTACCTAGTACGAAAGGGCTTCTTTACAAACCTTGTTACAATCCGGATTCGGCTCGGGCCGCAAACCTCTGGTTTCTTAAATAAAGCCTTTTCGTACCCGGTGAGACACGTACTATTTTGAATATTTCATTTAGAAAGCGTACAACACCAATTCGCCGTCTATTTATAAAAAAAATGACTTTATTACAATTCCCATATATTTTGGTTATATTATCTAATATTATTATCAATCCACCGTGCTAATCTCAAGAAGTTTAAGACGCTCGCAGTTCAGTACATCCGCAGGTCGCGAACATCTGCAAACGGCAAAAATTAACCCCATCCCCCTGATTTTCATTGCAATACGCAAAAAACGCAAGTAAACGCGACCTCTGTATAATCAGGGAATTGCGAGATGTTTCATTCCCTCCCCCACTACCCTTCCATCATTTATCTCTTGGTTCCGCACGCCCTCTCTCCAAACTATAGGACGATATATTAGTCATCGAGGGAGAATGAAAAAGACAGAGAGAGAGAGAGAGAGAGAGGGAGAGACGTAGAGCGAGATATATGTAATTCTGTCCGTGAGTGAATATTCCGTAACTGTATCCCTTCTCGGGAAAATTTAGAAGACTCGAGTTTCGCGACCGAGTACCGCGTGGATGATGAAAAGGCGCCCTAAGGGCAGACGAACCCCCCCCCCCACCCGTGTCCGTGCCCTACTCGCACGTCTATAAGCAGACGCGCATAATCACAGAGTTCGGGCGGCTATACGCAAAATGCCGCTCTCGGGGCCCGCGTATTATAATCTCTTCCTCTCTCTCTCTCTCTCTCTCTCTCTCTCTCTCTCCGTCTTTATTTTCTTCTCCCTACCCGGCGCATGGAGGCCGCGTGACCGATATTGATGTCTGGGTATCGCCGCTGCACGGCATAAATCCTCGGCGGCTTCGCAATCCCGGTGCTTGGGATGTCGGGCCACGTAGCAGCGAGGGACAGAGGGGCCGATAGATTGAGGGGCGGAGGGGCGGGGACGGAGGCGGCGGAGGTGGACCTCGAGGAATTTCCGACGGGGCCTCTTGAACGTCGCTCAGAATCTAATCTCGTTCGCCGCGCGGGCGCAGCGTGGCGTCCGGATAGCCCAGGCCTGTTTACAGGCCTTGTCTTCTTCAATGCGCCTACATATTGTATTGACATTGTGTTTTTACTCGGCGGTAGACGAGGCGGGGGGTGGTGGGAGGAGGCACGCGGAGCCGGAGGGAAGAGGGGCAAATGAGAGACAGAGAGAGAGAGAGAGAGAGAGAGAGAGCGAGAGAAATCAGCGTATTTCACCCCGTCAACGAGAGTAAACAAGACTGCATTGTCATTTCGTCGGGGTAGTAGTAATTGTTTTACGCGGCGAGGCCGCGAACGCGCGCCGTGCACGTTCCTTTCTATCTCTCTCTCTCTCTCTCTCTCTCTCTCTCTCTCGCTCTTCATGTACGAGTCGCTTGAGGGGAAAGGAAGGGGGGAGGCGAGCTCGAGCGCCCAAGCGTACTTGTCGCCGGTAATTGTTACAAGGGGCTATTCTTTGCCTGCCTTCTTATTTTTCATCGCGCGCGCGCAGCCGGAAACGACGTCGGCGCGCTCGCTCGACTTTCAGCCCTCTACCCCCCCTCCCTCCCGCCCCTCGCCTGCCGCCCACCGACCAAGATGAAACGACGACTTTTTCATTCTGATGCGGGCGTCGATTATGCTCCGAACCAAGGATTGTGTAACGGCGGCGGGGGGTTCGGTGTGCGTTGCGTGTATGAGAGATTATTAATAAGATCGCAGATGCTGCGATCGAGGCCCCTCGGAGCCCAATGAGATTCGGTTCGAGGCGAATGTCTCGAATTCGCAAAAATGCGGACTTTGCATTTGTACGACAAGCGGTAAGTCGCATCGGGGAAAAGTGCATTTTTTTCCTGTTCATTATATTTATCACAAGGAATGCTGAATTATTAGTTCTGCAAAAATCCATTGTGTGTAGGTGAAAATATCGTTTAAATTTTTATTTTGCCAATATGAGTTACTGAATCGCACGGTATCGTCCGATTGTTCTTTGTTTCTCATCTTTCATATACATACAGACTATTATTCGATAGTGATAATTCAAAATTAAAGTATCTGATTTCTAAATAATTGAGTAAAGCGTTTGAGATTTAAAAAAAAAAAGAATCATTTATTCAACGTCTCATACCAGTCTATGTATAGGGAAATCAATGTTTAATGCATAATACAAGTATTTAATCGCACTATAAAATTGATAAGCAATATCTTACAATTAATTTTCTTTATCTTTTCTTTATTATAATTCTTTATCGTTTATTTCAATTATTTCGAATAATTATTTGTGTTAATTTAATGTTCACTGTTAATCGATCGCTTGAATGATTAAAATACGTAGTTTTTTAACACTTTCGTACATAGGCTCTTTAATCCGTCTAATGCGTGTAATAATGATCTTCAGAATAAAATTATTTAATCGCGAAGGTAATTTGCATGAAAAATAACCTGGTCAACCCATCCTCTGTGTGCGTGTGCGAATGCGTGTAAAAGTATAATTTAATCGGCTACCAAAAATGTATCGAAGCGTAATAAAAATTAAGGCCCCCTCGAATTTTGCTTTTTCTCTTCGCTCTCGAAGAATCGTGCCTCAACATCCATAAAGCAGTATTATTGACTATTACATACGAAATAATTGGAGAGGGAGCGAGAGAGAGAGAGAGAGAGAGAGAGAAGAGAGAGAGAAAGAGAGAGAGAGAGAGAACGGGCAACAGATGGAGCACTTATCCGCCGTGATCGGGAGTTTTATTTTGTCGTAAACGTCGGCTTTGTATAGCGGTGTATTCTCTCGCGGTATCCGAAGGACTAACAAAGTGCGGGCGAGAGAATGACAGAGTAAAAGAGAGAGAGAGAGAGAGAGAGAGAGAGGGAGGGGCGAGAGCTTTATTGTCAATGCGGTTGTATAAGCAGAAAAAAGACGTACACAGGGAGTGGGGGAAGACACGCGCGGCCGCACCAATGAGGAAGCTTTTTTCGACTCGACGCGCCGCTCGCGCCACGGGCGCGGATCGACTCCTCCAGCTCGCTTGCACACACACACACACACACACACACACACACACACACAGCTATAAAACGCCGATACGTAATGGGAAAATTAATAACGCTCGAGCGCGCGCGCACGCAAGTGCTGCTCCCAGCTGTCCTGAGTAGACGAGAGGGTGCGAGGGTTGCGCGTCGCGCGTTTAAAGCTTCTTCCCACTCCCATCCTCATACGTCCTCCGTAGAGGTGATGGACGTTATTGTCGAACTTTAAATTAGCCTACGGGACCAATTTCAGAGGAAGGGAGCAGGAGAAAGAGAGAGAGAGAGAGAGAGAGAGATAGAGGGCCGCTCCACGAGCTCGTCCAGCCATATCTATTTATGCGTACTACGAGTACGTAGACGGACCGGCGGGCGCGCGAATCGCCCATCGGCGATGACCTTTGAAAAAAACGATCCCTCCGCCGAAATCTAAATTCTCTTACGACGGCGCGACGACCGCTCGATCGGCAATATCCCCTATTGCGGACGAATAACGCGACCGATAGCGCGCTTGGTGAAGAGGGGAGTGGGGGTGGGATGGATCGCTGTACTTAGCGCGTTGAGGTTATAATACCATACTGATAGCGGTAACGCGAGGTTCAGCGCGGTTCGAATCGTCGTTGTAACGTCGGCGCGTCGGTGATTGGTCTATCTGCATAAATATATATATATATATATATATATATATATATATATGGTTGAGCTTTACCATCGAGCAATATCCGGCGTGTATTCGATTCGAGCAATGTCAGAGCGACAAACATGTGCGCGGGAGCCGGATAGTTTTCATAGCTAGCGCCTGAATCAAATCAAAATCAATATCTTTTCAATGACGCCAGGTTACGGGGACAGGAAGAAATAACTGTCCTCTTCGATTCGAACGGCAGCTCGTTTTCTTTTTTTTTTTTTTTTTTTTTTTTTTGCTTCATCTACATAATAACAGTCCCGGAGCTAATCCCACCGTGTAAACATATCGAGTATATGTGAATTGGTCCACGAAAAAAGAAGAAAAAAAAAAAACAAGAATTATTTCTCTTTCATTCCAGCTTGAAAATGATAAAGCCGAAACGCGTTGGCGTACATTTCATCGCCTATCCTGAATTTAGAACGACCGAGAATCATTACCGAAGAAATCAGTGCTGCGCGCGATGGATGTTGAAACTTACTTCGCCACGACAAGTGAATTGACGTTTCGCGATAATAACCAGATTGATTGTAATCGATCGGGCGACGGCGCGGCGTTGACAACCGCACGATCGAACGGCCGCTTTAACGAATTAGCTACGATTTTTGAACAACCGCCGCGACAAACGCGAAAGATCAATTAATCATTTTCATTCGATCGTAATTAATTTCGTCTCGGTCTTAGCGCATTTACTTAGTATATTTCGCGTATAGATAAATTACATTATTATCTCGAATTATTTTTCCGATTTTCATTCGGAGCTTAGTAGGTGATTTTAATTGATCGTCGACACTGAACTGCAGGTTCACAGAAGCCACTTTCTACTTAACTCGAATCCGTTCACTCAAATGAAATTTCCGCTTAAATCGTGCGGCCAAATTAAGTTTCTGTCGTGTACAAGAATCCTCGTGTACAATTTTCTGGTATTTTCATTAAAAAAAAAAAAAGGAAATGAAAATAATTGACGTATGAATCACTATTATATAACGATAGATGAAAACATTTCTATGAGCAATCAAAAATCTAAATTCCACAGCATTGGATGAACTCCAAAACTAGAATAATATCATTCTTTCAATATACGCAGTCATTATGTTTATTCACGCACGTGACCAAATATCACGGCAATGGCAAAGGGCAAATACCGTACGAGAAATTTCTCAGCAAAATCGGCTTCCCATGCGAAAGTCAAAATCACCCCGACAATTACAAGCAATCAAATCGCGAAAACTACAGTCGCTTTCCAGCGGGCCGCACAAACGCGCGCGCGCGCTCGCGCTTAAAGACACATGGCGCAACAAAGCATTGTACGCCAGTCAGCAAGGAGCAAATGTACATTGTGCTGCTTGTGTATATATGTATATCTAAAATTCTCATTAACATTGCAACGAAACTAAAGCCCCCATCCCGCGTGATAAACGAATTCCCCGAGCCGATGGGGAACGATTTAAGGGCCGATAGGACGATAAATAATAGCGGCGCCCAATTGGCTGGGAAGCTGGGTGCCCCCGTACGCGCGAGTATGTCGGGCGCTCGTGAAGAAATCAATTGCGCTGGCTTACCTCCCTTACCAGCCTTCGCGCCCCCCCTTCCCCCGCAGGCGTGTATACACACATCTAGACATCGGGCACCGGTGATATATCGCCGGGCGATTATAAAATAATTTTCACTTCTTGGTAGCGTCGTTTCAGTCCCCCACCCCAACGCCAAGCCTTTACCGCCGCCATTGCGAGGTGGTAGCCAGAGATAAGTAGTGTACAGGTGTATATCGCTCGGTGATGTATTTCGTGCCCCATTAGTACCGAGGAAGGTGGGCGGTTGGGGGGAGGGGGGGTGATGCCGAAGTGATCGACAGCCTCGACGTTGGAATTACTCTTATTTATCCCCGATAATCGCGGAGGGGGAAGGAGGATGGAGACCGGCTGCCCTTACCACCCGTTTATGAATTAATTACGCGACCGCGATCTTTGTCAGGCGGTCTCGAAATCTATACTTTACGTCCTTTTATTTCTCGCCACATATAGATACACAAGGATAAGTCCTACGTTATTTATGCGCGTCGCTCGATTCAGACTCTCGATCTGTATTTATTCGTTGTTCATTTTTTGTTCCTCGTTGTCGTTGTTGTTGTTCTTACTGTTGTTATTGCTTTTTCTCCCGCTGTCGCTTCGGCTTCGTTCTTAAGCACGCGCGCGGCTCTTGCGGTCGCGCACTACCGACACGACGGAGGGTGGGTTACGTCGTTGCGAAACACAAAGGCGATAAATTTTATTCGTTCTCTATCGCAGGTGGGCCGTGGGGAGCAGGCCGGATTATTTTGCGAAATGCAATAAATTATCCGAGACTGTAAAAAGAAAAAAAAAAAAAGAACAAAAATCGATCGAAGGCGCGGGCGCGGATAATTCAACGCGACGAATGAGCGCTCGACGCGGCGGCGGAAGTCCATTAAAATATTAATTATGGCGCGGTACCAGGCGCGCAAATTGCCGGGCGACGGATTCTAAACGGATTTCTATGGATATTGTTTTCTGGTTTTTTCATTAGTACACTGCGCGAACACTCGCACAGCTTGCTGGGAGGCTCGTTCTTTTTTTTTTCTTTTTTTGGCATTACATCGTTCGCCCTTCGTTAGGAAAATCCTTACGATCGTATAAATCAAAGCTCGTCGAGTTTCGTATTGTGGTGAATGCGTCCCGTTCGCAGCCACGATTCTCCCACCCCCATTATCCAACTCGACGACGACGGCAGCGAGGAGAGAGCATTGCTCGCATTGTTGGAAATTCAGCCGTTGAAGCGGCGGCGAGGTCGGCGGATCGGGATCACTGAAAAACGGCCGCGACGACCGCCCGGGCGCGGCGCGGCGCGTGATTGTGACAAACGCCGTTCCGGCCGCGCAAAAAGGTCTCGAATCGAATCGGGGAAAGGTCGCGGGAGTCAGGGGCGGCGCGCGGCTGCTCGCGGCGGCGTGAAAAGCGAGACGTTAACGGCGGTCGCCCTCGACCCCTTGCGACGCCCGAGCGGAGCGCGCGACTCGTGGGGGGGGGGGCGGCGAAGAGGAGGAGGCGGAGAAGGAACAAGAAGTAAAAGACGAAGAAGAAGCCAGATATGTGTATAGGGGAGTCGGAGCGCCACGCCAACTCACCGCGACCTCTGAGCACACTGAGCTCGCCTGCTACGGCCTAGGAGCCGACGGGAGGCCTACGGGCCGGGGGGGGGGGTAAAAAGAGAAGAAAGCGTCAGAGTCTGATCCTGAAATATGGCCTGTCGGCGGGAATTTTTGAAATTGCAAATCGCCGCGCGAGCGCCCGTGCGCCCAAGAGTTATGTATATATATATATATATATATATATATATATATATATATATATGTATATCAGAGCCGCTTCGGACAGTCGACGAACTAATCGTCACGAGCAATCGTCACGGCTGCTTGCCCTCGCTTTTAACCCCCCCCCCCCTTCACAATCGTCGCCTCCTCGTGTGCCTACGTGTACATACATATATTTAATATATATCGTGTCAGGGTAAAGATGCACGGGTTCCGGTGGTACAGCTGCTCGGCCAAACTCTAGTAGACGTCCGGGTCCGATGGAATTACTGCGATCGAGCCGCAGACCTAGGCTTTCTCTCTCTCTCTCTCTCTCTCTCTCTCTCCCCATCGCCCTCTCTATCTTTAAAGTATATTTCTGCATAGATTATTTAGGCTTGCATAAATTGCAAACATATCTATGAGAAAGGATGGAAAAATGAGAAAGATTATATATATATACGGCAGATATAATTATCTGTTCGGGAGGCTCGAGCGTGCGTATATATATTTATTGCGAGCGACAATTTAGCTGCGTTATAATTGTCACTTGGCTATATATGAACAACGGTAGCCACGCGCGTCTTATATTCATGTTCGAACCTTATGTATATATATATATATATATATATATATATATATATATATGTATGTATATATTTATATATATGTACACGAGCGCCAATTGTATACAATGGGCTTTGCGTGTCCGCCGGCGCGCGACGCCCCGAGAAATATTGGCCCTTCACCGTGGTACATAAGCGTGGCGCGAGGACGCGGCCTTAAGTATAAGAGCTGGGCACACGTAAACCTTCGCTCGTAAAGCGTCTACACGGGACGCGACGCGCATAAAAGCATATATATATATATATATATATATATATATATATATATATATCTACATACAGAATGGTAGAGCTGGGATTTATATATGACGTATATGTACTGGCTCGGTATATTGACCGTATAAACTCGGCTTTTCTTTTATTAACTGCCCTGTCTCGAGCTGGACCTCGATTCCGTTACAAGGATGGTCCAATGAGTCCGAATGGAATATCAGCGGTCTTGCGTAAAAATCACGAGAAACTGTAAGTTTTTTTTATTTTATTTTTATTTCAGGCGGAAAGAACGTTTCGGACAAATCAATTCAGCGCGCAATTTCGTTCTTATCGCTGATCGAAACTGAGCAATTGCCTCTTACCATTCGAGATTTTCCACAATAACTCGGTATTGTCCCCGTGATTTGAATGCAAAGTTCCGATTACGGATAGTATCGCGATCTGTTTTTTTTTTTTTTTTTTCTTTTGTAAATCAGAATCCGGTTTAAATATCTGTTTGGACTGTGCCAGATTTTCACTTTCGAGAGAAACTGACTCTTCAAACCAGAACGGCTTCTTGGCCCGGTATTCAAAAAAATATAATTTCTGCTTTATTTAAAAATCATGCGAGGCGCGTCCTTTACGACGTTCCTCGTCAACTCCTGGCGTAAAATATAAAAGACCTGGTAGAAGGTAGTAGATTTAAGGATTGAATTAGTTCCTGACGTTAATTGAACTAATTTTCTCATAAGCAGACGCGTTGACTTCTTCCGCGTCCAATATTGCGTGCCACGGGCGAGAGAGATGCTGAACGAGGATCTTTGACGTTTATATAAAATCCCTCTACTTTTCATGAAAAGAATTGCCCAGTAGTGAATCTCGTGCTTCTATGCCTAGACTTCGACTCGTCTATCTCGAATTTGTCTAAGTTCCGCTGAAAGGCACTGTATTAGTTTTTTTTCAAAAACTGCTTTGGCATCTCGTGTCCTATCGTCTGCGCGATCGTGTCATGTATCCTTTCTTCGCAATGGGACTATGTTTAATTATTTGATATCTGCTTCGAAGTACACTCGGAGCTAATAAGCGATTTTTTTTTCTCTCTTTGCCTCGCTCCCTCTGCCTCGCTCTCTCTTTTTACTATCGAATTTAATTTTATTTGCAATATTTCTATTTTCCATTTTTCTAAAGTATTTTTAAACAAAACCTACATTCTGTCGATGTTCTACGTTTAATAATTTTTAAATTTTACTAAAATCTACTAAAATGTTTTTCTTAATCATTTACGAATTCCATAACACGACTTCCACGACATCGTGGAATTTCATTTGTCCATTGAGAATTTGGCTATTGAATTGATTATTTTGCGGAACATCCAGAATTATATGGTTCAAATGAAAAATCTATGCTACGAGACATGTAAGACAGACCATCGATTTGAAACGAGATGATATTCATAAGTCTTTACCGATAATGTTACATAACTATAAAATCAATTATAGCACCTATGTTTATTGGAGCAGAAATAAAGTACAAAAAGATCTATAATGCCAATAGATTTTTTCCAGCTAAAATAAAGACGTACCAATCCGATTTTCCATCACCCACCAGCGTGCACCATTCTCCCCCTCATCTCATCCTCTTCTCTCAAAGAGCCAAGATTCTCAAAAGAGTCATTCTTCTCGATCCCATCGTTAGTCTTTCCCTCTCTTTTCCCTAACTGTCTCTCCCTCCCGCCCCCCGCCCCCGCCGCCAAGGTGGTCGCCATCGTATTCTTTGCTCGCTCTCTCTCTCTCTCTCTCTCTCCCCACATCCCTATCCCTCCCCGTCCCACTCGGCGCCGAGCCCGAGTCCGAATCCCCAAGCGCGCAATTCAATTAAAGCCCCGGCGTTCGCGCTCGGTCTCGCGCCGCGCCGCGTTGCATTATGGATGCGGGGCCCCCGCGCTCCCGCTACGGACGGGGGCTCCACTGCCGGCCGGGCGGGCGGGCGCAGCGACGCGCCCCGAGGTCAGCGACGCCGTACCGGGCCTTCCGGTCGCATAAAATTTCATTGCATCGTTATTGCCGCTTAATCGCGCCCGGCCTGCGAGCGCAACGAAAGCGATCGCTTCTTCGGCCCGCGCGTCGTCTTGTCCAGTCCTCCTACCCGCCCCCCTCCCCCTCTCAGCCACCTTATACCCGCGCGCGCCGACCGCATACATACATTCCTCTCCCTCCGCCGCCCCCTGCTCGCTCTCGCTCCCTCTCTCTCTCTCTCTCTCTCTCTCTACGCCTTGCGCGTCCAGTTGACTCTTCTATCTCCTATATATATATATATATATATACGCGAGCTCCTTCGGGATTTTTTGCCAGCGCGCGCTCGCGCGGGAGCCTCGCCGCGGGGATTTATGAAGAAATTTAACCGCGATACGATGCATCCCGGGAGTACCTTATCTTAAGCAAATTGCCGGCCTAAGTGCAAAAAGTATTCATTATGATTTTTCTCGGAAAGAGCGAGGGAAAAAAGCGAATGTGTATGGGCGCGCGTCTTGGATCGGTAAAACTTTATGTATATATAGAGCCAGCGCCCGCAGTTGAGTGCGCCCGTATATCTGGTATATATATATATAGATAATTTTTTTCCTACGTACCGCTTGATGAACTTTAATTGAGCACACTCGGGCGGAAAAATAAACGATTTCACGCTTTTCAGGATGGTTGATTTATACATTTCGAGTCGCTCCATGTTCATTATAATCGCACATTTGATTCATTCAACTATTTACTTTGCAGGTCATTGGATATTAGCTGAGCGTACCACCGGGGAAAATAAACAGTTTAAAATAGGTGGAATTTTAAAATAACTTTGCCGCAATGTTTGAGTATGGGCGTGGCTAGTTTTCATGTGTAGTGAATCTAGTTAAGATATACATTTCTAAAATTGCATTTCAATAAAATCGCTTCAACAATATAAATAGTGCTATTCTGAATTGGTTTCGAAAAATTACTCCCCACTTCGTACTGAAAAACTACCGAGGGTAACTCTAGCACATCAAGAAAATCTCTCTCTCTGTGTGTGTGTGTGTGTGTGTGTGTGTGTGTGTGTGTGTGTGTGTGTGTGTGTGTGTGTGTGTGTGTGTGTGTGTGTGTTTGTGTGTTGAGCTCGCGAACTCGAGCGCCTACGGTTACGGCGCGTCGCGGGGCACGCGTCAATTTTTCACTCGCGCAATCGTCTCTCCCGTGTGCCGGATCTGTCTACCATCCTTGATCTCTTATTTCACCCGAGCAGCTTACGACTCCTCTCCTCTCCTCTCTCTCTCTCTCTCTCTCTCTCTCTCTCTCTCTCTCTCTCTCTCTCTCTCTCACTCACTCACTCCGCTCGGCTCGTTATGCGCTCCTTCCATTTTTTGTAGGTGCCGGCATTTTATATATATATATATATATATATATATATATATATATATATATATATAGTGTCCACTCTCCTTCACTTCCAAAGGCTTTTCAAACCCCGTCGCACCGTCGGACAATCGTCCCACTCTTTCACTCGCTCTCTTCGACCCCCTCTACCTCCCTCTCCATCCCCGCGTAATTCAGAAAACTACACTGGCGAGCGCGCGCGCGATTTAACGACGGGCGCGCGACGTATACTAGAGCTTCGGGATTTCTCATCCTGCCCCCGTCCCCCTCTGTCTCGATCGTTTTTTTTTTCTTCAGCGCGGCACGGCGGACAGGCTAGAAAAACGAGCGGCTCGCTGATTTATGAGACCGATTATATATATATATATATATATATATATATATATATATATATATATATATATATATATATAGTCAATCCCCGACAACGCTCGCGAGCTAACATCTCCCGACGATTGGCATGCCGAAAACTATGCGCCGCTCGCTGCGGGCGCGGGGGGGGGGGGCAAGAACGAGCTCCGATCGTATCGGGGCAATCGGTTTTAATTGAGAAACAGCAGGCCGCGGAAAATTAGAAGTAACTAGCGTTGTGTCGGGAAATAATCGTCGAGGCGAACTCTTTATCATACCGATGGGCGAAACTGCTGGATCGGCGATTGTTTTCATTGCTGGTAGTCTCGCTTGTGAATTGAGTCGTTGAAGAATTGTTTATAGATATATTGATTTACACGTGTTGCCGCAAACACAGCAACTGAAACAGATTTCTTCATCCACCTAGAATTCGTGTTTACCATTGGCGGCGCATCGAACGCGACTTGCCGATGATTAAACAGATATGATGAATTATTGAACATCGAGCTGAGCGATTTGTAAGACAGAAGCTATATATATATATATATATATATATATATATATATATATATATATGTATATCTTATAAATGAAATTGCATTATTTTCCCCCTGTAAATGATCGTCAATTCGGTATTGGGAATCCATGTGCGGCAATTACTTTTGTTTCGTTTTTTCCCTGGACTTACTCGGGCAATTCTTTCCGTTTTTTATCATTATTCTACATTAAAGCTCTTAATGCGCTTTCTTGTACTGTCAATTTTACTTTCCTATTCTAAAATAGCGGATAACATCGTAACGTGATTTTTCGTAGTTTGATAGGGCTTAATCGTTGTTACGTACACCGTTCATCGGCGCTTAAAGAAAATTACTGCAAACAGCTAATTAATCATCGGAATCTAAATTTATCTACGCAATCGTATTGCTTATTATGTCTCCCGATTTTTATACTGCTCAGTATTATAGTCTATCATTTGGATACCAATAACAATAACTAATCGTATTGGCCTCTCGAACAAGTTTATGTGCCTTTATAGGAATACATTAGGAGCTTTGTATTTAAATCGTTTTACATATTATTTAATTATCGTTTTACATAAATATATAATTATATAAAATTGCGCCGCCGATGTAATTTCTCTGTTATAAATCCTCAATGGAAACCAAGGACTTAGGTATATAGAATTAAGGCTAATAAATAAGCAAGTAAAAAAATTCATCAAATTTATCGCATCTTTATGTACACCCTGAAATTCCGAGAATTTTTTTTTTTTTGGTTCGAACAAAAATTACACCTCTTTAAATTATTTAGATAAAAATAAATTAACACGTGCGTGGAGGGGGGCGCGCGCGACGCGCGTATAGGTTGTAGTTATCGTAATAAAATTTACTAAAATATTTCCCGGCGAATTATAAATATCAATAAGTACTGTATCATTATAACGAGTTTTTCATTAAGAAAAACTGGTTGGCAAAAAGAAATCCTTATCGCCGCGCGGCCGTTTCCCGAACGGTCAATTATATAGACATATATATACATACGTACACACACACACACACACACACACACGTATATATACACACACGCATGTATACGACCACGAGGCAGAGCGTCGAAATCTCCCGAGTCTCTTCATTCGCGGATACAAGCCCTCCGCCCCAAACGTCCGACTAATGGAATCGCGCTGTCGCGTCTAATAACAGCCGGACTCGTTCTACTCGACATCGGGCGATCGTCGATTTACGCGTTTTACAAGGCACTTTACGCAAGTGCATCTGTATTATATATATACATATACATGATTCCATGTATAATAACATTTTACGCGTAATACGATTCGCCTGTCTGCGCATAAATAGAGGCATTGAACTACAACGGCAACAATCGACGAAAATAAGAACACCTATATAACATTGTGCTCTGATATATATATATATATATATATATATATATATATATATATTTAGATATATATATTTAGATAAATATGGGCCATTCGCAAGATGAAGCTTTTGCTTTTGTTGTTTAATGCGTTGCCGCGGTGCAAGCAGTGCTCGATACAATGACAATGAGGATCTAGACTTAAGATATTCCAAATGAAATGTATACGAGCGAACGGGGTCTCGGACAGAGAATTTGCTTATCCCCGTCCAGTTTGCTTAAGCCGAGTTAAATTGTATGGACGCACTTATAGATTTAAGCGACTGGTTTACTTTGCCAGCCCACAGAGGCCGGGCGGGGCGATTTATCGACGGTGCTATCCGTGCCTCGTAAATACCATAATGCGCACACCTTCCGAGGAGCTTTACGGTCAAAAGTCCGAGGCGCCGAGGGGAAATAATGACGTTCGACCACTGACGAGCTAGGCACGACCGGGACGACGAGCCATTGCTTTTTCCGAGCCAATGCAATTGTTTCATTAGGGGGGAAAAGAAAGAAAAAAGTCAAAAAAAAAAGAAAAAAGAAGAAGGGATTTATCTTTGGAGAAAGTTCGAGTGGGCAATTCGATCGGGTCTACGCTTCTACGGAACGATCGTCGTTTTGTAGACCATTGCTCGTCGAGGCCCGCGGCCCACCGTCCCCGTCTCCCGTCCATTGTCTCGGATTACGCTCCTCGATTCATCAATAACGGGGACTCGTCTAAAACTGCGGCGTCGCACGAGGGCCGCCACCTAGCGACTCGCCGCGTAAATCTCGGATAATCGGGATCGCATGGTTCCTGGGGCTCGGTGACGTTTAATGGATGCTCGGTCGGAATCTCGATGTCCCGTAAACGATCGATATTTATTTATTTCTAGGCGGAGTATTAAGTATTTGGGCCTCGAAGCGTTCGAACCATTCGAGGAACGGGAGTATCTCGAGCTTATAGAACTGTCGATGACAACTGGATCGTTGGAATTTCTCGAGCTACCGTTGGATTGATGCGCGCGATCGAAATTTCCCCTCCTGCAGTTTCAGGTGTTCTATAAAATTCCTTTATCGCATTCATTGCGTTTTGTCCTTCGGTACGACTGCGCATGGAATGAGAATAGGGACAGCGAGCCTTTGGTCCGAGTGAAAGCATCCACATTAGCCTCTCCACCGTAACGATTAGGAGATTCGTCGTGAAACCGCGAGCCATCCGAGCAACGCCTGGCATGCCGGTCTGATTAAGAACGAACCCTGCGTTAACCCCCCCCCCCCAGCCAACCATACGTCGTTTAACGGTCGCGCAACCATCGCGCGCTCTCGCCGATAAAAGCCCCGCGAGTTCCCGAGAAGAAGCGCCCCTTTATCCGGCAAGCGGATTCGTCTCGTCCCATCGTATAACCGCGATGATGAACGGGGCGACGCTGTCGCGCCGCGCCCCCGCACCGTCCAGCGTGGGCGATCGGACGCAGGTGTGCTCCCACCCGTCTATGCCCGTGGGCGTGCATGTCTATGTATATATATATATATATATATATATATATATATATATATATATATATAAATGTGCATATATATCGCATATATATGCGTGCTTATATATAAAGAGCAGATGTGTCTGAGGCAGCAAACGATGGACTAACGCGTGCCCGCTAATTTATTGTCCGATAAAGTCGCGCGGGCTCGAGCTGTGTGTGTGTGTGTGTGTGTGTGTGTGTGTGTGTGTGTGTGTGTGTGTGTGTGTGTGTGTGTGTGTGTGTGTGTCGCGAATCCGGGAAGCGAACGCTTTTATTGCGCGTGAGAGCTGATTCCGTAAAATTTTCTGAGAATTGGCAAAGACGTCGCTATAGCCTGGCTCTGGTCATTCCTTGTGCACATAAATTACGAACGCGTGAAAGCGGAGAAGTAATACATATATATAATGCAAATAAATAAATATATATATATATATATATATATATATTTATATAATATGTATATACAATTTAATTGTACTTATGTCGACTGCCCATATACAAATTAAGAAAGATTTTTTTTATTGGTCTTACAGTCCAATCAATTCAATCTAAAAATAAAATAAAAAATAACAATAAAAGGGACCGATGAGGAGCCGTAGCGAGCTCGAAACATTGGACTGGATCTTCAATTAGGTAAGGGTATTGGGGACAGTCAGACTGCACTTTACTAACAAAGAATTTTTTCAGCTAATATTTTATTTTCAGATTAGTCTATGGGGGTGACTGTAAACAAGGACAGTCTGACTGTCATTATAATTTTAATTTAATTTTTTATTTAATTTTTTATTTTCAATTTTTATTTTATTTTTTTTATTTATTTTTATTTTTTATTTTATTTTTAGATTAAATTGATTGGACTGTAAGACCAATAAAAAAATATTTATTAATTAAATGTATATACGATTGATTATTAAAGGGACGTTCTAGTAGAGAATGCTAGTGACTGAACTTCACGAATTTTTATGAAATTTCTTTTATTTTTTGGTGCTAATGCGATTTGTTGAGGGACGAGATCTAGAGATTTATCGAGGCAAGTGGTACATACAAGTATATTGAAAAGAATTGCAACTCGTTTCTCGATTTTATTTAGGCGTTAATTAGTCCAATTATCAAAATTTGATTTGAAATTATTATTGCTATTTATGAGATTTAATTTGCGAGATCTAAGCGGAAAGGCGAACAGACTTCAAAAAACAGCCGATGGTTTTTCCACGATCCTGACTGGAGCGGCAATTGGTGGTACTCGCTGAAAGATCGCTTTATGAGTATAAGTCTGAATATTGAGATAGTCTTATAATCCGACTATTCCAATTATATTAATATAGCAAATAGATATTTATCTAGAAATAAAATTAGATGGGCTTTATTCGGCAACTCGATAAATTAATTTCACGTATCGAGCTATTATGCGGTTTTAAATGTGAAATAAGAGTTTAAATTTATTCTTTAGTCAAGTAAATGTTTTTTTTTTTTCAAATACCTGGACATGCGGCAATTCAACGTACATGTACCCGTGAATGTATCTGGATGTATTTATGTCCCTGAATGTATCCGGATAAGCGGAAGAAAAGATGTTAATCAAATCTCGACGCATTCATGTATCCGAGTAGTCAAATAAACTTATATATCAATCAAAGATCCATCCATCTATATTCGAATAATTAGATGCATATTAAGCGTCTTTACGTACCCTATAAAATAAAAAATTACTTATTCATACAGGCGAATAATTGGAATAAATTATAATTAAATCGTATGAGAATCATGAAATGTATAATAGCTGATGATTAATGGAAATTTTGCAAGCAATAAAATATAGAATTTTACGTGTAACAATACGATATCTGAGAGAACGATATTTGTGTCATAATACGGTGCTGCTGATACTTGTACGCGCTCCCGATAACAGATAACTTCTCGAAAGATAATGGCTGTGGATACTGGCGTAGCACGTCTGCCGTTACAATGCGACGAGAGGCGTTTGAACGACTCTCCCAACGAATGGACAGTGAGACGATTTACGCGGGACAATCCTCGATTGATGAACAATTGCTTTATGTACATGTAGACGTAAGATTTAACTATCGATCGTACTTCGACTTTCGAAATTTCAATTAACAGTTCACATTGTTATTTCGTTAAAAAAAAAAACAATAAAAACAAACACAAAATTAGACTAATATTCGCAGAAAACGTCGATGTTCTTTTTATCGCTGGAAACAAATATCGCGCGTACCGATCTCGATTGCATATATAATGTATAAAAAGAAAGAAAAGAAAACTTCCAACACCGATTATAACGAGGGGCAATGATAATTTGTTAAAAGGCGCGTTTTACGAACGAACAGGCCGTTCGTACAGATACTGCTCTAACGACAGGGAGGTAAATTTCTCTGTTTACCGGGGCCCTCGATAGTCTCGCCGCTGCCGCTCGATTCCCGCCGAGTACGCTTGCCCCCGTTCGCGTATCTAATGCGAAACAAGTGCGGTTATATAGCGCATTTATTTATATATATAAATATATATATATATACATATATATATAAATACACTGCCGAGCCGAACGAAAATTATGAGCGTGCAGCGCACATATAGAATTCGAACTCGGCGTATATATAATGCGCGGGCGAAAAGAAACTACCGGGAGCCCCGGCAGTTCCCCCTTTCTTTGTGATCGTACCGGGCAGCGGCTTCTGTTGCCGCTCTCGCTCGCTCGCTCGCGCGCTATGAAATACGCGAATCGTGAGCGCGCGAGCGCGCGCGCGTGCGCTCGGACCAGCAGGAAGAAAAGGAACGGTATAAAGGGAGGTTAGAGAGCGCAGGAGGGAGGGAGGGAGGGAGGGAGGGGGGTGGGGTGGGTTGGTAGGTAGGCCGAGAGAGACCGGGCGCACGGCAGGCAAATGGATAGTAGTAATTGGGAAGGTATAGATTAAAATCGTAATTATCAATATCGAAATGCCAATGGTAGAAAGGCAGCGTGGCGCGGTAATGGGCCGAGATAGGCCGGACTTAATGATAGGCTCCTTAATAAGGTAGCGTGGCCGATGTGTGTATAAATATATATATATATATATATATATATATATATATATATATAGAGAGAGAGAGAGAGAGAGAGAGAGAGAGAGAGAGAGCGAGAGAGAGAGAAAGGAGGGAGGAGGAAAGATGGAGTCAGCCGTCGGTTAGGGATGTCGAGGGGGGGGGGTTGCCATATCGACGCGGGATGGGGGAATTCGGAGAAAAACCGAGGGAAGCCAGGAGCTACCGGGTTA
>JACCIC010000131.1:952500-955000 GCA_018907035.1 Sycobia sp. Sy_11
TTCTGTTTCTGCTTCTTCTCCCCCCCTCTCTTATCGATTATGCCATTCGACGTGAGAGGCGTATCGCGCGTGTATGTATAAAGTGACAAGGGCAAGAAACGCCATGAAAAATTTATATATAAAACCCGGATGAGTAGACGCGTGCGCGCGCGCACTCATACACACATACACTCGCGCCCACGCACGCACGCACACATACACACATGTGTGGCTGTTGGTTTTTCGCTTCACGTCGTGAAAATACGTCTTTGTCTCTCTCTCTCTCTCTATCTCTCTCTCGACACCATACACTGACCCGTCGCTAACTGCAAAAACGTATATAGATGAAGAAACTAAGTGGGGAAGAAACATGCCAGGGACCAGTAGCAAAAAGAGGGTGAGGGGGAACGGGAAGAAATGGCTGATCGCGACGAGATGCGTTATTGCACCGTCCGGACTCGTCGTTTATTTTACGAGTACACACATATATATATATATACGTGTGTGTGTGTACAGACGACCAGCGCGATCGGTGGACAATGAGCGGGAGACGAATGCGTGCCGCGGCTCTTCTCCCCTGTTTTCTCTCTTACCGATGAGCTCTGTCTACCTCGGGCGATAGTTAAGAGGACGGCGAACAAGAGAGGTAGCGGAGGAAAAGAGCCGAACGCATTCCGGGCAATAGAGACGTTCGCGACAACGACACATTTCATCGAATGCGATCGTTGCGGTGGCTGTTGACGGGTTCTGTATGGATTGTAATAGTCGCGCGATCTATCGATCGACCTACCCATATACCCATATATATATACATCAGAGGCACAATGCGGCGATGGCTACGGTATAGCCGGCGAAACGGTACTGGGTGTTTATATGAAAATGCGATATAAGGACAGCGTGTGGAAAAACCCAGGAAAAGATAGCCATTGGACAGGTCGAGACAAGTGCAGGTAGCCGAAGATAGCGAGTAATGATCGAGTGCGGATCCAAATTCGTCTGTCCGGGCGTTCAATATATTGTCGTCATTGTTATCTTAAGACTTTTACAAGCATTTTTGATTGATGATCCTGACGACCATTTCCTGTTTCATACGATAGAGATTCTAAAATACAGGATTAATTTATTGATTTATTAGGTATTATGCAAACGAGATTCTCCTTTTTATCACGGGTACATTAACAAGCTGAATATTCGATATATATATATATATATATATATATATATATATATACACGACCGTACATTTATACTGTAATACACGCATTACAGGGTTTAAATAAGAACTTATTAGGTATATGTAGATGACATATTTTTAACGATCAATAGGCAGGCAATAGGCGCTCTCGCACGAAAAAAAAGCATTCCTGTTCTTCGTCGATCGAGCATTGCTCGACAGTGGTCGGAGTCGAAGTCGAAGAAATCCCAAATATTTATAACGCGGACCATATATAAAGGATTACGGGTAGGTCGTAAAATCTTAATTACGAAATTATCCGACACTTTAACGCTTGCTCTGGCGCTAAAATCGAACGCGCATTCAAGCATGCGTGCATATATATATAAGCTGCGACGCACTGGGTGGGTCTCATAAATTTGAGAACTATCTCGATCGCTCGGTCGAGAGAGGAAAAGCAGATCCTCTCTCGTGTTCTTGCCCTCTCCGCTCTCTCGACGCACTCAATTCCGTTCTTTTATTTCTACCGGAATAATTGTCGCGATGTATATATATATTTATGCGGGTTTATATATGATATCAGTTTAAAAAATATTAGGAACTCAATGCACGGGGCGGAGGGAAGCCCAGTAAGAATCTCAGAAAAGATGACTCCTGGCGACCGCCTCGCACCCGGACCGTTCCCTCCTTCTTACTTCGCCTCTCCACGCTCCTCTCTCCCTCTCTAGAACGCCCGAGCGCATCGACGAGCGGCGAGGCGCGCGATAAAAATCCGGGCAAAGGACCCGGAGACAGAGAGGGAGGGAGACTCGGGGAGAGAGAGAGAGAGAGAGAGAGCGCGCGACAGAGAACGTATGTAACGAGCGAGAATGATACCGGTGTTTTGCTCCCACCCCCCCCCCTTCCCTTACGTCCCACCTTCGTCGGTCGGACGTTAAAACGCCGTTGTCGGAATTAATAGGTCTGACGCTGGCTCGCGGCGCGTATGCGCGTGCGCGCGCACTTCTCGTAATTCTTATAAATCGCCCGAGACACGCGTCTCGGGATGAGTCGCCCCGGCCGCCGCAGTCGTCGGCGTATGCGAGACGCGGATGGTTTAATACTATATACCACCGCCAACGCAGCCGTTCCCGACTGTAGCTCTATATATATATATATCGGTCGCAATCGCTTTCGTTATGCCGATATTACTGCGAGCTTTGTAAAAGAGAACGCGCGCCGATGCGTCTACGTATATCATACGCGCACGCTTCATTTTGGCCAGGTGGAGGCAAATTAATCTGCATTATAAGTTTTCAATTCTTGTTTTACGCACCGGCTGATTCTTATAAATGTGCCCTATATATT
>JACCIC010000131.1:957500-1015000 GCA_018907035.1 Sycobia sp. Sy_11
CGCTCGGGTCGTATGGTTGCGGAGGGGGAGAAAAAAAGGAATACAACGATTCATTTACATCGACGACCTTCTCGGCGATCAAGTTATTTTCGTGAGGATGCTAAAGTGCAACGTTACTTGGACCGATTTCGAAAGTTACTCGTAGCGCTTGTTTTTTTTTACGAAAAAGCCAATTGGTATTTTTGTTTTTTTTTTTTTTGTCAAAAGTATTAAATGAACATTTTCCTCAATTGCGGCGATAAAGTACGAGAATAAATTTTTCTATCGATAATAAAATTTTCACATTCAATTGCAATTGCAAATTTTTACTTTACTCCCAATAATCGTAGAATAATTTTCCATGTAATAGCATAAAAGATTGTCATACGGTCGGGCATATCAATGACAGATCCGAAATCTATATCGATCGTATAGCTATCGTTATATCGCGCCCAACCTTTATTATTTCCTTGAAATCGCCCGCGAGCTCGGTTTTCCGGGATTTCCAGCGGTCCTCTTCGTCCGCCGCCCGCAGCATCCTCCGATTATGCATTCTTATGCACAAATATTATTATCGGACTATCTTGTCTTGGTTACGCGAATGGGGTTCCTCGACTGCCGTGAGCGTACCGAGTCCCCCACTACTTCGAGCATTCCCGGACGAAAGATATTGTAGGGGGAGGGGGGACGTTAGCTGCGCGCAGCGCGCTTATCCCCCGCTATAATCACCGAGTCACCAATTAGGAGTTGCCCGTGTCCTTCGCCCGTTAAGCGACCTGACGACTGTACGCAATTGAAAATAATGACAATGAAACGACAACAGCAACAATACTAATAATAATGATAATATTATTATTAATAATAAAAACAGCTGTATATCGCATTTTCCGTATCTTTAAATAGGGCACGGGTTGTGAGGGGAGGGGGGCAGAGTCGAGCGTGCTCCGTAGAAATTTTTCTACATCCCTCCCCCCCTCCCATCCTTACCGAGGTGCTCCCGCGGAGAGCGCGCGATTTAAGCGCTCTATAAAGCGATACAAATCTGGCGCGCGCGCGCGCGCGCATTCGCGCCGTATCGGAAATTAAATCGGTGGTTGATTTCCATTAAAATCGAATCACCCGTGGCGCTGCGGGATAGCTCCCCCCCTCTCTGCCCCCTCCCCCACCCGACGGCTCCTCCTTGTAAATTCGAGATAAGCGATCGGCTCGGCAGAGCGCGGCATTAGTAGCCCGGGATGCGCGATTGTCGCGCGCTTTCTTGCGGGGCGGTGGATGGGAGGGGGGGGGGGTGCTTGGATTATACCACCAGGAGCATCGCCAAGACGATTCGCTCTGCCTCTGATTTTTCGTCTGTTTATTTTTCTCTCCCTCTTGCGCTTTTTCTTACTTTGGACTCGGCTGCCTCCTAGCGCTGTACTGAACATCCCTCGAGATTTCTTTTAGAATTCAAATCCCCCCCCCCCGGACCTCTCTCTCGCGCTCTCTCGTCTGCCGTTGAGATATAGTTGTTTCTTTCGTAGATTATAATTTCAACTATCCAGTAATTAAACTATGAATGTTGCATGAAAGATTGAATAATCATGCATTGAGAACGAATAAATTATGAAAAAAAAAGAATAAAAGAACACAAAAAACAAAAATCGAATATTAATAATTCTATTTCTAGCCTCGCATGCTTATATCTTTATATAACATCTGAAAAGAAAAACTTTGGAATATTAAATATTTTCAGATAAAATGTGGGTGTATGTATATATATATATATATATATATATATATATATATATATATATATGTAGGTATGTATATATCCTATAAAAATAAATAACAAATAAATAAATACTCGTATTGCAGCTCTATATATATCTACATACATATATGTGTATATATATATATGTGTGTGTAGACACCGCGTTGCGGAACGCACGAAGCACATCCGACGTATATACGCGGCGGCAGATTTAAGATTTCCCTTTTTCCAGCTCCCCGCGGCCAAACTGGTTTTTAAACGCGAAACGTGTTTTTCTGTAGGATGGGTGGGAGGGAATTTCTTTCGTCCCCCAACCCACCGGATCGGGACGATTTTTCAGGCGGACTCCTCGCATAGGCGGCGCTCGTACGTTTTTCCCTCCTAAATTACGATATATTTGAGACGTTCCCGGCTAATGGCGTCGGGACACGCCAAGACTCGTACGTACCCCGTCCGCTCGTACCTCGCCCGCCCGGTCCCATCTCGCTCCTCTCTCCACGCCGGCCCTGATTGAAATTCACACATGTTCATGAGCATTTTTCGAGTACGTATCGAATCCGGTATAAAATTCCGCAGTTCCGTTGACTCGTGCGTTCCGTAATTTCGCTTTATTCGTCGTTTTTTATCCCTTCCCACCCCCTCTTCCTCTCTCTCTCTCTCTCTCTCTCTCTCTCTCTCTCTCTCTCTCTCTCTCTCTCTCTCTCTCTTGCCTGATTTTAGCGCACTAGGCACAAGGAAGAAGCAACAGAATAAAAAGATCGGCAAATCGATTTGATGCGCGAGAGCGGACATTCATTGTAAACGAATATGGCGTTGGGATATGTACTTCTATATATATATATATATATATATATATATATATATATATATATATATATATACAGAGATATACGTGTATATATGTATATATATGTGTGTGTGTGTATGTATACGTAGATATATATACTCGGGTCGCACCGATTCGTGCAATTATGCGCGCGAGCGAAACGTGGCGAGTACGTGCGCGCTGGCACGACTCCTTTTTTTCGCCACGAATAATTGTACGCTTTATGAATCATTATTGCCGGTCGGTTGACAGATATAACATTCGCCCCTTCCTCCCCAACCCTACCCCTCTCCCGCTCCCCGCCTCCCCGCCTGGTTCGTAATATCGCGCCGTTTAACAGTGAGCATACATTAAATTGCTTTATTAATTTATTTTAATTATACGCGAATCGATTGGAAAGTTAATTTTTTATCGGCCGACTAATAAAAAGCATATGCATATGTATATGAGATTGTTATTGTGCAAGTGCATTTATTGTGCCGGCAAAGATTTTCAGTACGATCGAATGAATTTAATACCTTTTCGACTCGATGTTTTCATTATGTAATTACGCCTGTAATTAGCATTAGAAAGTTTTGAGAAAGAAAAAACCAAAACAAAGAAAAAAGAAAAGAAAAAAAACGTTAAATAAAAAAAAAATTGATGAGCATTCCATTGGACAAATCGATTTATGCAACGGATTGGATATAAGATATTTTAAATTTTACTATTCTGGAACGATTATTAATGAATCCTTCCTTATTGCGCTAAGTGAACGAGGAATTCGAAAGTATTCTCTTTACTTAAGCAATGCACATTGACGCAACGAGCCGAAAGTTAACTATCTATATGCAAAATTATTTTTATGATAAAATATGAAAACCGATATGTATCATCGATGAAGCTAATGAGATTTCGGGGTATATTAAATTTTCTGTTGCAATTTTATTTTATTCCATGCTAATAAAATAAATTGTTTTTTGTTCTCGATTTCACAGGCCATGGCTTCCATGCATACGTTTGACCGTGTATGAAGCATGGCTTATCGTCCATTAAATTCTATTGCCACATTTCAATATTTAACCCTGACTAATAAATTAATAAGTGGAATTGGAAAATTAAAAAAAAAAAAAAAAGCTATCCACGAATTCCGTAAAGCAAATGGAGAAACGACATATTTTGCACAAAATCGATTTGCTCGGTAACTATTTGATGAATAAAGGTAAAAAATATCGCATCCATACAACGGTGGAATTTGTAAGCTCGTTTAACTTATGCCCGAATGCATATGGGTATCTACAATTCATACATAAAATTTTTCGCGCGCGTCGATAATGCAAGTTGCGCCCACACTCGATAAGAACCAGAGCAGTCGAAATTACTATTGCCGCTCGTTGCTTGAGTATAACAGCTCTGTTTGGTAGAAATCCGACCGAATTCAATGGCTCCCAATGTAGTTATTAATTTGTAAAAAAAAAAGTACAATCAAATAACATGACATAGAAAATAGAAATTGCATTTGGAATGCTAGTTTTAATTACTATGATGAAAACTTATTTATTTCTATAGTTGTTTATTTAATGGAAAATAACGCGAATGAAAAACTTGAAAGGATTATGGAGGAATACTTCTTCAGTCGATGTTCCCATCGTTAAAATTACGTAATAATTCGTTTCGGAGCTGTTTATCTTTAATGGTAATTATGTAATATCGGAATTTTCATATAAAAAAAAAAATTAGTCAATAAGTACTATTGATTGCCATCTTATACTTGTGTTTATTACTGGTACAGTTAATAGATACTATTTTATTTATTCGTATAATAATTTTCTTTCGTATGAACTTTTTTTTTCGATTCATATAAAATTTAAGTCGACTTTACATAAAAACTCGTTTGGTAAGGATTTACACAGTTTTTATTTAAACCATGCTTAATATAACTTTAAGATACGGAATGGGCACGCGGTGCGTGTTCGTTGACTGGCCACTCCCACAAGTGGCAAAATCCTACCTTGATGATTATGTAAGTCCGATTATCACTTCATAAGTATAACATCAAACGCGAATGTGTAAAGTATTGTAAACGCGTTTACTGCGTATTATTATATGTACGAAGATGGACGTGCAGTGCAGAATTTAATTAAAAATTACGATCTCGATAAAAATTTACAATTTACAAGTTAGGATATTGATTGAGGGCAATGAATTTATCTATGTAAGAGTTCATCTAGGTAAAGAACTACGCAGTTTCAAACTTGTTTCAATGTATAGTTACAAAGTTAGCTTAGGAACTTACATTAACTATTCAGAGTATTCAATACCTAAAAAATGATTTGAAAATATATATATATATATATATATATATATATATATATATATATATATAATATCAGTAGAAGTGGCCGGACGAATCACTTCAGATAATTCCAGTTACTGCGAAATATCAATACCTCAGTTTCTCGATACCTGTCTATCAAAATATATCCTCTTTCTATCGTAAAATATGAATTTATTGCGACCGTGTAATCTCTACTTACATCGACGCTTTATTACATCGAAATGAACAAAAAAACAAAAAAAAAAGAAGAAAAAAACTACAGATATCCAGTCAAAATTCCATTGCGATCGGCCGCCGTCGCTATTCAAATTTTCGGGAACAAAGTCGTACCCGCTCCTTGCCGTATTCGCCGACGTCAAGCTCCACCCGTTATTTCCATAATCTCTCCTCGCGATTTCGAATCGCAGAGGAAAAGAAAATGCCTCGAAACTCGGCTTCCGGGAACGTTCGATCCCGACTCAGCGGCCACCGTATACTACCCACCGCCTGAGTGTGTCGCTCGCGCCGAGATCGCGGCTACTAAACCTTCTACTCCCCCTCCCCCGCCCCCCCCCACCGCTGTCTGCCTCCTCGCACCCCGCTCTCCGCGCTAACGCCGAGCGTGCACGCCGACTACCTGGGTACGACGAAATAAATTTCAGCCGACTCGATAGCGCGCCGTCGACGTTAGACACACACGCGCGCGCATAAACGCGCGCGCGCGCACGCACGCGTATGTATATGCGAGGCGGAATTAAAGGCGGCAGGGTCGCGTCGACGCTGCAAAAGAAAAAAAGAAAAAAGAAAAAAAAACGCCTCGCTCGCGAGGCTCGCGTGCGCGCGCTGGACTGCTGAAGAATTTCAGACGCTCACGCGAGCACAGTGTACCGCGGATTTGTTCAACGGGGGCGGAGGGTCAGAGCGAGAGAGAGAGAGAGAGAGAGAGAGAGAGAGAGAGAGGAGAGAGATATCTCGAGGCGGCGATGCTCCCGACAATTAGACGGTAATTAATTGCCCGATTAATGATCGAGCCGACCGCGAGCGGGGGTGGTTTTTACGCGTCCCGCGAGCGAGCCGCGCGCCACCACAGCTGCGCGCGGAGCGTTAAACGAGAATATATCGTGGTTGAATTACTTATTAATAATAGGTGTAATTATCGTTTGTTATTATTCAACTGTAACGAATCCAAGATTCAATTTAAAGAGATTTTAAGCTTTATGAAGGTTATCCGACTTTTTTTTTTCTTAGTTCATTTTCCGTTGAATCATCCAAGTATTTAATAATGAATCTGCTTTATTGAAAAAGCTTTTTTTTCAAAACGAAAAAAAATAAAAATGCATATAATATGGTGACTTGTCAATTGTAAACTGTGAGTGGTTAGAGTGTGAATGACGGACAACGAGATGGCGAATTGTCCTGTAATATCCGCCCATATTGAACACGACATAATAATAAAAGACCGTGTCAATCGTTCGGACATTTTAATTATCTAAAACGTTAATTGTTCGTCGATAATACCCTTGGAGAGTCGTAAAATCCAATCAACATCGACTGGATTTTCAACAGCTCTTTCTTCGAATTCAAATCAGTTTTCGTTTTTTGGCCTCATAAAGTTTGTCTTTTTCACGTTGATTTTAACAGGCACGCATTCGTGCAGAATTTTCGTAATTCATTTGTTCGCAATATCTGTTGGTCGTCTCGACATTTCGCGGTCTTCCCAGTAATCCCGCCCAACTCGAAAACGTTTAAAAACGGATCATGGAGTACGTGTTTTGTGTAGACAATCATCAACATATCCTCAAATATTTTATCGAATTTCAAAACAAAACTCGATATTGGATCTATCTAAGCTCCTCATTTTTCGACTAACCCGATATCTAAAATTCGATTCTTTTGAAAATTCGATACAATCGGGAATCCAGGAATATAAAGAAACGAAGTATAAAAAACCGATTTCAAACCGATCGCGTCGCTAGAAAGTGGAACAAATTTTTAAAAGTTCTTAGAATCTCCGAAATGACCGCGCTCGCGCGCACACACACACACACACACACACACACACACATTGAACGAGGCGCGATACGGCAACAAACGATAAATCATCGGATTCTGTACCAAGCGTCCGGCGAATCGAATACGCGAAGCGGCGCGAGATCGACGATTTCACGATACGACGCGTGCCCGTAGAGTTCATCGCTGTCCCGCGTGTGCATGTGTGCGGCTACTAGCGAAAAGTCCTTCATTATCGCGGGACGCAGAAAAAGAATAAGTCGCCTCGATAAATCGTCAATTCCCGCTTTTTTTTTTTTTTTTTTTGTTTAACCGCGACTCCCGGTCCTCTATACATTGTACATTATCGCCGTCGGACGCGGGCTCTCCGCGGGCGGGAGGATTTTCTCACGACTTTCCCAACCCTTCCCCCGACCCCTCCCTTCCACCTCGCCTCATTCTTACCCGAGCGCCCTCGATCATTGCTACTAATGCCATTGTTCGGGCGAGGCAACAATGCCGGGTGGATCGGATGGCGGGTGGAGGGGGGCGCTGCGGGGAGGGAGGACTCGATTTTAAGCACGCGGCGTTATAAATAAATAAATCTTACGCAAGAGCGGTGTACGAGCGCAGCGTGAGGTAGCCGCGCGTTATGCGGTATAGATACCACACGGCCGAGCCTCGGCTAAAGCAAATGCACGCAGAGACAATCCGTACAGAGACAGACAGACAGACACACACACAAACACACACACACACACACACACACACACACACACACACACACACACACACACACAGGGAGAGAGGGAGCGAGATAGTTACAAACACGCACACAATCGTTATTTTTCTTCTTTCGCGTGCGCGGGGCATTTATTTTTCCCCCTCCCCCGTCAGTTCTCGACCGATCGGTACGAGATTCGGAGCGAGTCCGATGATTGATGAAAGCCCGTTTATAACCGGGATAAATTCCTTACCGCGCTCCTTACAGCGCTACTCAGCGACGTAATTGTGCGGGTATGCCGGTTTTTTCTCTCCTCCATCTCCACCTCCGCGGCCTCCTCCTCCTCCTCCTCCTCCTCCTCCTCCACCTCCGCTCCTACTACCTAAACTCCGGCGCGCGCTTCCATGCGGCTTGCTCTCGCCGTTATTTAAGAATATTTATTGATTTTTTGCGTATGTATGTGAAAGGAGAGCGGGAGCGGGAGAGAGAGAGAGAGAGAGAGAGAGAGAGAGAGAGAGAGAGAGTGAGAGAGAAGCAAATACGTGCACGGAGTGAATCGTTGTATTGGACGCGGGTAGGTCGTAATTGGAAATGCAGATAATGCTTATTAATTAGTTTGAATAATGGATCGTGCTGCTCGGCTTCGGCGATTTTATGCAACAGTTATAAATTTCTAAATCGCGAGCTTTCGAACTTTTTGCGTTACAGTGCTAATGCGCTTGCATAATTTCCTCGGGATTTCGTACAATCATTGCCAATGCAAGCACGGTCCAATTGAACAGCGCGCGTGACTTTTAATGGCGATACGATGTTAAAAGATTTTTTGCAGAATTTTTTTTTCTTTTTTTTTTTTTTTTAATATTTATCTATTAAAGAATATTATTTGCTCGTCAATATATGGAATTCCTGCGCTTATCATTTTAAGGTTAATGCACGACAAATTAAATAGTCGTTATGCAAAAAGCAAAAAAAAAAAAAAAAAAATCATGGAATCCGCATCTAAAATCAAATCGTTCTCTATTAGAATAACATTCTTATGCACCCTCCTTGCAAAGAAAGAAAAAGATCAAGCTCCCAGCACTGATTTCAACATGGAAATTTTCATGAAAAATTGACATATAATACAAGGCTACTTTATCTCAACCCGCCATCTGCTTAAGTATCGCGGTCCAAGCGGAAGATCTATTCATACATATATACATGTATATATATATATATATATATATATATATATATATATATATATATATATACATGCACAGCCATTCCGAGAAAGTATAATCGAATTATGCTTGTCGAGCACCCCGTGTAGCTATATCGCAGGCATCAGCGTCTCAGCGTGAAAAGAGAGGGAGTATAAATGGAGATTGATTGATTCTCCTCCCCCCGCCCCCACCCCCAACCCATTACAGCGCGCGGCTCGTCGTTTATTATTAAGCGCATCGGATTTATTATATTTACGAGTCGCAATTAAATTCTTATGTACAAAGGAATTAGCGATTATTGAGAGCGATATTTCGCATGAGCGTCTCGGTGCGAATCTGACAAATGTTACGGCCGAATTGATTGGGCATCGCAAGGCGAGGCGCAGCGCGCGAATCGCGCTCGAACGAATGGAAGAAATAATAGAATGAAATGCAATAATCGTGTGCTCGCTGAGATCGCGCGAGTGAACATTTATTTGTCAAAAGTCCAGTATACGACACAGATGGCAGACGTGACAGGTACACTTTTGAGCCGAGGTTTCCATGCTATTGCATTTCGTTGGAAAAATTACCTACAAATATAACCGTGCATTGGATTCGTAATAATTTTAATTTGAATCAACTTAATTTTCCCTTATTCAATAGTTACGCGCTTGCAATGACGAATTTCCGGAAAGCGAACAAACGAAAATGCGTGAAAATGAAATTCGTGATTGCTCGATGGCGATCGATTGGAGAAGCCTGGCATTATGATCGAATTCGTTATAATTGGATTTATCTCGGTGACGGTCAGTTAAAGCGAGGACGCGCCCCCTCCAGGCGACCGACCCGACAATATACTGGACAAAGGCGGATAGGGGAAGGGGGTCAAGAGATGCATGAGGCAACAACAGCCGTAGAAAAAAAAGTAGAAGATCAGGAATGAGACAGAAAAAGACAGCTATAAAAAGATATGTGTGTGTGTGTATATATATATATATATATATATATATATATATATATATATATATATAAGAGAAGAAAAGATTAGCCTAATGATGATCAATGATACTCTGGAACAAACTTACGTAAGACTGCTGCCGGGAGGAGAGACGAGGAGAAGAGGCAGAGGAGAGAGAAAGAGGGGGTGATAGGGGGGGGTGGAGGAAGAGTCAACCGGGATATCTCGATGTCAGACGTTGGCGCGCGCGCGCACCTGGACGGATGAAACTACGAATGTAGCCTGCAGAGAGCGGTGGTTCAAAAGCTATTCAGCGCGACAGAGAGACAGAGAGAGAACGAGTGAAACAGAGACGGGCAGAGACAGAGAAAGTCCCTAGGAAGCTTGTTACGGCAAAGTCAAGATCGTTGCCATTCGTCGTGACGAGGAGTCTCTCTCGCTCTCTCTTTCGCTCTCTGTCTCTCCTCGGTTGTTTTTCCTCCCTCCCCGTGGTGTGTGCGCGCGCGCCACGTGTATGTGTGTGTGTGTGTGTGCGCGCGCCTGCGTACCCGAGTGCTCTCTTTCTCTCTCTCTCTCTCTCTCTCTCTCTCTCTCTCTCTCTCTCTCTCTCCGCGATCTTTTTACCCCGACCATTAGTCTTCTTATTAAGTTAGGCTCGCTTTACGCGAGCGGTCGGATAAATTAGAGATTTAATTAACATTTTTTTTGCCGCTGTCTTTGTTCGATTCGCACATTGGGAACGTAAGAGCCGCTTCTTCTTTGAGAATTTGAAGCGTCGCACTCACGATCGCTGCGGCTTAATTAAGTATCGATGGAGACAAAAAAAAAAAAACAGATTCGATGTGTACATGTCTCTGTTAAGTTTTGTTATATTAAATTTCGTTTTGTTCTCCTTCCGCACCGTTTCAAGTCGAGTGATGCAACATGAACTTATTGAATGTTCATGTTCACTTATTTGACCATAATCATATTGATATATCTATTTGCTTATATCGTAAGAAATAAAAGGTGACATCACAAATAAATAAATGATTATAAGTAGAAGCGTCTGGAGAAATTTATTTGCTGATCCTTAATACTAATGTATCGGTAAAAAGAATAAAATCTGTTTGAAATGTTGAAAAACGGACATCTCAGTTGCTGGAAAATATGCCGGTATCGCCTGGAGAGCAATGATATTAATTGCAGGCTTGGGTGTGTCAATTGAATGAGTTGAGACCTGGCATTCGTTACTCAGGAGATTTACTTTCGAATAATATTGAAATGATACAAGTCGCCACCTGGTGTCAAACGGAAAAATTGACGGAGAGCGTTGAAATTACAAACATATAAACAAGTGAAAAATGAATTTGAAGTTATAAAGTGACTTGTCAATGTTCCCAATACTAAAGTTCAAAAATCACTCGAGAAAAAGCGTATATTTAGTGCGTTCGATCGAGTTTAGTTATTCGCTAAGTTCGTATCTTCGATTTTAGGGAGGATGCCTCTTTCGCTCTCGGATTTTTAGAATCCAGCATAGTGTCAATCACACGTCTGTATCTAACAGCAGGCGCATATTCAGGATTAACAATTTTATATTATCAAGTGTGTTTGAGATGATCGCTAGAAGATCTTGAATACGTTCCCAGTCAGAAGGATCAATGTATAAATTACACTCAATCGCTCTTATGAACTTTGTGCTACAACTATCTATAAACTTCTGTTCATTTACAAGTATAACTAACGATTTCAAAAAATTCATTTACTTGTAAAAATCGCGACGGCTCATTATTTTCTTAATCTACTTTTGCACGAGACGCCTCTATCGGGAACATTGCTCGGTATGCGCATAACAGACTTTTCCTCGAGAACTACAAGATCAGCGATCGCCGTGACCACCACTCACCCACCTAGGAATTCGCGCGGCGCGCGCGCGCGCGCGCGAATTCGGCCGATTCGCGGCGACTCGGCGAACCAAGATGACACGAGACGCATCGACAGAAGACGGTGGCTGGGGGGGGGTGGGGTGGAGGGTGGCGCGACATCGAGCGGGGCAAAAATTCCCCGTCGAGTCGTTTCCCGGCGAAATTTACGAGCGCGGGGCGCGCAAGCGAGCGCGACGACAGCCGCGGCGTTTCCCGCTCCTCCCGTCGCAACGCGGCCGAGGAGGAGCGTTCGCGCGCTCGCATAAGGCGAAGGGTGGAGAAAACGGGTATGACCGGACCTGCCTACTCGGATTAAAAAGCGCCGAGCGAACGCGCCGGATCAACAAGTTCTCAACAAATTTAGCGAGCGCGCCGAAGTATACGTGCCCGCGCGCGTACACACACACACACACACACACACACACACACACACACACACACACACACAAGCATACACGTTTAGGTTCATCGTATAAACCTAATGGCGTGTAGCGGACGCTGATGCACGATGATTTTCCGACGATCCTGCCTATTTGATAATGATAAAATAAATAGCTGATTTAATTGAATAATAACCGTGATGCACAGAGTTTCGTATACTGTTTACGTACAAGCTAGCATCGAGGGCTAAATATAAATTCAGATCTATATTTACGCATATTCCTCGTTCTCTCTCTCTCTCTCTCTCTCTCTCTCTCCCTACCTCAATAACGGGATTCGCAGAAATTTCGCAAATGGTAAATACTCGCTTTTCTTTTTCCGTCGAAGGTCCACAGTTGCGAGCGTCGTTGCCAACGCGACGGAATGTTTAACGATCGTTTTGAAAAATTTTATCAAGTCAATCAAATGCACCGTGGAAATGTTTTCCGCGATTCTTTTTTCCTTGTTTTTTATCCCGGTAATTTCCGAGCAAATGACCGGGCGATTAAGAAACGTTAAACTTTTCCTTCATTAACGATGATTTATATTCCTGCGAAATATTTATGAAAAAAAAAAAGAAAGGAAAAGAACGGAAAAGAAACGAAAAACCGTCTCAGTTTCCGCTTTATTGCCGAGGCGCTAATAGTTAGATCGCAAATAATTCCAGAGACGATATTTATACGGATACGTTAACGCGACGAGTCCCGAGTAATGCGACGATGACTTTTCGTCACTTTGTATTATACGTACTTTATCATCTCTCTAATATGTAAATTTACGGGATAAATTCCTGAATAATTTACGACTAAAGAGTATATTTAACTTGGACGTGTATATATGTGTGTGTATATAATATATATATATATATATATATATATATATATATATATATATATATATATATATAGCCAGAGCATTCGTTTAATACCTACACCCATATTATAACCAAGTATAAAGTTATATCGGGTAGTCTGCTCGGTAGATGTAACGGCAACCGGTGTATTTATGTATAATTATCTATCATTATCATTATTTCCTACAAAGTTTCCAGACGATTAGAAACACTCGCCATCGCCAATCGCACTACCTCCGCTGGAAAACTGCTTTTCGCCCGCGTTCGTTACATAAACCAAATCAAGCCGTGCGCGCGCGCGCGCGCGTAAACGGACATGCTCCCCCCCCCCCACCTCCACCCCATTCACCCCCCTTCCCCGGGACTTTCTCAATAACGGTCATTAAAGTTCGAGTAGTGCGGAGAGAAAAAAGAGAGCGCATAATCAGGTGTCGTTGCGAGGAGCCGCGCGCCGCTCGACCCCGCGAGCCGCGACGGCGCGCGCCGAGGATTCGCGCGGTCGGCAGCCCCGACGGGACGTTAATTAATTAGCCGCGGAGGCGGCGGCGGCCGTTTTCTCCGTCCGCGGCCGGGAAAGAAAGCGGCGGTCTCGCGCTGGCGAGGGAACGGAGAGGAAAAAAGGAGCCTGCATTCGGATCCTCGCGGGCTCGTGGAGGGGACTTATGTAAAAACGCCGTGGGTACCACTAACTAACGAGGGCGAGGCTCGCGACGGACGAGCGGCGGGGGCGCAAAAAATACAGAATACGCCGCGTAACTCAATTAAAAAGTGTTTCTCCATATTATGGAAGAGAGTAAGTCTGTGGTCAACGTGTGTATATATGTATATATATATATATATATATATATATATATATATATATACACGGATGTGTATCGAGAGAAGGAATAGGAGGAGGGAAAACGGGAAACTTAACAAAGCCATTCACGGTTTCGCGGCGTCGAGCGAAATACCAGGAAAAAATGTCGCCACTGAGTTTGTTTCGTTATTAAGAGCTGCGTAGATATATGTATATAAAGAGAGAGAGAGAGAGAGAGAGAGAGAGAGGAAGAGAAGATAGTGACGTGCATCAGCGGTGAATTCGCGCGATATTTGGCAACGAACGTCTATAACGGGCGAGAGGACCCAACGTTCGTGTAATCGAAACGTGCTCGATGCAGCTCAGCCAACGTAATTAAATGCTACAACAAAGGAATTCAGAACGCTTCTTAATAAAGTTACTTTTATTTCGGCTTTCACAAAAAGAGCTTAGAACTATAGCGGATCCTTTATTAAACTATCTTGCAAGTGATTAGTGGACGGTGTCGAGGTGAAATCTTTTCAGGCCGATCCCAAGCTGGCATTAACAACTGCTCAATATGCTTCGTCGATGTTACAATTGCTTTATAATGTGATATAATTGTATTGTTTCATCTGATGTATACAAAAACGTAATAAAAAACAAAACTGCAGCTGGCGTAACGAAACACATAAATATAAATGAAATATTATTAATAAAAAGCCATTTGACTACAGCACCTGTCGACGGAGTAGCTCGGTCGCATTGTCGCTCGCCAATAATGCGTTATTTGCATCGATGTCCCATCGTTAAATTTCGATTGACATCTATGATTTTATATATTTTAGATTCTACAAGGATCATTGTAGATGTACGGCTATGAAAAATCTATTGGCCGTGATGCGGATTGCATTCAGAAAGACAGTGAAATAAATAATATTAATACACGGTTCTTTTTCTGCATCAGCGTCGAAACTTAACATCTCAGGCTCGTATGATAATATTATATTTTGACTGACGAACATTACATCATGTGAACATTATAATATATTATAACAAAATTTTACCGTCGCTTCGATTTATACGGCGCAGAAAGCAATTAATCATTATCATAACTTCTCTATCCTTATCCATCACCCTCCCTGATTAATCGGACACTAAGTTTTCAATAAATCCAGATTAACCTCCTACAATCGACCCGACAACGCGCGCCGCCATTCATCCTCGGTATCCGGCGCGCGTTAAAATGAAAGAGCGCGCGAAATAACCACATTCGACATATGCATATGTATATGTGTATATATATATATATATATATATATATATATATATATATATATATATATATATTCACGTGCATACGAAGGAACACAAACGATCCTCCTCTCGTTCTCTCACCTCCTCATCTGACTCTGCTGTGCAATCGCCAAGCGCGCGGCCGAGCCCACTGCGAACGCCGCCGACGCCGCCGCATAAAACGACGTGGCGGCGCGTTAACGCGCGTGCCGCGCGCGCCTCCGTACACTCGCGCTCTCTCGATCGTTTTCTCCTTTTTATATATATATATATATATATATGCACGCTTAATGCACACGTGCGAGCTCTGTACCGTAGGATATGAGGGAGCGGGAGGGGACGGCGGCTGGGAGAGCTTTATAATTCGCGTTTTCGCGCGATGCCAGTAGTTTCCGCGTGATTTAACGTGATTGCCCACGCAAAGCCACTTATTCTTCGTCGGTGCCCGGTCGGCCGGTCTGGCGCGCGGCGCGTCCTCCTGGACTTTTTCTCCCTTAGTCTCTATCTCTCTCTCTCTCTCTCTCTCTCTCTCTCTCTCTCTCCCTCTCTATCCCTATCATCCTGTCCCCCTCCTTCTCTTTCTCTTTCTGTCTCTCTCTCTCTCTCTCTCTCTCTCGGACTCACGGCCTCCGGCACGATATATTTCCCGAGGACGGCTCTTACGACGCGCGATTGCATTGAAGGGCGGCCGCGGCGAGGAACGTGAAATTATTTAAAAGGACAGCTCTCGCGCGCGCACTCTTCTTCCTCTCTCTCTCTCTCTCTCTCTCTCTCTCTCTCTCTCTCTCTCCCTCTCACATAAACACGTACACTGAGGACTTGCGTTCCTTCGTCTCCTTGATCTTCATGCCATTACCCGAAGAAACGCCATCGAAATGCCCCCCCCCCCTCGTTGCGAGAAGTTCCGTTTTCCAATCGAACGAATTGGGATTTTTTACTCCCTCAGCTGAGGGAAAATAATCAAAATACGGCTTATTGAGAAGCTCGTGACGCGGGAGGTCATCACATCGATCACGCAGCTACTCCGAATGATTCGTCAAATTTCTGTTTAGATTCTTCTTAAGAAAAGAGTAAAAAAAAAAACAAAACACGACAACTGCTTCTTGGAAGAGAAAAAAGACAACTCTTAACGAGTCATTATGTTTATTCATCCTAGAAATATCGGCCGAGCAGTACGATTCGACAATTATCTTCAATTCGCATTGAGTAGACTTGTCCCTGAATATCGGTAAATTTCGATAAACTCATTGATGGGGCCGAGTTCATGCTGAATCTTGCGACTGCCCTCGAGGTAAATTTACTCTTCAAATTTTGCGAAGTAAAATATTTACTCCTGGTACTCGCGGACTCATTCTCTTACGTTTGAAATATATACGCTGGATGAATTTATACTTCGATGCTCATATCAAAAGTTGCTCAAATGAATTATTCTCAAACTTGGTGCGTTACGTGGTTGTTCGTACCACGTGTTAAAATTCTGTCGGCACATATATTAGCTGACTTCATTAACCGACACTTAGCTCTATTTTCACGTTTTGCGCGATTAATCTTTTCTTATTGTGTGCCCTGTGGTATTTGAAGATACTTAACTTATATAATGTACATCTGCTAACTAGTTCTTAAGAATCCCCACTTCTTCAGAGTATGGAATCTGGCCATTCGTTGAAGACAGTCAGTATGTTTTGAAATTGATTCATAGTCATTTATAGTGAATCCACAATAGAGAGAGAGAGGGGGGGCGAGGTATCCATTAAGCTCACTTAATAATTATTATTATTTTGCTATTATTATTATTATTACTATTATTATTATTATTAAGTTCGCAATTCGAACTAGGGAATTTCTAAGCATATATCGCTGATATCATATTTAATATTGTTTTCGTATTTTTAGCTCGAATAAACGCTGCGATAGTGGTACATATACTAATCATACTAATCTTCAAATCATATATCATCTGTGCGTGCGTCAAATTTTTATCCAAGCATTGTATGTTCAAATTTTGAGTGTTAAATTTTAATCGTTGGCGATGATCCTCAAACATAAATAGTAGATAATGTTAACTTTAAACTCAAAATTGCAAATAAACTCCAGTAGTTTTCAGTTTCTTTTTCAAGACTAAAGTAGGGCTGAGAAATTTTCTTGCGGCATTTTTAATCCATCGTTTTGATGATACCTAATCCATTATTAATAATTTTCTTGAAAAAAAAAAAAAACAAAGACTCAGGTATTGTGGAAATACTTGAGATCGTACCATAAACACCACGTCACTAATACCTTCTATATCCAGACAACTCGTGCACCGGCCTGCCGATAATTACGAGAAATTTTGTCTACTCTTCGTAACGGCGTGATCCTGTAGCGTCGGTAATGACGAATAATAAGGACCCTCGACACGCGTCCTCGCACGACGGCGCGTAACGAAAAACCACACCGCGCTGGGCGCGGCCGTGCGAATCGAGGTCGGCACACATTATGAGAGAGAAACAGAAAGCCCAGAAGACTACCGGCTGCATTGTCAGTCAACGGCCACGCTTCGAAAACGAAATTACTGTCGAGAGCTGACGCGCGCGCGCACACGTGCGTTCTCACTCTCTGTCTATCGCTCTTTCTCTCTCTCTCTCTCTCTCTCTCTCTCTCTCTTTATCTGTCTCTTGTATAATCGGGTCGTCGATTAAACTGCCGGAGCGCGCGGCGATTTTTCCGAGGGACGCGCGATTTCCGCGGCGATAAATCGACGCGTGAATATATATATATATATATATATATAGATATATACGCGCACTCGACGCTTTGTATTAAGATAGGCATTGGCGACCACCGACACAACGAGCGTAGCGCCGATACACCGGAACCAGGCGAACTCTGCACCGCCGCGGCGCGTCGACGGCCGATCCGTCCGTTTTCGCGAGAAGAGGAGGGAAAGCAGCGGCGGCGGCATCGGCTTCTTGCGGTATTTAGCCGGGTATTAAATTATTTTCGAATCTATTAATTCTTCCCCCCCCCCTGTTCCACCTCCTCGAGCGCCGCCGCCTCGTATCGCTCAGCGCCCGATCGCCGCCTGCGCGGGAGCCCCGACGAGGGCCATTATACGGTGATTATTCGCCGTCCTCCCCCGCCCCCGCACCTCACCGCCCGCGGTTTTCGATAAGCCGCCGCCGAGATTTAATTGGTAATAACGGGTAAGGATGAAAATGTCGGCGGGCACAGGGGGAGAGCGTGCGCAACGGTGCGATAAATTCGAGACGCAAATTCAACGTCGTCGTGTATGTACACCGGCGTTATTAGTAATTCCGCGCGAAGGGGGGTCTCGCCAGCGAGGCCTCGTCTTGTTCCAGCGGATTCGCGAGGCCTTGCGAAGAGGCGATATGTATGGGTGTGGATCTAGCTATGCATATCTATATATATATATATATATATATATATATATATATATATATATATATATGTATATAATGTTATTTAACGTCGCTCTATTAACGCTCCGAAATCGACGGAGGTCTACGACGTGGTTGTAAAGAAAGCACATGTAAATTATTACAGCGGCGCTTGTGTCAATCGGCCGAGACCAGGATTTGAACCCCGATGACCAAATTACTAGCCCTTCTATCTAACAATCGAGCCATTGTAGGCCTCATATATATATATATATATATATATATATTTGTATCTTTGTCTCGAGGAATAACGCGGCCGCTCGATATACATATATACAAGACACGGCCGACGTTATCAGATATTTTACAATTACAATAATCCTTTCCCCTCTCCCGCTCAATTCATCCATATCCCAGACATTATTATTATTATATATTTCACGTGAAAATGAGCATTTGTGGAAACGTTCGCGCGATTGGTAGAATCCGATTTGAAAAGACTGCCCAGATCATAAAACAAGGGGGAAAACTGTTTATATATATATATATATATATATATATATATATATATATATATATATATAGCGAGAGAGAGAGAGAGAGACGTTTCTTTAACGGCGCGAGTTCAGCATCTCTTCCCGGAGATGCTTCGGGGAAACATTAAGTTCCTCGTTTCCGTTTATCTCTCTTTTCTCCGCCTGCACCACCATTCAACTGCCATCAGGCTGGCTCCTCTTTTTCTGCCTCTCTTCTCCCCCAACAACCCGCCGATATTCTGTTGCCTCTATCGCGATTGTTCGACACACACACACACATATATATATATATATATATATATATATATATATATATATATATTCGCGGAGAAGGAGCAAGAGGAAAAAAGGAAAAGGTGGAGGGAAGGAGGAAGAGAGAGTGAGAGAGTTAGCGAGAGAGAGAAAGAGAGAGAGAGAGAGAGAGAGAGAGAGAGAAGGAGCGAGAGAGAGGAGCTGGAACGCGTGCGGATATGAAGCGGCGATAAGCGAAAGCGTGAAATAATATAGTCGTCGTTGTCGTTGTCCGGTGAGGGAGAGAAAAAGAGCAGGAACGTTAGGGAAAGAAGGAGAGAGAGAGAGAGAGAGAGAGAGAGAGAGGCGCGCGAATCCCGGACGAAAGAGCAGGCGCGGGCGGCCGTTTAAAAGGGGGGCGACAGGTTGTGCGAGCGCCCGGCAAATTGCGGTTTGGCGCAAAATCAGCGCCGACGATTACATCGAGTGGAAACAAATATTTTCCAACTCCTCGTTCTCTCTAGCTCTCTCTCTCTCTCTCTCTCTCTCTCTCTCTATATATATATATATATATATATATATATATATATATATATATATATTTCGTCCCCTTCTCTCACTTTCCTGCACGCATGCGTGCTCTTTATCCGGCCGTTAACATCGGCAAGCATGCCCAGCTATTTATGTTAATCGAATTTCCGTTATTATATGAAAAATTCGAGCTTTGCATAAATTATTTATGCTAATGCTAATGGATCTGAAATTGTCGCTTTTAGGGATCTTGTATATAGATTCATTTTCAAATTACAGCACATCTCTCTCTATCTCTCTCTCTCTCTCTCCCTCCGTTTATTTTTTTGAATTAGCAAAACTTATATGTGGCGATTAATTCACGGCTCTTTTATCAGAAGTTTAAAATTGCAATACCACGTTAAACGGCTTATTGATAATTGCAAGAAGCATTTTGAATATATAAGCAGCACGTTTACAATAATAAGCTTTTGCTCGCTAACAACATTTTTATCGCATTCTTCTTTATACGGCACTGGCATTGATAATGATTTCATTTGAAAACTGATCGTTGGATTGCTCGTAGTTTTGCGAAGCAATGCTCTTGGAATCGATAGTTCTTTTTTTGTTTATTTCATAATACTAACGTTATTTTTATCAGTAAATTATGATTTACTTTATTCAATACACATTTTATGGACCTAACAAAGACGATAAGTTTTCGAAGATCTACATAAAAGTAATTTTGGAATTTTTATAAGCCCGAAGGTGCACCCAAATAAGTACGCTTTACTCGCAACTTGTTATCCGTCAAAATATTCGGAATAATTTATTTAATATTCGGACATGTAGGTCCGTGAATACGCAAGTAATTTCTACCAGAGCAAGAGCTGAATAATTATCATCTGAATCAGTAATCTGTAATTGTCGAGAAAGTTATACATAAAAAGTAAGACGACGAATTTTTTTGACATTAATCCAGTAACTAAATCGCTGACCAAACGAACGTACAGAAACTACGAGAACTTGAATGACGGGCGTACCAAAATTACACGTTCTCACTGTTTAGCGGATAATCTGAAAAATGTTCCTTTGATAATTAATCACATTCCAAACACCTTCCCCATCACTTTTATTCCTTAAACGCGAACGCCGATCGCTCGTTTTTACCCGAAATTATCCCTTCAGCAATTCAGCCCGGGCGCTTCCAGCGCGCGCGCGCGCGGATCCACGCTCGGTATTACGTATCACCGCGCTGCTCGTGCAGCGCGCCCTCTCGAATTGAGTAAACCCTGCGCCCCCGTCTCCGCGCGGCCCTCCGTAACGCGCGCGTACGCGCGATCGTCGCCGGGCTACTGCCAACGAGAGCGCCGCCGGGGGTGGAGAGAGAGAGAGCGAGTGAAAATCGAAGACCTGCGAACGATCTCGTGGAACGGCGGCAGGGATTTTTTACGCTCCGCGGGCCCCCTTGGCAACGCCGCGCTTCACGGATGGAGTATTTCACGGGACGCCTTCGACGCGGACAGCCCTCTTGATAATTGTCACGGATCAGATCCACGTTGACGCTCGATTATGATCGATAACTTGAGAAATAGTTCGCAGAATGGCACTGGATATTTTTCCGGAAAATTTGAATTTGGAATTGTACTTTGCCAATATTGGCCACCGCGTTTATTAATATTTAAAACTCCAGCGATTTTTCACCTCTATTCATGCCTGTCGATTCGCGACTGCGCTCTCGAAGGTAATCAGTATTTGAAGCAACGGGCATAATCGGACCATTCGATCCCGTAGAGAGCCTGAAGGATTTGATGGGCGAATAAAGTTAACAATGACCCGAGCTTCGAATGCGCTGCTGGCCAATAGCAGAGTCCAGCTATCGAATTACTCAGATCAATGAATTCAAGTGCGCACTGAATTAACTATCAATCCTATTCAGCAGATCGCAGATCTAGCGTCGATCAACGACGTTTTCTAAACTAAACGAATTATTTGTCATTATATTGTGCAGGTACTCGACTAAGAAAAATTATAGCGTATTAGGGAATTGCTATGAGAAATTTATTAGTCTGGATCGTGATTACCATGGGAATTAATGCGAAAACAAATCCAATAAATACTATATTCCTTTATCAGGCCGGAAGCGTCTCGTCCCAATCCGCCCGCTCAGCGCGAGAAAGAAGAACACGACGGCTTCGCCGCACGTCAAGTTAACCTGTCAAAACTTAGAATTATATATTCATAGAATTGTTGGGTTTAGTCGGAGATATATAAAATACTGGGCGAGATCTGGAAAGATCCCGAGGAAATGCGCACGGCCGGAGGGGCGAGGGTACGGGAGGCGAGTAAATCCAAGAAGACATTTGAAAGCGACTCGACCAAGCCCGGTGGCAGTCGCGAAGATGTCTGCGAAAGTGGCCTGCTCGGGCTCGGTGAGCCAGGATTTTCAGGCCGGCGAGAAAGAAGAAAGGAGGGAGGGAGTGAGGGCGAGGGAGCAGGGAGAGGAGGAGAGAACCGTCACATCGCTCACCCGTACGCTTATAGCGACCCTTAATTGTAAGTTATAAGCCTGGGACGACCCGAGGAAAAACGGGCAAGGTCAATTCAAGAAGAAGAGAAGCGGAGAGAGAGAGAGAGAGAGAGAGAGAGAGAGAGAGGAAGAAGGTAGAGCCCGATCAACGAACGATAATCGTGTCTCGCGGGGAGCAATTTAACCCGTACGCGCAGGAGAAGCTCCATCGCCTCCAAGCAATGCTAATTTAAATGCTCGATGAACGTAAAGTTATATATATATATATATATATATATATATATGCAATCCTTGTCCTTTCTACAGTGCAAGTTTCTCTCCCTGCCTCTCCCCCCTCACGCTTTCTATCTCTTTCGCGTTTACTTTACTTATTCTATTTTTATCGTCGCCGCACTATAGGGATTCTATATATACATGTATATATATATATATATATATATATATATATATATATATATATATATAATTTATTTGAGTACTACTATAATATTCACTGAATTATTCGAAGTAGAGAGATCGAGGTGGAGAAAGAGAGAATAACGAAAGAAGCGATAGGTTGTCCCTCAGAGTAAGTATGTATGTATATATATATATATATATATATATATATATATATATATATATATATGTATATATATAATATATATATAGTGTATAATGCCCGCAGAACATTCTCAGCTGAATCATGCCACGTCTCGTTAAAAGCTCGTAGATCAAATCGACCGAAGGTATTCTGGCCGGTTTCTCTCGGAATTTATGCGCGAGCTATCGGACGACCGAACGACGCGCGATCGCACAGCTTAATAAGGATTAAATTCACCAAGTTTGACGTGTAAACGTGAAAAATATATATATATATATATATATATATATATACATAGAGAGAGAGAGAGAGAGAGAGAGAGAGACAGAGAGAGAAAGAGTGAGAGAGGGAGGCAGAAATATATTCGAACGTTCGTGCATCCGCGACGTCCACTACCATGCTGATGAATTAGCGCCCGTCTTCGGATTTCAGCTGTCTCGCGTAAATCGAAGCGGCGATTCGGCTTCTTCAGATTTGCGATTTGGGCCGTGATATCGCAGCAATGCGAATCACTTCGTGTATAGAAATATTCGATTTTTCTGTAAGTATTTAGTGTGAGTTCGTGCTTCAAGCATGAGTTCAAGCTTCTGTAATAAAGAATCATTTTCCCTGCTCTTTGCGCGAGGATTCATTCTTGCATTTATCCAGCATACCTGTCATCGCGCCTCTACATTTTAATTCTATATAGCCCGACTGGGTCTCTCTCTCTCTCTCTCTCTCTCTCTCTCTCTCTCACCCGCAGCAACGGCTCTGGGAAATTTTCTGTAGGCGACACTATACTTTTGCGCGCACTCAAAATCCGCTGTCGCGCTCCGCTGGCGAAGAGGAATGTCGAAGGGGATGAGGCCGTCCTTCGTGACGGCGCAGCGGCGGACACGGATCATAGTACGTCCACTGTAATGAGAGTTAGATGGAGAGAGAGAGAGAGAGGGCTTTTACGTGCGCCGTTCCGCCAGTCGCTTATTTACCTTTCTACGTACGTTTTCCTCCTCGATTCGCTGATGCCTCTCGTTCCCACATCGCTCGCGGCTAAACGCGGTCACGTTCCGCAAAGACGGTGTTTATACGGGTGAATTACGCGGCGGCTGCGCTCTCCCTCTCTCTCTCTCTCTCTCTCTCTCTCTCTCTCTCTGGACGAATACAGCGCATAAAACTGTATATGCTCTTATTGACCGAGAAAAATTCGCTCGGTTTCGCTCCATCGGCTTTGCGCGTGGGTATGTTTTTCGTCTCCTTATATTTAGAATTCGACACGATGTATGCCTGGCGCATTTTTTTCGCGATTGCCACTATCCGACTAATTGATCGTGTATTTTTCGCGCTGAAGGCGGCAAAAAGTCTAAAATTTCTAAATCAGCCAGGGACTGCATACCGCCGGACATTGGAGAGACAGAGTCGCACGCGTGCGCGGTCGACGGTAGCGCCGGCAAATCGTACGGAAAAAAATCATCCGAGCGAGCAGAAAAGCCGTATTCCCCGGTGTCATTAAACCCTTCCGCGACCGTGTCTATATCTATATATGCGCATAGCCTTGAAACGTTTCAGTCCTCGTCTTATCGTTGTCTCGTCCTACTCGCTGCCTCCTAATCCCCCTCCACCCCCATTACCCGCCGCTCCCTTTCCTCTTTCTCGCTTAATGACTCGAATCCTCGACTCGCCCCGAGGGTGATGGCTGTGGAAACGAGGGGGCAGGGGAAGCGCGGCCGCGCCGAGTACGGAGAAAGAAGGGCGCTCGGTACGTGAAACAGATCGTTGTCGATAAAGAGGAGGGCGTACGGCAGCGTGAAATGTCCGTTGCACGCGAGGAGCGCCGGCTCCGAGACACCTGTAAGATCGCACGCCCCGATAAAGGAGGCGCGCGCGCGCACGAGATAGAAAGAGAGAGAGAGAGCGAGAGAGGCTGCGATGGCGGGTGCGGGGACACTACGCGCTTGACTTTTCAAAGTCGAATATTTCCGGTTAAGTTTTGTTGCTCTTCGATTTTATAGAATAAACTGGAATAATTGAAGTAATCCTTCACTGCGACCAATCCTAGGCGTCCTGCTGAAATTGCTCGTTGACCGAGCTGAGTTTGACTTATTTAAGAGTATACGTGAAAAACTGGAGTTTAATCGTGTATAGTAATACATCAAAGCCTGGAATAAAATCTACGAAGACAGCGTGTTTCAAGGTAGCCGTGCGGCGTAAATCTACACCTCTCATTAAAAGGCGCGTCGAAAAAACTTCCCTCCTTCGGAGTTACAGCATCCTGTCTCCCTCCCCCCCCTCCCCTGCCCCTCCGCCCAACCCGCTTGATCAATTAGCAGCTGACATTCCGGCCTAAAAGAAGCTTTAAGGCGCCCGAAAAACGACGATATCTCTCCCCCGGGAGCGAGCGACCGCCGCTGAATTTCCATTACCCGATCTCACCCGAGGCGCGCCAGAAACGCTCCGTTCCTTTTTTTGCCCTCCCCCCTCCCTCGCCACCTCCCGCCCCGCGAGACGATACGTCGTAAAATTCTCGCCGTCGAGCGAAAAACGGGCGTAACAAATTGCAGAAAGACAGAGAGCGACGGGCCGGTGGAGGGGGGTTGGGAGGGGGAGCACGCGGGAATCAGGAAAAGGCGGTCGGTGCTGCGCGTTCGCGCGCGAGCCTTCGTTACGTCGAGGGCGCGAGGAGGTCGAGAGTGGGAGGGGGGGGGTAGGGGAAGAAAAAGCCAAAAAAGAAGGGCGACGGGAAGGGGGGCCCTGCGTTACCCCGGCGTGGCTCAAAATGAGATACTGAATACGGTCGTGCCTTTAAAGGCCGGGTCGCGCGTTCTCGCCGCGCGGCGGCGGCGGCGACGACGACGACGACGGCGACGAGGACGTACGGCATCGGCGAAGAAGTCGCGCGGCGAGTCGCGCGCGGATTTAATTTGTCACACCGTTGGCCACGTGACCGTTCAGCCTTGTTTTTCGTTTCGTCGTTTCGCGAAGCCCCGACCCAACACAGCGTGCTCTCTCTCTCTCTCTCTCTCTCTCTCTCTCTCTCCCCTTCTCATTGAAAGCGCATCAATCGAACGGAAAATACAGCGTGGACATGGTACTATATGTATCTGGAGTCATTGAAAATCTGGAGCATTGAAAATTGCAGCTTGGTGCGTGTCAATTACCCGCTAAGTTTATCCTTTTGTTCCGAATTTTAATATAGATATATCGGCGCTGCTTTGTAGTTGTTAAATTTAATGTTTCGTCAATTATCAAGATGTCGAGCCTACTGTAGTATTCATCCGGGTCAATTGTGAAATTTCAATTTGCTTCCTCTTCCGTTAGCGAAAAAATTATATTTCTCAAGTGGTTCTTATTTTGCAAATCTAATGTATATCATTGAGAACGCTGCAACTAGTACTTCTATTCCTTTAATGAATGCAAGCACTGCAGCAGATCGTCTATATTTCTTGTTGAACTGTCCTTTTACGACACTATAGTTCAACAGCTATGAAAGCGCACGATCAGTTTCTGTGCAAAAGATATTGAAAAATTCGTGTCTCTCTAAAACTCTTGAGAGAATTATTTAAGAAAAAAATGAAAAAAGGCAAAAACCTTAACCAATGAGGACAGTTTGGTTGCTGTCCATTTAGGTCCATTCATCCAATTGCTTATATTAATATTATTCTTTAAAAAAAGTCCATAACAATCGTTGTATAGTAGTCGAACGATTCGATGATTTGCATAGAAATTGGTTAGAAGTGCAAGGGATGTGAGTGGCTGTCTGCTTACGCGTATGTTTATCAGGGAACTGTACTGGAGTCCATATTCCTTTATTTAAATTATTCGCACAAAATTCCGTTCAATATGCCACAGACGCAGTTGATGTTGAAATAATTATATGTACAAAACATTGTTAGACATTTCGCTGAATATTGTCACGATAAGAAACTTCGAGTGTCATTGTTAATTACGTTCGACGTCCAGTTGTTATAGATTCATTTGCTCTCTCCAAGCTTTAAGCAGGAATAAATCGAATCGATTACGAATCGTCATTCTGCGGAAGGAAAATATCGGTCTCTGCGCCTGTCCCTCGGCGATTAAAAGCCGGCGGCTCGTTACGCATCGCGACGATCGGCTGCGCGCACAAGTTGGTGTTTAAAGTACAAGAACGCGGGACTCGGGACTGACGGGACCGCGCGTGGACGCTAGACAGGCAGTGTAAGGGGTCGCATTCTTCATTCTTTATCGTTATTGGATAGCCGGTAAGCCGAAGCTTATAACGCTCTTACTTTTAACGATTTAACTTGTTAATGTACAATATATCGTCGAAGCCGTCCGTGGTTATAGTTATAGAGACATCTAACGCTCGGATCTGTTTTTGCTCTTCTTCTTTTTCTGCCTCTCTCTCTCTCTCTCTCCCTCTCTTGTCTCTCATCCAGCGCGACAGTCCTTTCAGTTATCGGAACCGTAAATTCCACACGCGCGCTCTTAAACGCACGCGTTAAATATATGTTTATGGAACCATATTCCACGGGGAAGCCATAACATAACGCGCCGCGGGTCGTCGTTAAACTGGCTCTCCGGCGCGAGCGTAGGCGTTTATTTATGACAGCTGGCCTATAGCTTTCTTCCGTATACTTAGAGAAGCAAAGAAAGGGCCCGTTCGCGTCCTCTCCTTGGTTTAATTTCAGGCGGTTTTTTCTTCTTATTCTTCTTCTCTTTTTTTTTTACACTACCGGTAATCTACAGCTATGGACGTACAACGCGAAACTCACCCCAGCCCTCTGGGTAGTTATATATTCCCACTTCATCGACTGGTATACATATATATATATATATATATATATATATATATATATATATATAGAGAGAGAGAGAGAGAGAGAGAGAGAGAGAGAGAGGCGAAAAATAAATCTTCTTCTTTTCCTTTTTTTTGCGGTGCTACTGACACTTGCGCATATTACATAATTCGTTTACCACATTTGGCTTTATCGGACGTGTCTAAAACTGGCTTCGAGCGCGACTTAATGGACTGACTGAACGGGGTTGAATTTATCGAATTCGCAAAGGGCTCATTTCGAGGTCATTGAACGAATTCACAATCATAAACGATATTTGACACGTTAATGCTCATGGGCGACGTATTCCGAGCTAATTATGGAATTTCCAACGTGAAATACCAAATAATCTTTGTTATCTCGAACGCGTGATAGGCAGGAATCTGCGATACATTCTCATAACTCTGCGACTCTTTTACCGGTCAATATGGGATTCGAAATTCATCATTGGAATGAAAGAAAAATCGATCGATCAATTTCTCTCGCTCTTGATAATTTTATAAATTCCACGCGGCTGTATAGTGATCCAGGAAGCTCTTAGTATACCCCCTTATGTGCCACGGAATGCTTTGTGTGTGTGTGTGTGTGTGTGTGTGTGTGTGTGTGTGTGTGTGTGTGTGTGTGTGTGTGTGTGTGTGTGTTTATGCGCGCCATGAGAGCTACAGACAGGGAAACTGAATCGAGGCTCTGGTATCGATAAAGATGTCTAGTTGTACATATCGACGTTGGATTAAACGATAGCTCTTTATCGCGCTCGGACGTCCGGTATTAATCATTCAATGAATCGCGATCGCTCTCTATCCTCCTCCCTCTTTGCTTCTCCTGTTCTCCGTTTCGCGTTCTTTCATTCCTTTTTTAATGATGATGGAGGGGGGGGTCAGCCTGCTGTATGAGTAACGAGGGAAATTTACCTGCTCCTATTTATTATTGCACTCCAATTAATTTTCATATCGAGGTAATTTTTATAAAACATGTCAGTGAAATACGCGAAAATAGCATGCTTAATTCAATTAATTTTTAAGAAAATTACATTTTATATAAATCGTTAAATAAATTTGTTATTGTTTTAAAGATTTTCAATTTAAAAAATATAGATTTCAGGGTATTATAATTATTAATAATGTATTCTCGTTCATCTTTTGTATATTTGTGAATTGAAAATTTTGTTAAAATTTGCTTTGAAAGAATAGAAGAAAATTAGTCTAACAATGAAATATCATTTGTGCAAAATTTGTAAGAAATAATAAGGCGGCATTTTATTGCAATTAAGTATTTACAATCGTCTTTTAAGATTCTTCGGTTTTGTCTAATCGAATTCATATTTAAGATTAAAAATCAATCGAAGAATGTGTGAATAGTTGAAACATCTGATAAAAATATATAGAATATGATTGTGTGCTTTTTCCAAGTTTAAAATTGAAATGAACTTTATTAAATTAAATGCAATTGGTAAATATATATATATATATATATATATATATATATATAATACATATTTTTACTACGTTCGAACTTCAACTATATGTGATCGGAAGTAGTCTCGAAATAAATTAATGTATTCGAATTTTAGACAGCATACACTATGACATAATAGTTTCAAATAAAATCTTATTAGAATTCTTAATATAAATGATCATAATTGAACAGAAATTATTAAAATTTACGGAATGTCATTATGTACTTTTATTTAAATCGAAATTTGTAATAAATTGGACAGTGAAATCATTAACGTCGAAAATCTCCGTTGAAATATAATTTGCTTCGCCCTTCCTTCGCCGCGCCGGTCGATACGTAAAAAGGACTTATAGAAATTTTTGAAAACTGCACGGGGGCAGCTGATCGGCGGCTCGGCCGCAGTCGCTATTAGGAGCGCGGAGAACGAAATAGGTAGTGATTGGGTGGCACGGGAGAGCGAGGAGCGCCGATACCGCTCACTTATTGCTCGCGCCTCCAACCGCTTTAAAGCGTTTGCTGTGAAATACAGACGAGCGAGCGGGCTACATCGCCCAAATGCTTGTTGAATCGAGCGATTTCTTTGCAGTGCAACGTTTGTCATCGAGTCCGATTTCATTGCTATCTCCGTCCTTCACAATAAATACATATGCTAATTTTTAATAAATTTGCATCTTAGATGTGTTAATTTAATTTTTAATCAACGAAATTGGTTTAATAAAACATTTAGCGCCTTTTTCGCGGTATTCCGTCGGCGACTATTAATATAAAATAAGCGGCTTAAAAATTATCAATGAACAAGTTTGGTTGATATAAAATTTCATTTTTATACTGCTGTATTAATTCTTGAAAAAAAAAACACAGTAAGAATCCTATACTACTAATATGTAAGTTTGTATAATTTATCATACTTTAGAAAAATTACTCAATCGAAAAACAATATAGTCGTCAAATTCCTTTAGTTCTTAATTCAATTAGATGGATATATCATATCACATAGTTTAGTCAACATTTCGTAAGAACTGTTATGACGGTCGGTAATTTTTTTTTTTTGCCCACGATGTTTAGTTTTGAGTAGTAAGAATCACCGTATCACGCGACAAGTCCCAGCCGTGATTCCGTGTTTTTTTTTTTTTCATGGAATTGTAAATATTACAGAATAAAGACATTGGTATGGAGTTATTCTTAATGAATCCTAAAGATTAGGTTATCTCTTAGTCATTTTTATGTAATATTTCCAATGCCAAAATTCTGACAATGATCAGAAAGTCGATAAAATACAAAACTATGAATAGACTTTTGAAATAATATATTAAAAATATAAGATGAACTTACTGACTATTGGAATTGTACAAAATAACGATGAACACTCACCTGTAACAAAGAAAAAAAGACCTCTAATTAGATCAGTGATATATAAATAAAAAAATTAATATTTAGTTATAAAATTATTTGATACATAATCCGTACAATGTAAATAAGCAGAAACATATCTATTTCCTACTGCTCGTTAGAAGGTATAAAAAAAGTATTAAACTATTATATATGTATAATATTTGAATAAATAACTTTTATTTTATAAATAATATAAATGTTATTTTACATGTAAATTAAATTTCTAATATTATCTATATAAATTCAAGCTAGAGATACATGTATGAAGCTATCGTACGCTAATTTATCCTTAGCTTTTCAACCGATTCAGACGCTTCGCCATTTAAATACATCGACATCCCGTATCCCCCCAATACGGAAATAATCATCGTGTATAAGCCCCTGATCGCGCACGTTATACGTTCTGATAGTTTCAATTGACCAAAAGAAAAAAAAGAAAAGAACGCGCGTCATCGGAAAAACGCCGTTGATCGACTTGATAAAATTCGCTATCTCGCTACGGAGATTAAACGAGATAGAGAGTCGCCGTCTACGATGACGAAAATGGACCGAAATATTAGTTTCGTTAATAATTAATAGATATTTTAATCGATGAGCGTATCGCTAACTATGAGACGTGCCCAACATACCTCAATATAGACGCATAATTAATAATGAGATCGAATTATACGTTGATTCAAATATAAAGAATTATTAAATTTTCATCTATTCGATATTATTATTCCGTCTATATCTTTTCATAATTATCAAAAGTTTCATAAAATAATAAGTTATTCATTTTCCATTCGTAATAAACCCCTCTTCTGTATCAACGACAGGTTTGTGACTCGTGTCGAAGAACCAAAGGGGCGCAAAAATAAGAGCAAATAAATTGAATTTTAAACGAACTCGCCCGAATAAAGATCAGCTCTAGATTCGATATTTTTCACATGAAACGACAAATGAACACAACAAATATCTATAATCGCAAAAGGAAGAATTTCGATAACTATTGATATACTAGGAAAGAAGTGGGTTGGGAACTATTGATGTACAAAAATGAATCGGTGTGCCCAAGAAAACTGGCTAAATATGTTTATGCTCTTTTATTTCCCATTATAATTTCTAGTCGATTTTATACGTGCGTCAAAGTTCGCCCTCGTTTTAAAATCATTACATGTAAATTTCAAGTTAATTTTTAATTATTACTGTAATACTATTGTTATTGTATACACAAATTCATATTTCCTATACGCCAAGAGGATGAAGCGTTGTGAAAAACTGGCAGTTTTTCGAAATTTCATTCCCCGTAAATCCATAGGAGAGATATACGCCTGAAATATACGAAGAACGTCTAGGAGGCGGCATCACGTTCGATTACATCGTCGCCCAGACGATCCGCTGGCGACCTTTGTAAATTCGCGATACGCCTACGCACTCGCACGTACAAACGTATATATATATATATATATATATATATATATATATATATATAAACACACATATATATATACACACACATACGTATAGATATATAATACGCCATCTACTTTATAGCGCAGTTACCTATGTCGAGTTTGCGGAAGATGTATATACATATATACCCAATCTTCGCTATATATATATATATATATATATATATATATATATATATGTATATCATATGCATTTTGTAAGAAAGGAGATCGCGACTCTGTGTTCGACATGCCCGCTCCATGTGCTCGTCCCTGTTTCTTCGGCCGTGCGTGCAGCGCTGCATGCGAACCATCCAGCACGGCGGGCGCGCGTGTAATCGAGGAAAGCGACTATATGCACGATCGGCGTCCGTCTTATGTTTTTAAATATATATATATATATATATATATATATATATATATATATATATATATATAATACAACAAGGTAGGCGGTCGGCTGATGACGTCTTCGTTTTCATGTTGAGGAAAGGAATGTGGATTGTAAGCTTCACAATCAACAGTTTCATAATACATGCAATTCCATATAATTACACTTTTTCAGCTTAAATTAATAATGATCAAGTTTTTCATTAGAAAATAGCTACATTTTTGCTATACTAAATAATTTGTTATTTGCGCTCGCGGTATTAATTAATCGACGAAAATTGCACAAATAATATAGAATGGATCAAAAATTCTGAAAGCAAGCCAGCAGCTCGGTGACTAAAATTAACCGTTCACTCTTACATGAGCAAATATATATATATATATATATATATATATATATATATATATATATATATGTATAGCATTATAAAAGCTAAGGTACGGTGAAAGAGAGCAGGATTGGAGGGAGGGGGTGGGTTGAAAAAGACGGAAAGGTAGACGGACGAGGACAGAGAGGGAAAAGCCCACCCGGCTCAGGCCCCGGCGAACTTGTCTTACAATATCTTCCGTCACGGCGGTCTCCTTTATGGAATGTCGTCCGCGCTTTATACATACCGACAACAGAAAAACAACGAGGTAGATAGTCAGAGGAGGAGAGAGGGAGATAAAGAAAGAGAGAAGAAGCACATCAGCGGCGTCGCGCCTGTATATATATATATATATATATATATATATATATATATATATATATATATACTATATCGACAGACTTTGCCGACGATCAATTATTCATTCTTTTTCGCTCTCAGCCAGACATATATTATATATATATATATATATATATATATATATATATATATCTGCACACACACCTCTTCCCACCTTCTTACCAACCCTCCGATCCTCCGGCATCCGGATCTCTTTCCCTCCTCCGAGCGCTCGGTGCGCGCGCGCGTTGCATCTGCGATCGGCGATCCGTTAAGAAGCCGCGCGACGCGGCCGGTGACGACGCCGATTTTCTCCATTATCGCGGCGAGCGCGCGCCTACCGCCGACAAAGGCCGATATTTCGTCAGCGCGCGGCTCGCCGTGGGCACTTGGTACAATGGCCTTTCATCCTCGCGACACGGCCGCGTGCCGTCCTCGCTCGCCCCCGGGGCAGCAGCCGCGTTATGCTCCTCTTCGCCCCCTCGAGCTCGCTACTTTCAGCCGCCGTGACGCGGGCCCGCGAGATTTTTGTGTGTGTGTGTGTGTGTGTGTGTGTGTATCGATGCAACCCGCGCCGTGGCGTCCTTAATTGATCGTCGCGGTGCGGATTTTTGCGCGCCCGGCTCCTCCCCGCGCCTGCGGCTCTGGCGAACGACCGGCGCGCGCGAGAGATTATTGATTTTAAATTTATCGTCCGCCCTCCGAGTGTATATATATATGTATATATATATATATATATATATATATATATATATATATATATATATATATAACACGCGCGTCTGCGCCCCGAGATCGAGATCGCGCGCAGCGAACTTAGCGGCGTGACGCGAACTTTGCGCGTTGAATGAGACGTCAGAGATATGGGCGAATAACCGTACGGAGCGAGCGAGCACCGGGAATTATTTACTTTTCTTTTTTCCGCTCTTTTTCTCATTCTTTCCTTTTGCGCTTTGTGTTTCTTGAGGCTGCTCGAAATTTACGACGACTCCCTCTTCAAGGCCTTAAATTATTCTAGACTGTAATAATACCGCTGTCGTTGCGAATGGATCTTAAGTGAATTAAGATCGAGGATTCGAGCTTAAAATACGTTTGCCAGTTATAATAATGATGATTGCCTCGGATTGTTATAGTTTTAACGGCTCGACATTTTTCTTTTACCGCAGAAGATAAAACGCTTCGGATACAGATTTTTTTTTTTGGAAAACGTATGCTTTACGATTACCTCGCTCGCGGGATCGCTCGCGTCCACGAGAGACGCATGATCGAGGAGTACGAAATTTACGTTCGGCTTTGTCTTATACGCGGTATTCGTATAAGTCTCAGGATCGTCAGCTCGATGTACTGTAAACAAACCTTCTCGGCTAGCTTCTGACTTTTGCGTCTTTTTTTTTTTTTTGAAAGGTGCGAAGTCGAATGTCCCCGTGCGTATACGATCACGCTCGATTGATGTTTTGTCATTCTCCCAATCACAAATTATTATTATTATTGACATTAATTGTCGACTTAATTAGTAATAGTTACGTTTCAGCCAATTTATTTCTGCAATCAATTAACCAACTCCTTAATTTTGTCTCAGATTCATTTGAAAAACGAATGTGGCATTAACCTTTGATATATATATATATATATATATATATATATATATATATATATATATATATATATAGATATGTAATGTATGTCATAGAGTGACATCATCAATACCTCGAGTAATAAGTTCGCTAAATTATTATCCAGTAAATTCACTGCGAATTCCATGTGCTCCTGTGTGTGTGTGTGTGTGTGTGTGTGTGTGTGTGTGTGCAACGTTGCACGGTGCACTCTGATCGAAAACAGGGAGCGCGACAATTAACAACGGGGGATGAACATACCAAGGCGCCAGACCTCCTAATTACAGCCGAGTAGCAGATCGCTATCTCGAATTCGCGCGCACGCGTTAATTGGGCATAACTAATGAGCCTGGGAAAGAGCCGGAGGGAGGGAGGGGGGGGGGCAGTTGGGCAGAAGGTTGGATGGGAGGGGGTTATAACGCCGCGAGATGAAAGCTGGCACCGCGGCGCGGCCGTGGCGCCGCTGACGGCCGGTTCGTTCGCTTTTTCCTCCTTTTTGCCCGGCAATTGTCGCGCGCGCGCGCCCGCACGCTCGTAAAACGGCGTCTAGTTTCTTCATATAACTGCGCCCGGGGCGCAAGGACGACCGGACCTGAGAGGTAGAGCAGGAGAAGTGCTATAAGGACGGGGAGAGTTATTGTTGCGCGCGCGCTCAAGGAATGCGGAATCGTCGGAGGAAGGGAGGGGGAAGTTTTTTTTCTCATTCGTCCGCTGTATATATATATATATATATATATATATATATATATATATATATATAGATATAGGACAGTTTCGCCGAAGGGAATTCGCGGCGGATCGCGGTGATAAATTCTATCGACGAAATGAACCGTTGTCTCGTTGTCGTGGAATTTAATGTTTCGTCATGATGCGAAAGACGAGAGCGATCCCTCGCGGCGCGTCCTCACTGTCACACGGCTTATCCGCCCGAGATAATTATCTAGCCGCGGAAGATTATGTTATTTCTTTATTGATGTACTTTTATTCTATGTGGAAAACGTGAAAAACAGTCGTTTTTATCAATTTCGGAAATCTTGGGATTTATATGATACTTTAAAATAAAAATTTTTGTTGTTGTGTTTTTGTTTTCTGATAATGAAGTAAACTGATTTTTCGATCTTCCAGTAATTAGGAGATTTAGATGAAGTAATGGAACTGTAAAAAAAGATAATGATTTCGTGTAAGATTCTCTCAATTACTGCTAGATCGAAAAATCGGAAGACTTTATAAATATTATTATTTATATGAATATTATTATTACACGCATCGACATCATACAAATATATATATATATATATATATATATATATATATATATATATATTGATTTATTGATTTATTTATTTATCGATCGAACTATATATTTCAGAATCCTAATTATGTACCAAGCATCGAGCTATGAACGCATCCGCTAAAATTTACCTACTCTGAATTTTAACAAACCGAAAGCAATTCTATCGCGACGCAGACTCCGAAGTGCATGGATAAGATATACGTTAAGTAAATTAAAGAAATATATCGATAATAAAGCCGTAAATCTACCAGCTTTTATGATCGATATACGTGTAAGAGTCGATATAAATAAAGGCTAATGGGAATCGAGCTCGATCTCACCACTGTTCGACGTGGTTCGAGTCGCCCGTAACTTTTTCCCATCGCATCATTCCCATTTTCGTTCCTCATCTCCTCTCCGCTCGCAATAGCGTTATTTATTCGCCGCCCCGGGTTGTAAATATTTCGTGGCTCGGGCCGATCCTAGCGCGGGACGCGAACGCAATCGCGCCCGGTACCCCAGTATCATGAACTGTGACGCGGGCGCGCCCGCGCACGTTTCGGGCCCGCGCGGCGGGGTCCCCGAAAACAAAGGATGCGCCGGGCCGTGATATCGCGCGAGCGGACTTTGCGGCTTGGCACAAGCCCAATCGGTGAAGCTCTCTCTGTCTCTCTCTCTCTCTCTCTCTCTCTCTCTCTCTCTCTCTCTCTCTCGCGATTGCGTTAATTAAGCATTGGGATTAAATCGAAATTAACGTTTCGACGTTCCGTCTCCTATGGGTATTAATTGATAATTTGCCTTGTCATTCCAAGCGAGCGAGCAAGCAAGCAAGCAAGCAAGCAAGCAAGCAAGAAGAAGAAGAAGAAGAAGAAGCGTTAAAAGCTCGCTTAAACATCGTACGGAATTAATAAAAAATGTTTATACCCCCGGTTGCGAGAGTGTGTCGTATCCGTGCGCGTGCGTCGGACCAAATCAAATAAATATTTGCTCGGCCCGTATAAAACAAGAGCTACGCATTCGTTCATCTATATATATATATATATATATGATAGCTCCGATAAAGAACCTTCCCAGTGCTAAATCCGTCCCGTGACATTTACCGCTCGGCCATTGCCGCACTGCGAAGGAGGGCGGGTACTCGGGGCTTTTATATTCCCACCTCGTGGGCGCGCGATAATGAAGCCTCTTGCTCCTCGGACGGGGTTCGGTGGCTTGGCAACGAGGAACGCGAGAACGCACGGCGGCCAATTCGTCCGACGAAGCGAGATCTCTTCACGTATTTTCATCGAGGGTAATAATTTGCGTTCTCGTTGGCGACTATATATCGTCCCATTTTTAACACCTGGATTCCGTGAATTTTCGTCAAATAGAGATCCAAGAGAAACGATAATACGAATTAAAATATGATTTTCTTTTGCAATCGCGCCTTTAAGGAGTTTCGTTTCGACGGTTGGATTTTGGGCTTTATTGTTATACGGCTCACGTAATATATCGAGTAATAAAAATCATAAGACTTGAGGGCGGCTTTTCTCTTTTTGTAACGATACGAAGTCCTTCAATCTTCTTTTTTTCCTACGGCAAATATACGTGAGATCGCAAGGTTCATCGAAAGTACCTTAGTACCTTAGAAATTTATAGTACCTTAGTAACTGCTTCAACAATACGAGCTTGTCTTTCATTAATTTTTTGCGAACGATCGAGGCGCAAACAAGGGCGCCAGTCGCGTTTGCAAATCGTAGCTTATTAATAAAGTTACGTATCCCCATATCCGGTACAGTGCATTCGTGTACCGTGCGACTCAAAGCAGCTTGTTCGATCGGTTCAACGGGCACGGGAACGAGTTTGGCATGGAGCTTTTATATACATTTATTTGGAACTAAAATTATTGTTTAATTCGATCGGGCTTTCGTCTTTGTAAGAGCTTTTCCTGGCATGTACGCGCTCACTCACACACACTCACACACACACACACACGCGCGCGCGCGCACACACACGCATTCCACTGCGTACTATCGATGATGCAGCCACTAATTTACGAGTTCTGTCGCGCATCGCGTGTAAAATTCACGATTAGCATACGACGCCATTGGTTGATTTATAGAAACGTTTGCGCATGACCGTGCAGTAAAATATATCTGCGATTTCTATACTGTCTATACAAAATAGCAGAGATCCTTACGATATGTGTATATATCTATATATATATATATATATATATATATATATATATATATATATATATATATACTACGTATACATATGGGCTCACCACCGCCTGTCTCGCCACGTACGAACAAAATCATCCACTCCGGGGTATTTCAATTTCTCGCCCGCAATGCCGGCGTCGTCGAGTTCGCCGCACGCGCCACGGACGACGGCGCGGCGCGGCGCGGCGTCGCGCAATTCATTTGCCCGGCTCGTAACAAATGTACTCGCGCTCGAGTTGCCCGCGCGCGCGCGTATTAAGGACCGTGAACGAGGAGCCGGAGGTGGGGACGTAGAGGCCGGAAAGAGAGATGAAAAACAACGAGATATGAAGGGGAGAGAGGGAAAGAGAGAGAGAGAGAGAGAGACAGAGAGAGGGAGGGAGAGAAATGCGCATCCTCGACGAGGAGAACGGCCGTCTCTCCGCGCGCTCATACGGCTAAATTTATTGAAGGTTTGCGCGGGGTCCCGGAGTATTTCATCCGCCGATGAGCGGGCCAAGGGAGCCGGGCGAGGAGCGCGAGCGATGATACGCCGGCCCGGAGGGTCCCGCGAACGCGTCCCTCGCGCATAGAGTCGTAATGCACGGAGCAAGGCGCTCTCCCGCGCTCTGTCTCGCTCAAGCGGACGCCTATACAAGTACACGCGCGCGCTCTCTCGGCCTGACTTTTACGAGAGGCCCGTTGTTTGTTTGCGAAATTACCTTACGCGCGAGAGGGCTCCGGGGCATATATCCTTTAATTGGTTCCAGCACTCTATATATATATATATATATATATATATATATATATAGGGACGATGGCCTCTCGCGGTCTCGCGGCCGACAGCGAGCGCGTGTATATGTGTATTTGTGTTTATAGAGTATGCGCGGCACGTCGCGCACGCATGCGAGGAGACGATGACCAGACCGCCTATATATATATATATATATATATATATATATATATATATATAATGTGTACAATACTTTGAAGGACAAAGATATTTCGAGAGAGGAAGTGCTTTAAAATGGATCAAGCTCACGATGACGTATGTAAAGTACACCTTCCCTGTTTGGAAATGGTCCGGGATCACTCGCGCATAGATGAGTATTTTACTTGCTCGTATCGTAGGGGACGCTAATCAAGCCTCTAATCAAGGTAAGGGAGATTCGCACTGAAATGCTGTAATTGTACATGATATTAGCGGTGCACACGATATTTTAAGTCCATTAAAAATATTACAAGACCGATGAAAAAATGCATCCATTTTTGAATCAGCGTGCATTAGGTTACATTAAAAAAAAACTAACGATTTATATGTGATTAATACCGATAATTTTTTCATATGCTTAGGCATAGTAGTAATGTACTTGGTTTATGATAACACCAAATCGCATCAAGTCAAAGTTCTTATATAATCCTCTAATAAAACAAGATATCATGTTTCAGAACACAACTCATCTTCGCGCATAGATCCTTGTTTCTGCTTATTTCAACGTTCTTCATATCACGTGGAATCTAATAATGAAAGTGTCTCTCTTGCCCAAGAAAATAAGTATATTATATAAGGTATCGTCAGGTCCGCCAATCATTGTCATTTACATTAGACGGGTTTGAACACGTTCTTCACGCTGGATCTATAATTGAATTATACTGTTCTTCCTCGGCGACTCGAACGTAAGCCCCGAACCTGAAATTTCACGAAATCTCGCTCACGAAAGTGGAATTGGCGGGAATTGGGCGACCGACGTTATGAAGCAGCGAACAGCGACGCTTCGAAGTTCTCTGGGACCGCTGGCCGAAATCCGCAGTCGCCGGCGTCGCCCGCGCAAAAATTCATTCTCGAATCTACCTAGTATCGGGTTAATTTTCCTTATGAAATTTTCGGATCGAGAAGGAAAATCTAGTCTGATCCTAGTTCCCAATCGTCCAACTTTTAATAGGATTTTATATAGGGAACGAGCTTAGATTTTGATAGGTATACCAAGTTAGAAACTAGACAGAATCTAGTCAGAAAAATCTAGAAATTAAGACGATTTATAGATTATTCTAATGTTGTTTTCTCGATCAAGTGAATAATTTTTTAACTCTTTTAATGTTTATTTATTTAAAATAAAAAATATATTTACGTATTTAGGTAATGCATACCATTTAATTATAATTTGCAAATTATTTTCTGTATGAATACTACGTATTCTGATTTACAGTATTACGATTTACAATTAACAATTAATAATTATTAATATATTTTTTTACATTAATTATTGGCAATTTTAATATTAAACACCTTCGTTGAACATATAAATTATTTTATTTCGATGAAAAAAATTCCGACCTATAGTATAGTATAGGAACCCACGACCCTACGATTCGCAAGCCAACGCATTATTCACTATGCTAAAATGCGATTACTATTACTATATTTTGTATATGATCGTACACCACTTAAGATCATAAAATAATTTTAATATTAACACAAGATAAAACATACATAGTAAATCATTTTTTGAAATTCTTTCCCATGTTGGAAAGATCTGCGGGTGTTAATATATAAATAAATAAATAAATAAATAAATATATATATATATATATATATATATATACGCACACACGCGCACACAGGCTCACACATATATTTATAAAAAGTGTGTGTGTGTGTGTGTGTGTGTGTGTGTGTAATATATCTAATTTTCCTACACATTAGGTCTTGACTAGAAAAGACATCGAAAAATTTGAGAAAAATCTAACTAGAATCAAAGTAGAAAGTCTATTTCCTTAATTTGACTACTTGGTAGATTCCGCCTACAAAAACGCCATCTTTCCAAAATAGGGAGAAGTTAAGGAAATCTAGCTAAAACCAAGCTAGAAATCCTAATCATTTCCTTGAGATTTTTACTTTTTGAAAGTTTTTAACACGTATTTCTTTCTAACATCAATAAAAGATTAGCAAATCTGAATAAAGTCGAGAAAGTAATAATTAATATAAGACGATTATTAGATGATCGAAGAGAAATCGAACTTGGATCTGGCGAGCATTACCTACATGAGGAAATCATCAGTAATACCAACTAGGATCTAACGCGAACCAGGGATATGCCGAGTATATTTTTGCACGGGCGATCGCGCGATTCGCGGCGCGGCGTCGATTTTCGCTGCTACCGTTCCTCGTCCCGCGATCTCGTCCACGAGTCTATCGTACTGTCATTATTAAATCTGCGAGACTCGAGCTCGTGTTTTCGGACCTCACGCGTACCTCAGGCTTCGCGTTACGAGTTAACTCGAAGGTGAACTGCAGAAAGAACTGACAATTTCGGCCGCCTCTTTCGGCAGCTGTCTTTTGCCGCATTTGCATTCCCCGCCCTTATCGAAATATCCCAAATATTTCGAGCATCTTTCGGGAATTAATTCGAGAGATTCACGATACTGTTAACGAGAGAGTGTGTGTGTGAGAGAGAGAGAGAGAGACAGAGAAGTAACAAAATCCAATTTAATGATGTTTGGGGATAAAATTTTACGAGAGAAGAATACGACAGACGGCAAAGGTACCGACAAATCGCTTTAATTTAAAATCAATTTGGGCAACTTAAATTATGCGGGGGTTCCCAATGCGAATCGGGCATTCTTCGACCATATACGGTAGTACGGGCTCTCGTAATATTAATTATTCAATAGCCGCGGCCGATTCGAAATAATAGCGATAATTGCGTTCAAGTTCTTCGGCTAATTTTCGATTCACAAAGTGGATGCGCATAGCTTTTTGTCGTTTTCTGCTGATGCTGCTGCTGCTGCTGCTGCCGTTGTTGTTTTCCGTCGATCTAACTATAATTATGAATTTATCAATACTCACGTATCAAATATCTGCAATTTTCAATGAAGGTTTGAACAAATCAGAAAGTGTTTTCGGTGAAATATTGAATTTCCGATAACAGAATAATATCCCAGTTCACGTATAAAGTAGTAAAAATACAATCCTACAAATAGCTATAAAAAATTACAGTATCCGAGAGGAACAACGTTGAATTCAGAGCGTCGCAAGCTCATCGATATCCATCACCTTGGACGATCTGTAGGAAGAAAAAAAAACCGCCTTTCACAAACATTGTATTCCGTGCGATTATTTTTCTCTCCTTATCCCCCCCCCTCCGTCGCCGAACGGAATAAACATTGGCCGACAAACTAAAATCACCGAGAAACTGGTCGCCCGGCGCATCGGGCTATACGGATGTGCGGAATAATCATCGATCGGCAAATGGTTCGGAAATTGCGTGAGGACGGAGGGGACAGTGAGGCGGTAGCAATATATATATATATATATATATGCATATAATGCGCAGGAACGAAGGAAGAATGAAGAAAGAAGAAACGAACGGGGTAAACGACAAGAAGGGAATAAGGGACTCCAGGGTCGAGAGATGCCGCGCTCTCCGTGTGCGTCGATCTCTCAATCCCCCAACCCTCCGCGCCGTGTCGCGCTAAAATTGGCCGACCTACGGGTCTCGTACGTTGACCAATGTATATATATATATATATATATATATATATATATATATATATATATATGTCTGTACGTACGTATGTACGGACGTATGAAAACTCGTTCCCTCCTCACGGCTCGCGGGGGCTACTGACGTCGCGGGAGCACACCGCGCGCGCGCAGAAAGCATCGCTCAACGTCAGGAGCGGACGCACGGGCGCAACGCGCGCGCGCGCGCGGAGGGAAGGCCTCGCGAGCGCTCGCGCTTGCGCGCGCTGCGTCGCCGATTCATCATTGCCGAGTAAAGAAGCGATTTTGTCGGAATGAAGATGGGGGGGGGGGAGGAGTGGGTATTGAATCGCCAAGCATTGCTCGGCAGAAAAAAAGAACGGGAGTATGGCTCTCTCATTCGCCTTTTTGATCGATCGAGCGGGGCGCGACGCGCAATTTATCTATTTATATATATATATATATATATATATATATATATATATATATATATGTTCCATATAATGCCGTGCTACCGCGATACCATCGATCCTTGCGCGCCTTCTTAATAATTATGAATCGTGAAAATATACGGCTCGAAAGTCTCGATAGAGTGGAAAAAGTAAATATATATATATATATGTGTGTGTGTGCATGTACATGTTCGTTATTAGGTGCCACGGGTGCGAGATGGCTCTCTTTCCTCACCGGTAACTTTGATAACTGTATATATATGTAACTAAAGCCCCGTCATTAACGCCCTCGTTAAGATTATGACAGAGATTTCTCCTTACTTTTCAATATATATATATATACACCGACAAACCTTTCGAGCCGATCCGTTAGATTTTTAGGATTTACTTTTAATGGCTCGCGCGCCCGTATCGACGCGCGAAAGTTCAGCCAATCGCACTATTCGGATAATCATATAAGCACGTAATCACCGTGCGATCTGGACAAGGTTACACTTGCTGGAACGCGCGCGTATCATACTCAGTCGGATATTAAAATGTATCGCCGCGATCTATGAATCAATGAGGACACGCTTATTGCCCGCGTTACATCCAGATAAGGAATTACAGCGTCCGCGAGCGCCCTTTAATTAAAATTTTTTCAACTGCTTCGTTTTCGCTCGGTCGCTCTTATAATGTATTCATAGAGCTAATGAAACGATACTCGGGTAAAGCGAATCGGGGAGTGGGGGGGGGGGTGGAGAAAATAACCAAAATAACGACCGAAACCGGCAGCAAAAAAAATTAATTTTCGTTCAAAGTTTAGATCTACACGTAAGATGTAGGAGAAAGAAACCAGTAGAACGGCTAGTGGTGATATTTTTTGTCTTGCCTCCTTTGCATCGACTTTATAACTGAAAAAAGGAAAGAAGCGAAAAACACTCGGTGCGCGCGGCATGATCGTATCACAAAGCCGTGCACCGAACAGCTCTTGTGATTTAGTCACTTATGTGTGTGTGTGTGGTGTGTGTGTGTGTGTGTGTGTGTGTGTGTGTATATTTCACCTTTTAGCGGCGCGCCTCTCATTTTGCCTTTACTTCTTTCTCACTCTATTTAGCTCTGTTTACTACGTTTCACCCTGCGTAATGCTATCCTAAGGGGGGGGGGAGCACGCCTACTCTCCCCTCCCACAGATGGAAAACCGTTAATTACGTTTTTTCACGTAAATTGACGTATATCAAAATCTGCAAGCCACTGCTTATCACTAGTGTATATATATAATCAGTCTCTCGCCGTTATCCTCGATCTATTTGCAATGGTATAGAGACTTACGCGGCCGATAATCCGAGCGTCGTGCCGCGCGGCGAAAATTCAGCATATATCGAAGCGAGGAATCGCGCGCGCAGCGTATTTATATATGTATATATATATATATATATATATATATATATATATATATATAGAGAGAGAGAGAGAGAGAGAGAGAGAGAGAGAGAGAGGAGAGAGCGAGAGCGAAAAATTGCGAGTATCGTGGCAGCACGAGCGCGCGTGAAAATTGCCGCGAATTTGTAATGTATACGATATGCGTGTATTAGAGAGAGAAGGCGCGTAGAAGCGAGCGACCAAATACCAAATGCCGCACATTAATCAAGCTCAATTAAGACCGCCGGACGTATAGAGTCAGAAGCAGGATTGAGCTATATATATATATATATATATATATATATATACAATATATGCACGCAGATATACAACGCATGTACACCTAGCTTCAAATAGGCGAGCATGTATGTCAGTACGGTCAGCTTGTGCTCAGGGGATAATTTTTCAATTTTAACAGAATTTGTCGTAGACCATATATATATATATATATATATATATATATATATATATATATATATATATATATATGTACAACTAGTCTATATATGCTTGAGCTTGCGTCAGCAAAGTTTTATACGAAAATTTTCAGAGATTGTTTATATAATGACTTTTATGCACAATTTTGTCACTGTGAGTGAGCGTGTGTGTACCCGTAATTGAGTTCACGCAAATTTTCCATTATCGATAAATTCAGAAATGAATGCTTTTTATTCAAATTTTATGATAACTATTTTATTATTATTATTATTCATACAATCACAGAAAGCCAGATACGACATTTACGATATGACATGATAGTTCATCCGGGAGTCTGGGCCCGATTTCGATCGTACTCATACCTGTCACGCACGTTCCCTTCGCGGCGAGCAACATCCTATTATTAATTTAGCGCTGGGAAAGAGAGAGATATAGAGGGAGAGAGCGAGAGAGAGAGAGAGACCGATGATCGGATCTTGGTGACCATGTGAAATACGGATACGTTGCCCCGACACGAAGCGGGAGTTTTTTTTCATGTCCATCTTATGCGGTAGCTGATATTCAATCGCTTTGGGATCAACTGCTTGATCAATTTCCCGCGAACGACCTTACGGAGAATTGGAAACGAAAGACTCGATATCACAATGGATGGAATGAACTATAGTAATATAAAAAATATATATATATATATACACACATATATATATATATATATATATATATATATATACACATATGTATTATTAAAAAGGTTGTACGATGTGTAATCTCACGCGGGTGTCCCAGTTTCATAATGATCAATTCCTTAAATAATATCCCAGATTTACAAATATTTTTTTTTTACTATTTAATTATAATAACAATAGTGTTTATTGTTTGTGTGTCTATGTGTGTGTGTGTCGATGAAAAATCTCAGAATCGTCTCAGAGAACGAGGAAAGCGCTCGATTCTGTATGATGCGTTGTGTGCGCGCACTAGTTTCAATACGTCGCCATGTAATGCCGATGTATCGATATGCTTCTCGCTCGGTTATTAATTACTCATTACAAATTCAATTTACTCCTTCGTCTCTGGCGAGCATATTAATTTTCAATATATATATATATATATATATATATATATATATATATAGAAAATTCAATCGATACGTGCGCATACGTAAATGTTTCGCGCTCGTTCGCCCGCGCCTTGCCTCCGACGTACAACACGGTCGATTGATCTTGTTTCGAGCGCCCGTTAATCTCTTTCCCCATTTGTATATCATTCGGCGGAACGAAGAGCCCGCGATTATCATTCGATGCATCGTGTACGCAATTTCTATATATATATATATATATATATATATATGCTAAATGTAAAGATGAAATGATTAGGGGAGAGGGAGCGTTATAAATTTTCCGTCGCTAGATTTAATTAGAATTATCGCAAAATCCTCGCTCCTCATTATTCAACGCCATATGCATATTACACATTCGTCGATACACTTGCAATTATTTATATATATATATATATATATATATATATATATATATATATATATATATATGCATACATCCGTTACAGACATCTATTTCATTATTTTCATCGACTCGATTGTAACGAGAGTGTTTAAGATGAGATGATTTATGACACTGGAAAAAGCTCTCCTTTACGCTTGGTTATCGATCTTGCAGCTCTTAGATGATATTGTATGTTATATCGGTAAATGAACAGATAACACTTTAATTAAACCAAATATGATTGGTAATTTCTTGTTAGAACATATATAAATAATACACTAAATGTAAAAGTAATCATTTATTTATTTTTGTAACAGCATTACAAATATATATATATATATATATATATATATATATATGTATGACAATCTTTTTATTAAAAAACCAAAAGATAATTATTCTTATGAAATAATACATTTAAATACCGTTGAAATAATGACATTAGAATTAGTATCACATTTTATCTTTTTAATTTGTTTATTATACGAGTTTTGAACATTATCGATCGGCAACAATTCAGTGTTTCGTTTTTTCAAAGTTCAACATATCGATCGCTGCATACAGTCGGAGCGGCCGTTGCACACTTATAGAGCCCATTTTCTGTTTCACTCAAGTGTCTCTCTCTCTCTCTCTCTCTCTCTTTCGCACAGCCCGCGTCCAAACGGCGCGCGCTCACTCGCGTCAGATCAACATCTCACTGACGTGAAAAGCGCCCGCAAGACGCATCGAATCGCAAGGTGTGCTGTATGCTTTGATCAAATGCGCAGAAAAAAGAAAACAGAAAAAGCCAAGAAATAAAAGAAAGTAAGAAAAGCAAGGAAGAAGGAGTGGCACGGAGCGCTCGTACGCGATCTGGTATACGTGGGCAAAATAAAAGGCAATGTATATATATATATATATATATATATATATATATATATATATATACATAGGAGAGAAGTATATCTCAACGCACGCGATTCCGCGACCCGGCCGCAGGCGCGCGGGCATAAACGGGCGGCAGCGCCAACGAGCGTATGCGGCGCGCCTGGAAAAAGGAGCGAGCCAGCGTCTACGTCCTCGATTTATCCTCGTGACAGATACTTTAAACGGGCGCTGGCACTGTAAGGAATCGCGTTATACCCGCGCGGCGTTGCGGAAAAGCGCAGTCATCCCCTCGCGTGTATATATATATATATATATATGTGGGTGTGCGTGTGCGTGCGCGCGTGTGTGTATGTCTATATATATATATATATATGACTCGGAATTACAAATGAAGCCGTCACCGTTGGTCTTGAAGGAAAGACAAGAAAAAAAAGAACATGGACGAATTTGTATCCCAAATGCGATTGCACGGGTCGGCGATGTGTGGCGAGGGGGTGTAATGTGTGTACGTGCCTGCCTGCCTGCCTGTCTGTAGCTTCAGAACCCGGGCAATTCCTAATCTTATCCATATAATTTCGATAATTTTTTCCAGATATTAACATACTCCGTCAGAACGAGGGCACGTCTAAATCCATTCATATTGTTTTTTCTGTTTATTAGATATGGGCGATTTAGAATTAAAGAGTTTGATTTCATTAAATTTTATTACTAGAATTGATCAGGGTGACAAATTCGAATTAGAATAGTATGATTAAAAATGCAATCAAGGAACAGAGCTGAGACGCTGAGATAAATATGGATCCAGTTCGGAAACGCTGAGAATTGTTATTAATTTTTATTATACCTCTTCGAGTTACGCCGATTGCATTTTAAACATTTAAATGAATGGGACAATTCGCCAACGAGTATCGTCAACCCACTCTAGGAAACGTTAAAAAGACGTTTGCATCAACTCTTCGAAAATGAATAAAGCAGCGACCGAGAATATTTTAGTGTATATTTTCTTCTTGTTTTCATCTGAAAATTGCGAAAAGGTAAATTAATATTTTGCGATCGGCAAAGTTGCGCTGCGATTATTGTTCCAGCCAGTAGGGCATAAAATTATTCTTCAGCCGTAATGTCGTAATGACACTGGCTCTACCATTCGGTAGCCTCGAATGGGGTAACCTGTACAACATCGATTTAAATCATCGTATTTACGCAGAACAACGAAAATCCGACCGCGGACTGTACAATTCGATTTTTTTATTTGCAAAGGGAATTTTGACAAATTCCCGAAACAACCAGCTGGCTGTCAGATTTTCGTGTCGCGCAGCGTGGCCCTATCGTTCGTCCACCGTGATTAACAGCACGCCACGAGGTCATCTCGGGCAAATGGGCCGTCGAGAGACGAATCACTAGTCTCTTCTTGTATCTATCGTTGGAGGTATTTCCAAATGATGGACTCGCCATGATTCATAGGAGTTCTGCGATCACCCACACCCCTCTCCGCGAATTAATCCCAACGAATGATACGCTTCGGGATAGAAAGCGCGCACGTAAATCGTTCTACCGAGCGATCTTTTGTGGCGTGCACGGGTTAACTTTCCGAAAGCTCCTATAGATATGTATTTATATATATATATATATATATATATATATATATATATATATATATATATTGCCTGAAATTGCCTGAAGGGCCGTACTCTCGAGCTTCGATCATCCTCCGATGATTATAGAGCACATTTACGAATAACAAGTGTACATACATACATACATACATACATACATACTTATATATATATTGATTACCACTTCAGGGAGATTTATGTTTTTGTCAAATTGACTCTCTACACTGTCGAATTATTTTATTATTAACTTTCTATATACGCACGTGGAAGTTAACGCTTAAAATTATATCCGCTGCTTACGTGATTTATGAATAAAACTGTAAAAGTCTATGCTCGTTGCCGTCGCCACGACTATATATATATATATATATATATATATATATATATATATATATATATATATATATATATAGACAAGAAAAGGAAAATAATTATACACACCATTGACGAGAATTCATATCGTAAATCTGATTAATTATGAGCCCGTGTCGTAGTTGTGAAAATTCAATGAAACATTTTATTATACGTAATGTCATAATAATGATTTACAATGTAACCGCGGAATCGAGCCCCAGACGGGCGGAAATTTGAAAAAAAAAGAAAAACAAAAAAGAAAACGATATTCAACGCTGAAAAAGTTAATCTGTCCACGATCGTGGACCCGATATATTATAATGTACCTGGTATATTTCTATGAGTCTATTAATTTAGCGACAAACACAACCCGCCGCTTCGTAAAAATTAACGGAAAGAGAGCAATAAAAAAAATACGCTGCTAATACGCTATCTATATAACAGAAATTCTTGCTGCTATATGCCTTTTGATCGATCGCTTGAGACGTAATAATTCATGCGTTAAACACATTACATATATTTGCAAAATTATGCGCGTTACGATACCGCGGGAATTCCGCCCCGGCCCCTATACATGCGAGTTCTCGAAAATACGAATTTCATGCTGATCGGCCAAAGTATTGCAGAGCGAAAACCCCGCATCGATTCGATTACCTCGTGTAGCCCTTCGCAAAACACCTCCTTACCTTCCCTCCCCCTGATGCCCCCTCTCTCTCTCTCTCTCTCTCTCTCTCTCTCGCTATCCCCGTCCTCCCGTATCAACAGCGCTCCGGCCCACATCACCACCCAATTAACGTACGACTCCGGGACTGCCGATAAAGCGCTCTGCCCTCCTGGCTTTGTCCCGCCGTGAGCCACGTCTCCACCCTCCCGGTGTCGCAGAGAGAGGTCAAGAAGCTGCTCGCTCGCGGGGGCGCGGGCAATGGCACGCGCGCGCGCGCGCGCTCGCGCACTCGCATACGCGGAGAGTCGGCGATTGTGCGACCCACAGGAATGCTCGCGCCGCCGCGCTGCTCTCCTCTCAGCCACGTGTCTAGTCCTGGGAACGGGCCGCAGCGTTCGATAATAATACTACAGTGGGCTGCGCTCGCGCGCGCGCGCGCGACGGATACGGGCGTCCCGTTCCCGGCCCGCGATAGATATTGTGTGCACGCGACTCTACCTTTGTCCTATATATACATACCCGCGGAGGTGAGAGAGTCGCCCGCGCTGTTTTCTCCAGCGTTGGCTATGTATCCAGGGGACGCGATGCGGCGGCGCCGACGAGGGAACGAAAAAAAGTTCGGCGCGGGATCTCGTGCGGCGTGGCCGGGGGCGCGGTGCTCGCGCGCCATAGAGGCTCCCCCCACGACCCGCCTTCCATCCCGTGCGCCGTTTCTTTTTAAGATTATAATTGGAGGCTGCGCGGAGTGTATGTCTATAATGTGTGTGTGTGTGTGTGTGTGTGTGTGTGTGTGTGTATGTTAGCTGGAGGAAATCTTTATAAAAGAAAACACACGCGCGCGGCTTTAACGAACCACCCTGTACGCGATTGTTAAATCGGCGGAATAAATTAAGAAGCCGCTGCAGAGAGAGAGAGAGAGAGAGAGGGGGGGGCGTCGAGGGCGCCTTTATAATGGCCGATATCGTGCGTCGTTACGGCATTGTGCCTCAAAGGGTTAAGGAGTAGGGAGGTGCTTGGTGTATTTAGCCGTTTTTTTTTTCATCGATTCCAGTATCTTTTTAATAGAAGGGATCTGCGGCGAATGATTGGGTGCCCCGCGGTTGGGCTCGTATACGGAGCAATAAATATTTTCCGATTTTATACGGAATTTCAGCTTACAAATTTTTGCTGAACGCGAGTCGTAACCATGCAATTCGTAACAAAATGGACGGGGTGGCTTTTGAAAAGACATCGAGGCTACCTCCCGCGACTTTGGGGGAAGGTCTCGTCGGCCCCGTCAACGGGGCGAGTCTCCCTTCCGACGCATTACTATTCCGAGCGTCGAGCTCTGAAACCGTGAACCGGCTTTACGAAATTGCAAGCTGGTATCTCTATCTGCTACTGCTGTTCTTAGCGTTACTTTCCCATTTTGTTCTCGTATTGCTGAATTCACATTTTGTTCTCCATGTGTCTAAATTGAAAAAAAAATATATATATGAAAAGTGCTAGTATGGATAATCAACTGTCTGTAAAACGCACGATAGCCGTTTAAAAAAATATGATTGCTTCATTGATATCAAAGTAATGTTTAATAGTTCGCGAGATTTGTTGTTCACGAGTCCTTTCTGGATATGAAAACTATTAAAAAAATTCTCGTATTTTTTTGTTAATATAAAAATTAAAAACTTTTATCCGATGCTTTTTGATTTTCTCTTTTATATACATTCTAAGACTTTGTATTGCTTAAAATCTTTTGCATGACTTAAGATCGCTATATTATTCTCTTTTATCATAGTTATATATATATATATATATATATATATATATATATATATATATATATAACTACATATATTATTATATGTATATCTATCTTATCTATTGTATAAACGTTTTCGTCGTCATCTCGTTGGTTTAACTACCATACTCGTCGCAAATATTCAATTTTAGTTGCGCTTATATCAATATTAATTTGAGAAATCATTGTTAATCTTTGAAATTGCAAACCTCGAATATATAAAGTTAAATATTCTTGCAACTTTCTTTATGCAAAGAATCTCCAGTTTAGGCGCAATGTCGTTCTGCTGCGGCATACCTACAACGCAATGCCCGCATGCTCAAACATTCTTCGTGTAAACAGCAGAATTAAAAAAAAAAAATCTCTAAAACGAACTCGAGAGCGCGATCCGTCTAGGAAATGGAAATAACCGAAATTTTCATTGATCCAAAGTGTGTTTGCATCGCGCGCAACTGCTGTAATTCATTATCGGCTCTAAAACTAATATACCGCCGGTGTCGAGCACAGCCCATCGAGGGGCTCGAACGTTTCAAGCTCTAGAATTGCTTACGGCCATAAATGGCCCGGCTCTTTTGCAGTAAATTATTTATGAACATTCCTCGTCGCAGCCTTGTTCGAGATGATTGGCCGCTCTCTCTCTCTCTCTCTCTCTCTCTCTCTCTCTCTCTCTCTCACTCTTCTGCTGCTGCTGCTGCTGCTGCGCCTACTCTCTTTTTTCTGCCTATCCGAGCAAATCAAGTCGAGGGTTACTCGATGAGAACGATCTCGTTCCAAGGCCTGCGTTCGAAGGTACGCCACCCTTTCGAGGCATTCACGCGATTTATCTAATTTATAAAAATAATCGAGACACAATGGAGCATGGCTGATGTCGAAAATGTAAAAAATTAATAATGAAAATTGTCGCGGAATATTGTTGGATAGGATAAAAACGCAAACAATAAACTGCTGGCTGGTTATGTCGAAGAACTGTGACAAACTATAAATAGGTACAGATTATATTTTCGTTTTATCCCCATGCTGCTTAAAGTGTGTAGTTTTTGTACCTTATTGAATATGAAATCGACCTGTGTCTGTGTGCGTGTGGGTGTGTATGCATGTATGTGTGTTTCTACATGGACGGAGCAAAGAGGTGCGCAATCACGCCCACACGCGGCAACTCCGTCGCTGTGGCGGAGATTTCGTGATCGCAACGACAAAGCATATAATTGTTAATGAGAGATAGGAAGAAAGATCTCGCGTATATATATATATGCTAATATCGCGCCACGCGCTCTAATCCGCGAACGTGTGTCGTCCCCGCGCGCGTCACACGCACTCACGCGCACACGAACAATGCAATGCGCATTAGTCGGTGCGCGACGACGCACAAAAGAGGAGCGCGCGCGCATTATAACGTATGGTTTTCAGCCTCATTGTCATTCGCGTGAGAGAAATGACATAATGAGCCGTTTTATCGACACTTTTATCATCGAGAGGATTTATATCGCGTACGCGTGCGCATATATGTATAGAACGTGTCTGTGCGCGCGCACGCACGCACACACACACAGACACACAGAAACGTATTCACTAGTTGCTCAACTTGTGAACCGCTGACTTCCCATCCCGAAGAAAGGAAATGCGTTTTTTTTTTCTTCGCATCTGCGTATGCGCTTACACATCCAATCGGGAAAGAGGAGAGTCTCGCGAATCGATCGGTCGTCGTCGTCGTCGTCGTCGTTATTTTGCCGAGGCACTAAATTGATACCTTGCGCGACATTATATGCATTCGGTTACTTTGGCGCATCGACAATGAAATGAAGAAATCATCGGCCGCGGCAGTTTCATTACAATGGCGAATAGCCCGGGTATTCGATATAATTGCATGGGGTTTAAGTTATTTATTGGAGAGAGAGAAATGGAAAAGAGAGGCTAGTTGTGCCGATATATATATATATATATATATATATATGTGTGTGTGTGTGTGTGTGTGTGTGTGTGTGTGTGTGTGTGTGTGTGTGTGTGTGTGTGTGTGTGTGTGTGTGTGTGTGTGTGTGTGTATGTGATGGAGAAATGACGATACGATCGTATGTCTATCATCTATTTCCCTACATCAAGTCCCATAAATATCAAACCTCATAATTATCGTCATTAATTGCTTTAAAAATCTCATTATTTTTAAAAATGTATAACATCCTGAGGTTTATATTAAGGATGAAAATCTATATATATATATATATAGATTTGTTTATTTATTTACTTATTTATTGATAAGGATTTTACATCTATAATATTCTTACATATACGTGTTAATCAATGCAACGTCACGTATATCAAAAGTATTACCATATATAAACGATTCCAGTCTTATATTATAAGCATCAATAATAAACTATATAAACGTGCATCGATGGGAGTTAACTATGTATAATATATACAAATTTTCATCGTAAACTATGTCCCATACGTGCACTATATTACAATATAGATTTTCTGCAATCATCCCAAGAGCTAAGGAGAGTGAGAAAGAGAAAAGCATATAGAATTAACTTATTACCCGAGCGCCAGTTAATTTTTCAGCTCATGTGCATTTATATATATATATATATATATATATATATATATATATATATATATACACGCGGGCAGAAAAATTAAGCGCGATAATTACACGATAAATTACGCGGGATAATTACAGACTTTCAGAGTTCTGCAGCCGCGGCCCCGTCGCAGCCACCGCCGCCGTGATTCTTTCGATGCAGCCGAGCTGCTGCGCATAACTCGACACTGAAATTACGCCTTGCGCATCTCTTCTCCCCCTTCCCCGTTCTCCCCGTCAGTGCGTCTGTCCAGCACTGAAATCTCCATAAATCTTCGGCTGATATACTTTCAGAGAATTGAGCTTTATATACACATGAGCGCTGCGTATATATATATAGTATACGAAAAATATCATTTCATCCTTCGCGAAAATAGCCGCGTCTTTGCGATTCTCCCTTTCGTCGAGGAAAAATTAATATCTAAACACGTATGTCTATATATATATATATATATATATATATAATATAGACATACGTGTCTATAGGCTTTCTTATTAAAAGAAACCCTTGCTCGCGAGCAGGCGGAACTTTTCAACTTTCCCACCTCACGGGTCAGCGCGTCGAGCTCACATTATATAGGCATCCGATAATCTGGTTCAGTATATATATATATATATATATATATATATATATATATATATATATATATATACGAGATAATCTCTGAAATAAATGAACCAGTAATTTATACTGGTTGAAATTTATCTCGCGCCGTATAGATAATTTGAGCAATTAATTATTTTAATCCTGCGCCGGGGGAGAATAGAATTTTTCCGAATCGTGTACATATATATATATATATATATATATATATGTATATGCATATGTATAGCACCACTACGGAGAGCTTTCGAAAGCACGCTTTTCCAGTAATTTGGCGCGCCGCTCCAGGAGCATTTCCCCGTTTCGTACGTGGACAAGTTTCGTACGTCGCGTATATAACCCGGCCGCTTGATCGATCAAGTGAAATATGCGGGATAAACCGTTCTTCTACCCCTCCCTCCCCCCCGCCGATCTCTACACCAAGCCAGTAATATGCGAATAAATTTTAATTCGCGATAAATCTAAGCTTAACCGGCTGTGCGTAGTTTTTGATATTATTCTTATTATAACGTGTATATATATATATATATATACACGTTGAGAAATTGTTACCTCAAATTGAATCGGAAAGTGGAATTTTATGCAAATTAAGGCGATATTTTCTCTGTGACCGTGCCTCATTTGCCTAGACGCCAAGTGTAACGATGTGTTAAGACGGTGAACAGAGACATATTTTATGCAAATTATTGATCGACTCGACGCGCCAGCTCGGTAGCGGCGATCTTCGATTGGAAAATATTTTGCGAAATCGCGCGAGCACGTTTTCTCGGTCGAATTCGTAACTGAAGCGGAATTTTTTTTTCTCTTTTCGCCGTACTCTGTTTAACCTATCGCGTTTAATCCCTCAACATTCGAAGATTATTTTTTTAGCGAGATGCTAATATCTTAGAGAGACCCGAAAGAGAACGAGCGGAAGTATACAGAACGATTTAAAACTGGGAATCGATTCTGTCCCTTCCGTGATTCGAAAGGAGATCGCCATTATTTCGCATATTTTACAAATGGTGTTTCGAATTGCCCTCGAGTTAAATGTGGACTATATAAATGCAACGATTGCGCGACAGACGCGTGGCTTTATAAGGCGAATCTTTCGACATTTTCGGATTGCCGAGTATTGCGAGCGACCCATAAAAGACCCATAAAAAAAAACCCCCGAAAAGTCGTCAATCGTAAGCTAATTGGCGTTTCCGTATTCGCTCCGTTGGGATCGTTCGAGTCGAAGGCCCCGCCCTGTCCCGCATCATAGGGTGTATTTATGACTGTGGGTATTTCGTTTTTGACCCGATTTTCTTCGATTCCACGGATCACTGCAACAGTCATCTATAATATAATGTACATACTATATTATATTGTCGTTCTAGCGATTCTCGGCATTACGATACGTATGAAGTTTTTGAAGTTTTTATAAGATTTTTTTTATTATCAGTTGATTTGTTAAGACGGGGAAAGCTGAAACTTTATCGCCCTCGCGTAAAAATTCAAAATTTAACATTACCTCTTTGGCAAACAATTATATAATTAGTGTGCTTATTTTGGTGATTGGAAATGCGCCTCTCTCTCTCTCTCTCTCTCTCTCTCTCTAGAGAAACTCGCCCCCTTTTTGATGTAATAAAAAATCGCACGCAATCGCACCACCACCAGCATGGCAGCGGTTTGACGTTTCGCCAGCTATGCATATCTCGCGAGATTTTAAGCCGCGCGAGAAGCCCTAACACGCCGATGTGTACCGGCGATCGGTGCGTGCGCGAGCTGCGCCGAGCTCCCCCCCCCCTCCCCCGTCCTCGCCACCACACCGCCATTACAGCGCGACACAACGGTTAATTAGCCAAGAGTGGCTCCCACGTATAAACAGTGATTTATAAACGGCTGCCCCGCCTGCCGATGGCGTGTCTATACGTCTAAACCGCGATATACATACATATATATATATATATATATATATATATATATATATATATATATACATATATATGCATGCAGCGGCTCGCTCACTTCCTTATATATACACGGCTTTTTATATACGAACGAACTGCCAGGACGCGGCCGCGACGCCGCCGCCGCCGCCGCACAGGCGCAAAATCAATTAGCAATTAAGGAGAGCAATATAAGGGCGACACGCTCGTTAGCCTGTCAGCTTCTGTGTATATATATATGTGTGTGTGTGTGTGTGTATATATTGATGATCATGCGTGCTGCACACACACGTACATCTATGTATGTATAGGGCGAGCCGAGACACCGCGCACCTTATCAATGCACGCGGGGCTCGTGGGATAGAATTCACATGCTGTACAGGGGGGCGAGGGATGATATATAGAAGCGCGCGTCCAAGCCTATAATTGCTCGTCGATCAACCAAAAAAAAAAATTTCTCTTCATTTTTTGAGCTCTTTCTCTCTCTCTCTCTCTCTCTCTCTCTATCGTCGTGAGGCCACGATGCTGTGGGAAGGGAGAGGAACGCGCCCGCGGCCCGCGCTACAATAACGTCCGATACAAGAATGCGGCTCCATCGAACACGGAGAGTCGGGAAATCCTGGGTTATGTTATTCCATGAAAATATAAAAAGAACAGGATATCGTTTCAAATTTGATTCGTCATTTCGTTGGGCTAGGAGAAAATTTCAGAACTTTTGCGGGCAGTGTATATTTCAGTCCTCCTGGGATTTATCAACGCGTGCGTGTAGACGATGGTGTTAAAATCGTATGCTGTACTGACCCAGTTTTTTCGGTCGCAGGTAATGAATCTTCATCGTGAATAAGGTGGACAATCGTCGAATTTTCACTACGTTTTTCTTATAACTTTTAC